>CM053505.1:37747726-37775574 GCA_028627145.1 Eidolon dupreanum | reverse complement strand
ATTCCCACAGGTACAAAGGCTGTTTGTCTAAGCGGAAGTTTCTCATGGCCTGGCTGCCTTTGCAATCTATCTATTTGACAGCGTTAAGCAGGATGCAGTTAACCTGTTCTGGGAACTGGCCTATGCAGCTGGGTCTCAGGTCTATATGCTCTATAAATGCTTCTACTTTATTGTTTGCACTGAAAATTGATTATTACACCTGGTGCCAAAAAGGTTGGGGACCACTGCTATAGGCAGTTGGTCAGAAGCACCGGTGATAACCTAAGCTTGTGACTGACATCTGAAGTAGGGGGGGCAGTCTTGTAGGATCGAGCCCTTACCCTTGGGATCTGATGCTGTCTCTAGATAGATAGTGTCAGAATTGAGATGATTTGTAGACCAGGTGGTGTCTCAGAATTGCTTGGATGTGTGGAAAACCCCCCTCAAACTCACATTAGAATTGGGCGATCAGACTACTACTGATCTTCTAATGAAAAAACAGCTTTTGTTTCCATTGATTTTCTCTAGTGTTTTCCTGTTTTCTATTTTTCTAATCTCTATTATATCAATTCTTCTGCTTACTTGGGTTTAATTTGCTCTTTTTCTAGTTTCTTTGTTTTAATATTTATTTTTTATGGTGACATTGGTTAACAAAATCCAATAAGTTTCAGCTGTACACTTTAACAATAAGGCATATATATGTTTACCACTTTGTGTTCACCTCCTAAAGCTAGGTTTCTTTCTGTCACCGTATATTTGTCCCCCGTTATCCCATCTACTTCTCTACGCCCTGCTTCCTCCTACCCTCTGGTAACCACTAGTCTATTGTGCATGACCAAGAGTCTCTGTTTGTTTGACCAGTTCATTTGTTGCTTTTAGGTTTATGTGCCACATATAAGTGATATTATGTGATTTTCAAAATTTTCTGTCTGGCTTATTTCGCTTAGCATGATTATCTCAAGGTTCATCCATATTGTTGCAAATGGGAGTATTTCATTTCTTCTTATGGCTGAGTAATATTCCATTGCATATATGTACCACAGCTTATTTAGCCAATTCATCTATTGTAAGACACTTTGTTTGCTTCTATGTTCTGGCCACTATGAATAATGCTGCTATGAACATCACTGTGCAAATATCATTTTGGAAATGGGTTTTCAAGTCTTTGGGGTAAATACCCAGTAGAGGGATTGCTGGATCATATGGTGATCAATTCTTAGTTTTTTGAGGAATCTCCATTCTGTTTTCCATAGTGGTTGTACAATTTTGCAGTCCCACCAGCAGTGTATGAGGGTTCGTTTTTCTCTACATCCACTCACAGGTGTGAGATGGTATTTCACTGTGGTTTTGATTTGCATTTTCCTAATAGCTAGTTATGTTGAGAATCTTTTCAAATATTTGTCAGTCATTTGTATGTGTTCTTGGGAGAAGTGTCTGTTCAGGCCCTCTGCCCATTTTTTCATTGGATCATTTGGTTTTGTTGTTGTTGTTATTGAGTTTTATGAGTTCTTTGTATATTTTGGATATTAGGCCCTTATCAGAGGTGTCACTTACAATAAATTTTTTTTTATTTGAATGGCTGTCCCTTTATCTTGTTGACTTTTTTTTTGTGCTGAGCAGAGCTTTTTAATTTGATGTGGTCCCATTCATTTATTTTAGCTTTTACTTCCTTTGCTTTTGAGATTAAATTCATAAAATCCTCTTTAAGTACAAGGTCCCTGAGTTTTGTTTCTATGTTTTCTTCTATGCATTTTATTATTTCAGGTCTTATATTCAGGTCCTTAATATATTTTGAGTTAATTTTGGTGTGAGTTGATAGACAACAGTCTAATTTCATTCTTTTGCAGATGGCTTTCCAGTTTTCCCTGCACCATTTATTGAAGAAGCTTTCATTTCACTGCTGTATATTTTTGGCTTTTTCATCAAAAATTATTTGTCCATATAAATATGGGTATACTTATGGACTCCTGATTCTGTTGCACTGGTCTGTGTGTCTATATTTCTGTCAATACCATGCCATTTTGACTACTGTCACTTTGTAGTATAATTTGAAGTTGAGCAGAGTGATGCTTCCAGCCTCATTCTTTTTTCTCAGGATGGCTTTGGCAATTTGGGTCTTTTGTGCTTCCATACAAATCTGATGATTTTTTGTTCTATTTCTTAAAAGAATGCCAATGGGATTTTGAAGAGGATTGCATTAAATCTATACAATGCTTTAGGTAATATGGTCATTTTAACTATGTTGATTCTTCTAATCTGAGAACATGGAATATCTTTCCATTTCTTTGTATCTTCTTTGATTTCTTCTAATAGGGTCTTATAGTTTTCATTATATAGGTCCTTCACATGTTTTGTATAATTTATTCCTAAGTATTTTATTCTTTTTGCTGCAATTGCAAAAGAAATTTTTTTCCACTTCTTTTTCTGACACTTCATTATTAGAGTATAAGAATGCTATGGAATTTTGGACATTGATTTTGTATCCAGAATTTACTGTATTTGCTTGTTTCTAGTAGTTTTCTTGTGGAGTTTTTAGGGTTTTCTATATAAAGAATCATGTTATCCACAAATAGCGACAGTTTGATTCTTTGTTTCTCATTTGGATTTCTTTAATATCTTTCTATTGCCTGATTGCACTGGCTAGGTCCTCCAATGTTATATTGAATAACAGTGGGGATAATGGACAGCATTGCATTGTTCCTGATCTTAGCGGGAAGGTTTTTAATTTTTCACCATTAAGTATAATGTTGGCTGAGGGTTTGTCATAGATGGCCTTTATAATGTTAAGATATTTTCCTTCTATACCGATATTGTTAAGTGTTTTGATCATGAATGGATGCTGTATCTCGTCAAAGGTTTTTCTGCATCTATTGATGTGATCATATGCTTCTGCTTTTTCAAATTGTTTATGTAGTGTATCATTAATTGATCTGTATGCGTATGTTGAACCATCCCTGTGCCTCTGGGATAAAGCCCACTTGATCGTGGCGTATAATCTTTTTAATTTGTTGTTGTATTCGCTTTGCTAGTAACTTATTTAGAATTTTTGCATCTGTGTTCATTAGAGATATTGGTCTGTAGTTTTCATTTCTTGTGTTATCTTTACCATGTTTTGATATCAGAGTAATATTGGCCTCATAAAATGAGTTGGGAAGTATTGCCTCCTCTTCGATTTTTTGGAAGAGTTTGAGGAGAATAGGTATTAAATCTTCCTTGAATGTTTGGTAGAATTCACTGTTGAAGCCATCTGGTCCTGGACTCGTACTTTTTGGTAGGGTTTTGATGATTGTTTCAATTTCAACTGCTGATCGTTCTATTTAGATTTTTCAGTTCTTCTTGATTCAGTCTAAGAAGGTTGTACTTCTCTAAGTACTGGTCTATTTCTTCTGGGTTATTATATTTGTTGTTAAATATTTTTTCAAAGTATTCTTGTATGATCCTTTGTATTTCTCCAACATCAGTCATAATTTCCCCTCTTTCATCGCTGATTTTGTTTATTATTGTCCTCTCTCTTCTTTCTTTAGTGAGTCTAGCCAGGGGTTTGTCAATTTTATTAACCTTCTCAAAGAACCAGTTTTTTGTTGCATTTATTTTTTCTGTTTTTTTTAATTCATTTATTTCTGCACTAATTTTCATTATTTCATTCCTTCTGCTGACTTTAGGCTTCATTTGTTCTTTTCTAGTTTTTAAAGATGAAACATTAGGTTGTTTATTTGGGCTTGTTCTTGTTTTTGCAGATAGGCTTGTAATGATATAAACTTTCCTCTTATGACTGTTTTTACCTTGTCCCAAAATTTTTCTATGTTGTACTATCATCATCATTCACTTCTAAGTATCTTTTAATCTCTCTTTTTATTTCTTTTCTGATCCAATTATTCTTCAGTACTATGTTGTTTAATCTTCATATATTTGTGGTTCTTCCTGCATTCTTTATGCAGTTGATCTCTTGCTTCAAAGCTTTATGATCAGAGAATGTGGTTGATATGACCTCAGTTCTCGTATATTTGTTGAGGCTTTGTCTGTGTTCTAGCATGTGGTTGATCCTTGAGAATTTTTCATGTGCCCTAGAGAAGAATGTATAAGCAGTTGTTTTGGGATGGAAGGCTCTGTAAATGTCAATTATGTCCAATTGGTTTAAAGTGTCATTCAAGGATGTTATTTCCTTATTTATTTTCTATTTGGATGATCTGTCCATATCCGACAGTGTGGTATTTACATCCCCTAGTACGATAGTGTTTTGGTCTGTTTCTCGCTTTAGTTCTGTTAGTAATTGTTTACATATTTTGGGGCTCCCTGTGTGGGAACATAGATATTAATAAGTATCATATCTTCTTGGTGCATAATTACCTTTATCATTATGAAGTGTCCCTCAGTATCTTTCTTTAACTTTTTTATATTGAAGTCTATTTCTTTGATATTAGTACTGCTACTCCTGCTTTTCTCTGAATGTCATTTGCTTGAAATATCATTTTCCATCCTTTCACTTTGAGTCTATATTTGTCTTTGGAGCTGAGATGTTTCTCCTGGAGGCAGCATATATATATATATATTTTTTATTCAATCTGCAACTCTGTGCCTTTTTATTGGTGAGTTTACAATTTACCATTACAATTACCATTTACAATTAGTGTGATTAGTGACATATGAGGTCTTCTTATAGCCATTTTATTTTTTGCTTTCTGGTAGCTCAGTGTTTTCATTGCTTCTTCTTCTGCACGTGCCTTATCTCCACTCCCCTTTGTGAATTTGGATCTTTGAATCCTCTACTTTTCAGTCATTTTTGTCTCCGTTTTCCCTATGTAGGCTGAACGTTCATTAATATCTTGCTAACAAATCTCCTCTTATTATTTAAGCTTATAATGCCCTGTTCTTAGTAACTGTTGCACTCCTCTGCTTCTATTTGCCTGATAGTCACCTTACTCCTAATTACATATTTTTCTTTTGTCCTTTTGTTTTAGGTGAGCCGACCCTTTTCAGTATTTCCAGTAGTGCAGGCCTCATACTGGAGAATTCTCTCAATTTTTGTATATCTGGAAAGGTCTTTATTTCTCCTTCATATCTAAAAGAGAGCTTAGCTGGATACGTTATTCTAGGCTGGTAGTTACTTTCACTTAATATATTGAGTATCTAATTCCACTCCTTTCTGGCTTGTCAGGTTTGTGCTGAGAAGTCTGACAATAGTCTAATAAGTTTTCTTTTATAAGTTACTGTCTTCTTTACCCTGGTTGCCCTCAGACTTTGTCTTTGTTGTTGATTTTTGTTAATTTTAATACAATTTGTCTCAGTGAAAGCTTCTTTGGATTGAGATAACTGGGTATTCTGTTGACTTCTTCAATTCCAAGCTCCAGCTCATTCCTTAGATTTGGGAAATTCTCATCCACCATTCATCTGAAAATGCTTTCTAATCCCTGCTTCTTTTCTTCCCCTTTGAGAATGTCCATTGTTTGTATGTTTCCTCTCTTGATGGTATCATCTAGTTCCTCTATTTCTTTCATTATTTTTCATTCTTCGATTTCTCTCTTCTTCCTTCTGATTTATTTCTAAATTTCTGTCTTCGATATCACTGATCTTTTCCTTCATTTGGTAACTCTATTTCCTAAGCTTACTATTTCATTTTTCAACTCTTGCCATGTGTTTTTTATCTCCAGAAGATCTATTCTGTTCTTTTGGAAGGGTTCAATCCCCTTGCTAACGATCTCATTCTGCTCATTTAGGTGTTTTTTTCAATTCCTGAAATTGTAGATATGACTCCTTTCAGATCTCACTAACTTTTTCAGAATTACCATCCTGAATTCTATGTCATTTAAGTCACACATTTCTATATCTGTAAGCTTATTTTCTGGAGTTTTTCTCTTTCTTTCTGAGATGCTTTGTCACCTTGGTTGTTCATGGTGTTTAATGAACTATTTCTCTGACTGGGCATTAATGAAAGTGTATTCTGCAGTTTTTCTGGAAAGAAGATTTATTATATAAAGGTCTCTCTTTAGCCTGTTGCAAAGAAGGCGTTTTTCTTTGGTTTCTACTAGGTGACATCTAAGCCTCTTGGATCCCTGCTTTGTATAGAGCCTTAATAATGCCTTTTTAAAAGATGTTTAATCACATTCACTACTCTCAGTCTCAGTCCCTGCCAGTGTTAGTGACCATTTCAGTGATGTTTGCTCAGATTCCCCTGGGCTCTGTGGTGTTCAGTCTTGGAGGATATTGGGGGAGGGGACCTCTGTGTTGGAGGATGTGGGCTGCAGCTGAGCCTTGGTTTTGGAACCAGGGATTGTAAAGACCAACTGTTGTTTTTCTGCCTTCCAACGTCTCTGCTCTCTGCCCTGATGACTGGGTCCTGTCGCTGGCCGCATAGAGCTCACAGCTCTCCAAGACAAGCTGTTTAGGTAACTCGCCTCACCTTCTTTCCTCTCCCTCCTCCTACAGAGAGTTCTGGCTGTGAGAGGCAGCTTCTTTGTTTCTCCCAGTCCACTGCCCGACACCTGAGGTTCTGACCTGTGATAGCTCTATGTCCAGATCCCACGCTCAGACGTGCTGGTTTGCAGTTTGGGTGTTTTTGGTTGAGTTTTAGATGTTCAGCTTGTTGTTTCAAGGGGAGAGATCTGGAGACATCTCACTCTGCCATGTTTCCAAAAGAAGGCCATCTATACCGGTGGCACTGTATGGGCCTCTCGCCCTAGTGTACGCATAGTTGCTGCTCCAGCTAGGGGAGCTGGGTGAAGGCTTTCTTGCACACATGGCATCCAAGAGCATGTGTCCCACAAGGATGGTCAGGTGCCGCATCCGGATCACTGCTGCACGTGCATCTCCAGGTGGGTGGCAGGTGAGCATGCAGGCCCTAGTTTTTTAAGGTAGATGATATGGTAATTGATATGGGACTTTTCTTCTTTTATAATATGCATTTTGTGTTATAAATCTCTCTGTTATTCTTGCTTTAGCTGAACTCCACAAAACTTGACATTCTAGCCATTATTTAATTCACTAAAAATACATTTATTGGATACTTCCAATGTGTCAGGCACTTATGCTAATTACTGGAGATAGAGCAGGGAACATGACAAAGTCCCTACTTTCATAGAGCTGATATCCCAGTGGAGAGAGACAGATGTTAAACAAGAAAATAAATAACGAGATAATTTCAGCTAGAGATAAGTGTCTATGCTGGGAATGGGAGGAATGCTAAATGATCATAGAGGCCTCTCTGAGGAAGTGACATTTGAGCTAACAGTTCTTTGATAAATAGGAGCCAGCTGGGTCAACATTTGGACTCAAAACATACTTCCAATTTGAGTCTACTGGCAAGTCAAGCTGAAAGGTATAGTGAGTCAAGGGGTTTCAGAGCTGATAAAATACAAAGATATGTGTGGCAATGGTAAAGGGACAGCATACAGAAGGGGAGGAGGGCAAGGGGAACCCCAAGTGAGAGGGATATCGGGGAGGGGGCTTGCTATGGAGGTCATTTTGCTCAGCAGGATAAGGAGTCTCTGGGTCAGAAAATGGAAGGGCAGCAGCAATGTGGGGTCTTTTATAAGTGGCAGATGTTGAATGCAGTTTTGCAGGGTATGCAAAGCAGGTAGGCTCTAAATAGCTTAAAATATGCTTATTTGGGCCATATTTAAAACAATTGGATGTGTAAAAATTTGAGGTTGATGCCAGCACGCTCTTGAGCAATCTCAGTCTACTGTGAAGAAGTAAAAACAAAACAAAAACAAAGGCCCAATATACAGGGGCCATCTTTAATCCATTTATATAACAGATGGTTAAACAATCAATAAACATTACAATCCTTTCCAGTATTTTCCTGATCCCTTCTCAAGGCTTATACTCAAACCATAATTGAGAAATGAGTCAGAGAAAGCTAATAAGAGAGGCCTGGGCTAGCTGCATTTGCATTTCAATGTAGACTAGGTACAGTTCTTCTTGGACTTCAATAGTTTTACTGAGAATTTCCATTTGGTTCTCTCTTTATCCATTATTTTTACATTGTTTTTTTTTTTTATGGAGTCGGATAGTTCTCATAGAGTTTTCATGTTTTTTTTTTTAATTTTTAAGTATCTCTCTTCTTCCATCTGTATCCTTTTTAGATTTCTATCTTCAAAATCACTAATTCTTTCCTCCATCTGGTAAACTCTATTTCCTAAGCATACTGGTTCATTGTTTGTCTTTGATTGAGTTCTTCAGCTCCAGAATTTTTATTTATTTATTTATTTTAAGTTACAATTTCTTTGGTAAAGTACTCCTTTTGCTCATTAATTTTATATCTTAGTTCATTAAACTGCCTATCTGAGTTTTCTTGTATCTCGAGTTTTGTTTTTGTTTATTTTTTTTTCCAGAACTGCAATCTTGAATTCTCTATAATTTAAGTCACATTTAAGTTTATTTTCCAGAGATTTTTCATTTTATTTATAAGCTGTCTTATTACCTTGGTTCTTCATGATATTTGATGAATTACTTCTCTGCTTAGGCATTTATGAGAATGAAATCTATTTTTTTTTAAAGTGACATTTTACTATCTAGTAGGTGGGTAAAAATAGGTATTTATTTTGTTTTCCAGTAGGTGGTGCGGAAATGCAAGTTTTTTTATTGCCTCTTGCACTGCTCAGGCTTCTTGGATCTCTGCAGAGCAATAGAAAAATGCCCTGTATCCCTTGGGAAAATGGGTGTCTACTCTATGATGAGATCACTTCAGTCTCAGGGCACCACCCCCCAAAGGGGAATGTGGTGGGCAATGGGGTTCCGAGCCCATGAAATCCTAGTGCTGCCCCCTGCAACCAGATGCTACAGCAATGCTGCACTGCCTGAGGTGTCCCCTCTGGGATCAGCCATAATTATTTTAAAAATGCCTTTGTTGAGATATAATTCACCTAGTTAAAATGTGCAACCTAATGTTTAGAATATTCACAGATGTGTGCAACTACACCACAGCCAATTTTAGAATATTTTTATCATCTCAAAAAAAAAAAAAAACATACCTGATATCTATTACCTCCTTACTCTCTCCCTTGTCAATCCACCCCCAGCTGTAAGCAACACTTACCTACTTTCTGTCTCTATATTTCCCCGGTTCTGGACATTTCATGTGAATGGAATCATACAATAGATGGCCTTTTGTGACTGGCTATTTCACTTAGCATATTTTCAAGGTTCATTTATACTGTTGCAAGTATCTGTACTTCATTACTTTTTATGGTCGAATAATATTCCATTATATGTGTCTTTCACATTTTGTTTATCTGTTTGTCAATTGATCGACCAGTTGTTTCCACCTTTTAGCTATCATATATAGTGCTGCTATGAGCATTCATGTGTATTTTGTGTGGACATATGTTTTAATTTCTCTTGAGTATATGCCTGGGAATGCAATTGTTGGGTCATCTGGTAACTCCATGCTTAAACGTTTGAAGATCTGCTAGACTGTTTTCCAAAGCAGTTTCCCACCAGCAGTATATGAGGATTCTGATTTCTCCACATTCATGGCAACACTTGTTGATTCTAGCCATCCTAGTGAATGTGAAGTGGTATCTCATTGTGGTCTTGATTGTCACTTCCCTGATGATTAATGATGCCAAATACCTTTTCATGTGCTTATTGGCTATTTATATACCTTCCTTGGAGAAATATCTATTCAGGCCCTTTTTAAAATTGGGTCTTTTGTCTTTTTATTTTTAAATTGTAAGAGTTCTTTATATATTCTGAATGTGAGTTTTTTTTTTTATCAGATATATGATTTTTAAATACTTCCTTCCATTCTGTGAGTTGTTTTTACTTTCTTGATAGTGTTCTTTAAAACATATAAGTTTTTAATTTTAATGAAATTCAATTTTTCTATTTTTTTTCTTTTATTGCTCATGCTTTTGGTGACATCTCTAAGAATACTATACCAAATCTAAGATTACGAAGATGTATTCTTATGTTTTCTTCTAAGAGTTATATAGTTTTAACTCTTACATTTAGATATTTAATTCATTTTGTAGTTAATTTTGGTAAATGTTTGAAGTAAGGTTCCAACTTCATTCTTTTGTATATGCCTATTCAGTTGTCCTAGCACCATTTGTTGTAATGACTCTTCTTTTCCCATTGGATGGGCTTGGCACCCTTGCTGAAAATCAGTTGAATATAGATGTATGGTTTTATTTCTGAACTCTAAATTCTATTCCATTGATTTATATGTCTATCCTTGTGCCAATACCACACTCTCTTGATTAATATTGCTTTGTAGTCAATTTAAAATTCAGGAATTGTGAGTCCTCTTACTTTGTTCTTTTTTACTTTCAACATCTTTTCGGCCATTCTGGGTCCCTTACAATTTCATGTGAATTTTAGAATCAGCCTGTTTTGTTCTTACTATAAATAAGTCAGCTGGTATTCTGATAATGATTGCATTGAATCTTTAAATCAGCTTGGGGAGTGTTGTCATCTTAACTATGTTAAGTCTTCCTGTCCATGAACATAGGATGTTTTTCCAATTATTTGAATCTTTTTAAAATTTCTTTCAACAATGTCTTGTAGTTTTTAGAATATAAATTTGCACTTATTTTGTTAAACTTAATCCTAAGTATCATTTTGATGCTATTATCAATGGAATTGTTTTCTTAATTTTGTTCCAATTAGTTTTTTTTTAGTTTCAACTGTACAGGAATACAATTAATTTCTGTATATTGATATTGTATCTTGTAGCCTTGCTGAACTCATTTATTATTTTGTCAATGGACTTCTTAGGATTTTCTATATACAAAAGCATATCATCTATGACTAGAGATAATTCTATTTCTTTATTTCCAATCTGGATGACATTTATTTCACTCTCTTGCCTAATTGTCCTGGCTAGATCTTCCAGTACAAATAAAAGTGATGAGAATGGACATCTTTTTCTTGTCACTGATCTTAGAGCAAAAACATCTAGTTTTTCTTTATTGGGTTATGATGTTAGCTGTGGGTATTTCATAGATGCCCTATATTGAATTAAGGAAGTTCCATTCCTAGTTTGTTAAAAGTTTTTATCACGAAAAGATGCTGGATTTTGTCAAATGCTTTTTTGGTATCTATTGAGAAGATCATGAGAATTTATTTTTCATTACTGTTATAATGTTTTACATTAATTAATTTTTAAATGTTAAACCAACTTGCATTCCTGAGATAAATACCACTTGGTCAGGGCGTATAATTCTTTTTATATGATGCTGGATTTGTTTTGCTAATACTTTGTTGAAGACTTTTACATCCATATTCATAAGAGATACTGGTCTATAGTTTTCTTTTCTTGTGATGTGTTTGGCTTTAGTATAAGAGTATATTTGCCTCATAAAATGCATTGGAAAGTATTCTTTTCTCTTACATATTTTGAAATATTTTATAAATAATTGTTATTAATTCTTTTTTAAATGTTTGATAGAATTCAGTGTTGAAGCCATCTGGGTCTCAGCATTTTTCTGTGGATAGGTTTTTGTATTATTAATGCACTCTCTTCACTTATTAATAGATCTAGACATATTGGCTATTTCTACTTGAGACAATTCCAATAATTTGTCTCTCTTTAGGAATTTGCCCACTTCATCTAAGTAATCTAATTTATTAGCTTACAATTGTTCAGAATAGTCCCTTATAATCCTTTTTATATCCGTAAGCCTGCTAGTAATGTCCTATTTTTTATTTTTGATTTTAGTAATTTGAGTCTCTATTTTTTGTCTTGGTCACTCTAGATAAATGCTTGTCAATTTTGTTGATCTTTTCAAAGAACCAGTTTTGGTTTCATTGATTTTTTAAATTGTTTTTCTATTCTGTTTCAGTAATCCCCACTCTAACTTTTATTATATCTTTCTTATTACTTGTTTAGGTTCAGTTTTTTCTTTTTACAGTGTCTGAGGTGGAAGGTTAGGTTATTGTTTTGAGAGCTTTAACTTTTCTGTATGGGATATATTCCAAGACCTCCAGTGGATCCAAAAGTGCAGATAGTACCAAACCCTATATATACTATATTTTTTCCTATATACACATACTTATTAAAGAGTTTAATTTATAAATTAGGTACAGTGAGATATTAACAATAATAACTAATAATAAATTAGAACAATTATAACAACATACTATAATAAAATTATGTAAATGTGGCATTACTAAGTAAAATAAGGGTTACTTGAACACAGGCACTGCAATACTGCAACAGTCAATCTGATAACCAAGACTGCTGCTAATTGACTAATGGGTAAAGAGCTTACACATCATGGTTATGTTGGACAAAGGGATGATTCATGCTCCAGGTGGGATGGAATGGGAAGGCATGAAATTTCATCACTCTAGTCAGAATGATGTTCAATTTAAAACTTAAGAATTGTTTATTTCTGGAAATTTCAGAAATTTTCAGACTGTGGTTGACTGAGGGTAACTGAAACCATGGAAAGTGAAACAATGGATTAGGAAGACTATTGTATAGGTATTTTGTAACTATAAATTTACATTTAAGGACTGCATTCCTTCAGTTTTAATATTTTGTCTTCATTTTCATTCATCTCAAAGTATTTTCTGATTTCTCTTTTGATTTCTTCTTTAGACCATTGTTTATTTAGGTATGTAGTTTAATCACCATGTACTTGTGAATTGTCAACATGTTTAACATCTGGCCGATTGCAAAATTCTTTTTAACATTGCCTTGGAGCATAATTGCTCCACAAACTAATCCAGTCAAACTGTAGCTCCTTTGAAGGAATGGTTTCTGAGATCAGTGTTTGATATCTCTTCTAATCCCAGAGGGTTCCTCTCAGCTGTCTTATTCTCAGTTGTCTTCTATAAACTAGCTAGATGGTTCACAGTTTAGCCTATATTTTGAATCTCCTACAAATGTCTTTCACCACAACTTCCATTGTTCTTGAGAATGCCCTCAATTTTGAACTTTGTCATGCTTCCTTGCAAATGACATCGATTTCTTTGGAAAGAGATTAGGAGCTCTCTTTATGGCCTGTTTCTCTCCTTGGCACAATCTCTGAAATAGGGCTCTGGAGCTGGGGGTGGGGATAATGACAAACTTCTGTTTGAGTAACTGAACTCTAGGAGATAAATACTTGGTGGGTCAAGGGCAGCAGTCTGTGGAACCACAGCCTCAAGAGCTGGGGCAAGGTGACCAACATCTGAATCTTCTCAGTATACTGTGCTCAAGAGACAGCCTACATTCCATAATAAGGGGCTAGATGGAAAGAGGAAGCTCCACCTCTCAAAGAACTTGCCTTGGGACTTAGCCTTGGCAACAGGTAGCTTGGGGCAGAATGAGAAATGCTGACTTCCTGCCCCTCTTGAGAGGAAAGCCTTCTAACTAGGAGCTGGAGGGAGAAAGAGTCCTCTGTTTTTGGCTGCACGAGTATGCAGGGAGCTTCTGCCTCTCTGAGATGAAAGGAAGAAGGGAGGGAATGGTCTTGGTTCACATACTACAGACTCTTGAATTTCTTACTGAATTTTTATGTTTTTCTTGAAGATGTATCGTTATTTTTCCCCCTTAAGACTGTTTGCATTCTGGACCTTTTAATAACTGGTATCTCTTTTTGTGTGTTTTGCTACATTTATTAACTTCTGTTCCTCCCTATAGCCAGGAGGGTGTTAAAGGCAGTAGGATGGCACACATCCCACTGGGGTATAATCAGCACCCATTAGATAATTTTCAAAGGTACATAGGATGTGGATATGTAAAAGTTTTGTAGATGTTAAAAAATGACTGAAGTTTGAGAGATACTATAGGAAAAAGGTGCACATTTTAAAAACAAACATACTTTTTCATTCATTCATTCATTCATTCAACAAATATGTATTGAGCCCCTACCATAGGCAAAGCACTAGTCAAGGCTGTGGAGCCATAACAGTGAAGAAAACAGAAAACCATTCTTAGCCTAATGAAGTTTACATTCTATTAGGTTTAATCATATGAAATTGTTAATATTAGGCCATTTTTGGCCAATAAAAACCAGCAATTTCATGTGGTTCCATTTAATAGTAGGAGGAAAGCCCTAGCTATATCACTTGCTAACTATGCGACCCCAGATAAATCACTCTACTTCTCTGAGCCTCAGTTTCACTATGTGGAAAATTAAGATAATAACGATTTTATAAGTTGACAAGTGGGGAAGTATCTAGCACAGTGCTTAATACATAGTAAGTACTTAATATATCTTTTCTTACTTTTGAACAACCTCCTAAAATACAGCAGTGGAGTTTGTATGCTTATTTCCAAAGATGAAAACGTTAGGGGACACAGAGGAAAATAATGTCATACTTCTCTGAACAGCCTGGGTGGCACTAAATTAACTGAGAAAGGAGAGAGGCCTAAAAAAGTCATGGAAAGATCCTGAGGAACTAACAGCAATGTGGCTTAGAATTCAGTCTGGGAAACCAGCTCACTGAAACCCATAGATTCAGAGCCTAATGGAATTCAGGTAACAGTATGTGTGGCTCCAAAGATTCACTCATCAGTTTCACTTTCTAATCCCTTATAGTTTGGTTTCCTCAGAAATGATTTTGTGAGTAAAGAGGAGAGAAAAATTGAGTATAGAATTAAATTATGCTGCTATTGGAGGTGGAGAAAAAGGGGATAGTGAAAAAATTCTGAAAAATGAGCAAGAGCAATGAGGATGAGTATTTCGGGAAACAGCAACAACAACAAACCTCTTACAGAAAAAGTTGACAAAGGGTAAATGGTTTTAAACTGAACCACAAGGGACAGAAGTTAGATGTTGAGAATTTCTTGATATTGAAGGTTGTTGAATATTGGATTGGGAGAAATCTCTATAGCAGGTGTCAGCGAACTATTCAGTTTAGGACAAATGCAGTCAGTGACCTGTTTTTGAAAGGCTCACAAGCTAAGAATGATTTTTAATTTTTAAGTGTTGTAAAAAACAGAATATGTGATAGAGACCATAGGGGCCCTCAAAACCTAAGGCACTTACAATCCAGGCCCTTACAGGAAATGTTTGCCAAACGCCATCTAGAGGAATTGGCTCATCCCATCTCCTTGAGACCTCAGTTTCCCCATGTAAAATTTGAAGAAAGTCCTTGACCGAATTACCTCAGGTAAATGGTGAGAGGATACTAGGGGAGCCTGAAAGTCAGAATGGAGGGATGCGGGAAAAGATGGGAATGTCCTGGGGATGAAATTACTATTTGGGAAAACTTGAAGCCATGTTGTGGAGCTCTAGGCTGGTTGGAAGAGAGGGTAGAGAGAATTGAGGCAGGGAGTAGGGAAGGGGTTCTGTGGTAAACAGAGCAAAGAGGAGGCAGCAGGAAGAGATGAGAATGATACTTAATACCAGCCCTATTCCACAGGCAAAGTCTCAACGAGGATAATAAGTAGGAGAAAGAGAATCAAAGTGCCAGACAAATGCCATGGAGCCTAGGCTGTTGCTCTTAGAAGAGAGTCTGATAGGAAACAGATGTTTCAGCTTAGAGAACAAGGCATAGAAAACCACACAGTTGATTGTGGAGAAGTTAACTAGCTAGACTGAAGTCATAGAAAAAAAAGAAAAATTTAGCCTCTGTCTCTGAGGGACTTGAAGTGCTGAGCAGGTATTTTAGGGCCTTTCATTCTCAGAAGAGGCCAATTACAGGAAGAGTAGATGGCTCAAAAGGCATGTCAATGGCAACTTCAGAAGGTATCTATTCTCTGCTCCTTCCAGATTTGGATTGTCTCTTCAACATTCCCAGTAAACAATTTTCCAGTCTTTGCTACCAGTATTGGGAATGCTCACTCATTCTCAAAGTAGCCCTCTGTGGCCAGTCTTCTTGTCTAGGACCTTCTTTGTCTTTATAAATTTACATCTGTCTTTTGATAATTTTTGTTCCCTAGACTTGATTATTTGGAACAGCACCAAGTTGGTCAACTCCTTCACTTACAGTAGGAGAAATAGGTGACATGTATAAGGAAAAGTACACTAGATTTGGAGTCAGAAACCCTGGTTTAGAATCCTGGCTCCTGCACAGTATCCAATCCTGCTGAACTTCATTTGCCTCATCTGGTAAATAGTCAAAACGATACTTTCCCTATGAACTGCTAAACTTCATTTGTGCAAGTCAAGTGACTATAATAAGAATGGCATACAATGATTTTGAATCAATGCAAGAAGTACACAATTGTGAACTATTTTATCCAATGCTTCCTTGTGAACATGGACAAAGCATGGGCTTTGAAGACTGTTGGATTTCAAATCTGTTCTTAGGGCTGGCTTCAATCTGTTGAACATAGATAACTACTTCCTTACTGCCCTGACAAGGGGCTGAGGTGACCTCACGGAGGTGGATTTTCAGAATTCATGGGGCCAGGGAAGGGAAAAGAAGGGAATGAAGTTCACAGAAAACCAAAGGTGAAAGGACTTTAGAGTCCTCCACTAACCCCCACCATAAAAGTATCACCACTACAGAATCCCACTCGTGTTCGACTTGAGCCCCTCTTAGAAACAGGGAACTCATGTCTCTTAAAGGGTTACTTTTCTGGTCACTCCTAATCCTTCCACAAGTCCCTTATTATTTTAAATGATCATTAGCTTCCCTATAACTTCTACCCTTTGGCCCTGGTCCTGTTCTCAGAGCAAATTCAAAAAATTTGGTTCATATTTGTGGAGGACTCCATACAAGGATAATAAGCACACAGCCTCATTCCTTAAAAGTTTACTGTCCATTGTAGGTACTAAGATAAGTACATGAATTATAATACAAGGTAGGTAGACAAGAGGAAGAACTTTCCAACCACAAGTTATTAATTAGTGGAAAAGGCAGCTAGAGGAGACTGTTTAATATTTATCTCTGTAGACATTTAAAAACAGGAGATTTTCATTAGTCTGGGAGAAGTTAAGTGTAAGCCTGCCTGGAGGCAGGGGAATGGACTAATAACCTCAAAGAAGTCCTCCAAGCCCAGCATTCTAGAATTTGAGTTTTCTAACACTGCGTGCTCACACATATCTAAGCCAAAGGGAAAATCTGGACCTGATCTTGCTACTCCTGGTCTCAAGGAGAATGACACTAGACTGGTTGAATTTACTTTCCCTTACCATAACTCCCAGAGCACCACTTCCACTCTAGGCTCATGCTCACTTTGATGTCCTGGCTCAAGCTTGTTGTTATCTTCTACTGCAACATATCCCTGCCCCAACTCCACCATTAGTCAGATTTTGCCATTCATAGAAACCAGCCAGAGTTCTCTTTCCTCCACCAACACCCCTCACAGAGGCATCTGCTCCCTAGTGCTTTCCCACTCCTTGAAGCTGCCATTGTCCTTCCAGTTGGAAACACATCACTGAGTGTCTGGGAATCTTCAACTTCTTCTGTTTCTAAATTCTAGGTGCCATAAGGGCAATCTAGTGCCATTCCTTAGCCCAGTGACTTTCAAACATTTTTATTGAAAATCATAGAAAAATATATTGTACATGCCAACCAATTAGGTTGAATCATATGAAATTGCTAATTTTTTTTGTAAGTCAGAAACAGTCAGATTCTGGTAATTTCATTATGGTTTAACCTAATAGAAAAAAATTCAAATAAAATTTTCAGGGACCAGGATTTGGCCTTACTGCATATGAGGCACTCTGATATTTTCTATTTTATTCAGTCACTTTCATTTTTTTTGAAATATTAGTCACAATCCACTAAAATACTTTCATGAGCCACTAATGGGTTAAATCTACAGTTTGAAAACAATTGCCTTGACCCTTAACTGCATCCCTTCCTTGACGTTGTCATGGAGGCCATCTGTCATTTTAGGCCACCCAAAATCTGAAATTCCTTCTAATGCTTGGAGAATTTTCCTCCTGATGAGGCTTGGCAGGAGGCAGAGCCCATTTCCCACCAGAGAAATGTAAAATAGCAGATTCTTGCTGTCCTAGCCTCCCTTCAGGCCAGAATGACATAAACTCAGTCAATCAGATGCAACCAACAGTACTTTGACTCTGGAACTCTGGAGGCAAAGAAGCAGTAACCATGAGTAACACTAGTGGTATAATACCAAGAAATGGTTCATAGTAAAAATAACAGCTAATGGGTTATCAGTGTCCAGTGCTAGCAGTGTTAGTGGTATATATTATAGCATCTAGCACCTAGTTGTGGCAGCTGTTATTTATATCCTTAACAGACAAATCCTATGGCATGATTTAAGGGCACCGTTTTTGGCTATGTAAACCTAAGTCAGGTTCTCCAGCCTTTTCAGGAATTCTGTGAGCTCTCCTATATCTTTTAATGTATTCCTTGAATGGCTAAATCAGAGCTGATTTCTGTTGCTTGCAGCTCAAAACCTTTCCTGCTAAGCTGAACTGGTCCCCTTGAGCCAGACTCCCATGGAAAGTCTCCTGGGTGACACTATTTTTTATTAATCCACCACACCCAGAAAAGGGCTGGGTACATGCTAGCTGATCCATGACATTAAGTATCTGAAATTATTGCCATGCTATGCACTTCCTCCTATCCCCAGACCTAAGATGCGTCAGCATTATAACCAAGTATTCCAAGGCTCAATCAACGTTGCTGCTACTGCCCCTCTTGTTTCTGATGCCTTGGGCATACCAAATTATATCAGTTGCCATCATATTAACACCTGAAGGTAATGATAGAAGTCTGTATTTGTTAGATAGGCTAAGAAGGTGGTAAGAAGGGCTCTAGATCATACCTTCCAAACAGGCCCTTTTGGGAGGGTCCTAAAGATATGTGACTTTCAGAGCTTCTTCCCAAATCATTCCTTTCTCTTTCTCCCCTTCTGTTTGCAGTAATGGAAGAGGGAAACAGAACAACCAGATAGCCCTGAACATCTGACAACCCAAGTCTACAATACAAATGCTACAGACATTTGGTGACTCAATGCGGCAGCATGCTTTTGGGCCAAGGAATGCATGTGTCAGCCAAAAAGTTGACAATCTTTGGGAGTGTGTCAGACCTGGCACATGAGCTTACTGTCAGTGTCCTATAGACAAGTTCCACCTGCCACACCTCCCCTTGACACAGCTTAGCAGTCAGCAAAGGTGCATCTCTGTTGGAGCTGAAAGCTGGCAACACAGCCTCATGCCTACTGACCCTGCCCCCACAGCCCACTGAGCTTGAGAAAATCCCCTTTACTCCCATTCCCAGAGAGAATGCAAACTCTACTTTCTGCTCCTAATCCCAGTTTGAATCATTATTTCACAGCCACCCACCCTCCTGCATACATGTCCTATAAGAAATGGGAGCAGAACCATCTGCCACTTTTTAAAACTGTCGATCCCACATATATCCAGAAACAACTTTCCCTGACCCTATTTAACAGCCTGCTGAAGTCTGAGGGTGCTTAACAAATTCATAAACATTCCTTTTTTGATGTTTACAGAAAGCCTCTAATGTCCATAATATATGCCATCATTTTAACAGATAAGAAACTGAGGCATAAAGTAATCAACTAATGTGGCATGGCTTACCTGGACAGGGAGTGAGTTCCTTGTTTTTCAAGCATGAAAACAGAGTCTGGCTGTCCTTGTCTGGCAGGAAGTAAGGAAGTTTATGTATTATATGGCAGGAGGGGGACTGTGATGGATCAGATGACCTCCATTTCAACCTACTCTACAATTCTAGGTAGTAGAGCAAGGTCTCAAACCTGGGTCTTTGACCTCATTATTCAAAGCTCTTTGGAGTATGCCATTAGATTTGAGGTCTTTGAGAGCAGGTGACAATATATCACTTTTATGTCCCATATCCAGCATGACACAGAGTAAGCATTGACTGTTGACTTAATTCTTGATTTAACTGCTTTTTGATTTAATGGTAATAATAAACACTTGTAGAGTGATTACTGTAGTTCAGACACTATTCTAAGCACTTTTTATCTGTTAACTCACTTAATACTCACAACAAACCTACAAGGTAAGTACTATTATCTGCATTTTACGGTAAGAAAAGTGAGGCAAAGAGAAGCCAAATAACACAACTGGTAAGTTTTGGAGCAAGGGTTCAAACCCAGGTAGTCTGGCTACAGAGTCCTACCCCTAACTATTCCATTAAACTGTCTCTCGGTATGTAATGAATCTGTGCATGCATGTTCTCCATAACCACAGTTCATTGACCTGTCAGGAAGCACCATTCTGAAGCACATACAGGAGACTTGATGAGAGAAGTTAGTATAGAAGCCACTTGGCTAATACTAGACTGTGGCCTTAATAAGGCAGGTGTGACCCTGAGGCTTCATGGAACTCCCCTCTGTCTGTCTATCTTTCTTCTTCTTTCTCATTCAGGCATTCCATATTGGGCCCTCCCCTCTTACTGTTCCTAATCATCAGCTAAAAAGCCTGGTCCCATCCCAGCATGGATTTCCTCTGTTCCCTGGCCAAATTCCCAGCCAGTGGAAAACAGCCCACTACCCCCTGGCTCACATCATCAAAACCAGTGGGAGCACTGTACCACCAAAGGCATGAGCAGTGGGAGACCCAGCTCTTCGGATGTGCCCAGTCCAACAGAAAACTCAAGCCCTAACTCAGAGCCTACAGGAACAGAAGGCACCACCCCAAGTGTCTTAACATCCAAGGTCGGTTATGATTTGCAGACTTGTCCCTGATTAAGAAATGCAGCTCCTGTCCACAATGTGATGTGGATGAAATCCCAGGGCATCACCAGCAGGGATGGGATAATGATAATGACAGGTACTGTTTATTCAACTTTCACTCTGGCACAAACTATTAAGTACTACTAATCACTGTTTCACTCCATCTTCCCAACAATCCTGTGAGGCAGTTGCTATTAGGCTCTCATTCACAGTTGGAAAAATTGAGAAGTTATGTGACTTGCCCAAGGCCACATAGTTCCTACGTAGAAGAATCAAGATTTCTATCCAGGACCAGCTGAAGCTTGAGCTGTGCTCTTAATCATTACCCTCTGCTACCTTTCTAATAGTCTTTTAGAGTCCAGCTATGTGAGCATTTGTAAATTAGAGGGATGACTAATGGGAGTGCTTCCATCTTACATGATCATGAGGCATTAGGTGCTGGCCCCATTTTACTTGCCATGTCTCATTGAGCCAACCCCTTCACATTATAGACAGTGGTACTGAGGACCACAGAAAGAAGCCAATTTGCCTGAGGTTCTTAGTAGCAGAGCTGCTATCAGTCCTTTATGCCTTCTAGTACTCCATAGGCTGCCTTCCCTCACAGTTCTTTCTTTCAGTGATCCACATAGAATCCAAAGGTCAGACAGTCCTCTTTGAAGCAGTTCAAGGTCTCACTGCTTCAGCCCTTTTGATTAAAATTTAAGCCAATTTTAGATTTTTAACATCTGCACTATTGTCTTGTTATTTACCTTCTTTCTCCTCTCTCTCAACACATACACACACATGCGTGCGCGCGTGCACACACACACACACACAGAACAATGGTGTTCCAAAATTGTGCATCCTTTTATGTGCCAGAAAACATACAGTTAGGAAAACATACAGTAGCAACTCCTTAGACAGGATGCTGGTGATTGTTTAAGATTTCCTAGATTTTTCTGAAGTCAGAGGAGTCCAAAACTTGGAGCAAAATAATGCCAATAGGTAGATAAGACCACAGGTTCCCAGTCTCTGTATAGGGGCTCTCTGCCTCAGGAACAACCTTACCTATAGGAATAGTGCAACAATGCTTAAGGCCACTCACTCCCAAATGACTGATGCCTGAAACACTACCATTAGCTTCAGCATTATCACTTATATTGGACTGCTTTAAAAATGTCAATACCTCTGGAGGAGGAAGGGGATTGCGCAGGTCCCTTAAGCTTCATTGTATGTTCCTAATAGGCTAGGAAGGTAGCACAGGGAGTCTGGGCCAAGAAGGCAGAGAAAAGTGAAGCAGGCTTACCAAAGCCTAACTTCACTGGTTCTTAGTGTTTTGTCAAAGGACTGTAAAGATCATCTGATTCAAACCTCTCCTCTTCCAATTCCTGAGCCACCACTGCAGTCACCATTATCTTCTATTTAAATCTTCCCTGTGACATTCCCATAAAGCAAAGATCATGTTGGCTTGGCCTCTCTAGTGATGGGTAGCTCATTAACCCTATGGAAACTCATTTCATTATTAGAAATAAATATTAATTTCCTCCCACTTTCTCCTCTATGCATGGGCCACACAGATCCTTGTGCTCCTTTTTCCCCCTATTAGCTCTCCTGAAGCCAAAGATCATGTCCCCCGAGTTTTACCTTTTGAATCTATAAAGTCCTTGTCCCATCAACCACTTTCCAATCACACTCTTGACTGGGGCCTCTTTCACATGTTGGCCAAGACGTTTTTCTTAGTTTTCATACCCCCTTGCCTTCTCCTTCATAGGACACACACTAATTAATTTGTATATACATATCTATCAGCTCATAGAATTAGAAAAGACCATAGTAAACATCTGGTCCAGCCAACACAAAATGGTAACTACTGTTAGAAACACTGAGGCCCAGAGAAGGGAAGAAACATTATTCATTAAAATTCTTTCTCTCATTTGGCGAGCATCTTTCCCCTATGAAAATGTTTCTCAAAGTAGGGTGGGGACCACATGAGTCAGAGCCACCTGAAACAGAATCTCTGGGAATTGGGAACGAAGAATCTGCATATTTAACAAGCATCCTCAGTGAGTCTGAGGCACACTGGGGTTTGGGAACTAGGGTCTAAGAATGAGGTAGCATTTCATTGTTGTTGCCTTTCATTCTGTGAACATTTGTTTCTAATAGGAGCTAAGGCTTCCTCTCCAAGCCTCACTAATCAACACTTTAGGCAGCCTGATGTACCATCCTGGCTTGAGCTCAAACAGCCCTAATATGCAAGATAACCTCACCGCATCAATTCTTAAAAAGAAAAAGATCTAGGGGCTCAATGTCCATATACCCAGAGCTATTTTGAGAGTCCATTCTTTCAAACATGTAACCAGATCTAAGAGCTGCTATTATTGATCTGCATTATCAGCCTGAACACATTCCCACTTCAGTCAGAGACTTCCCTTTCTCAAAATCAAATTTTGAAACTGCAGAACAAAAGCATAAGTATCAACCTAAATGTTCTTGCCTTGCCTCTTCAGCTTTTCTGGTTCTGTTTTTCTGCCCACTCTCCATTTTCCTGCTTTCCTTAATAGGCCTAACTCCATACTTCAATCTTTCTTACAATTCTTTTCTGCTACCACTCTTCACAATGTTTTAACTCTCAAAACACAGGCCCATGGCTTTCCTCAGTGTGCAAGCAAGACTCAAGTTAGCACATGAGTGTACCTATCATTGTTCAGGCTATGTCAATTATATGCTTAAAGTCTTGTTATCTTGCCAAACTATAAAGGGGACACCATCAAATGACATTACCATTGGGAGACTGGAAAGAAGAAAAGAGGAACTCTCCCCTCTATAAGTCATTCTAGAAAGCTCCAAAGGTGGGGTGGGGGGTCCTAAAACCTCTAGCCTCTCACAGTGAGATGAACAGGAAGTAACCAGGCCCTGCACCATCACTGTTCAAAGCTTCTGTTGTTTAAACCTTCCAGCTGTCTGGTCCTCTTGGCATTCAACAAATGTCCGTTTCTCTATTTGTAAGTCTATTCTGAACTAGAGTTGGGGGATAAGAGCCTTGGGTCACTTGGGAAATTTAAAAAGTGAAGTCAAGGCTCTTGGTGCCTGTTCTTGCTTATGATAGGCCACCGTCATATAGTAGGAGATAAGACCGTGCCTGCCCCATGTTGCTTGGAGGAATGTGGACCAGGGTTGGATAGGTAGGAAGCAGAGGAAACTTAAGCAAGGTGACTGAAGAGCAAAGCAAATCCATCTAGGGCAAGAGGAGAATTAGTTAGCTTGAGAGAAGGGTAACTGAGCCTTAGGGAAACCTTTCCTTTGCAGTGCTTACTACATTTGTAGAATCAGAAAGTACTTCATTTCTCCAAAGGGACTTTTGTGTTGGTAGTTCCATATATATATATATATATATATATATATATATATAGAGAGAGAGAGAGAGAGAGAGAGAGAGAGAGAGAGAGAGAGTCATTATTATATAAAGGTACATTTTGAAAACCTGTTTCTTCATTTTTTGCTTTTTTTGTTTGTCTTTACTTAACTCTCCTATTGGTGAATGTCTGTCCATCTGTGTCTAGGCATGGTCTGTGTTCTGGGGGAGACTGTGAGAAACACTAGGGAACAAATGAGAGTATTTGAAAAAGGAGTGAGGCTGGGAGGAACCAAATTGGGACCACCACACTGCCCACCTACAGGCACCTTTGTTACTCTAGAAGTTTCTAGCTTCTGGATATATAAGTCATGGTATATTCAGACAATGGAATACTATATAGCAATGGAAATAAAAGAACTATAAATATGAACAACTCTAGTTTCTCATACTGGAATGTGTTCATGAATAATGTGTGGCTCTTGTTAAGATGCAGATTGTTATTCAATTGGTATGAGGGGGACCTGAGAGTCTGAATTTCTAACAAGTTACCAGATTATGTCCATGCTGCTGATATAGACACCGTACTTTAAATAGAAAAGGGCTAGAGCACCTCTCAGCAAAAGGCAGAAAGGGAAGCACAGAGTTCACATCCTTTTATTCCATGAACGAGCTCTGTAGATTTACCAAGTTTCCTATGTCTCTGGGATGTCTTTCCCAATTTGCTCTTCAGGTCCTCGTAAAGAGTTACCACAAGATTCGGAGAACTCCCTTTCAGTCCAGTAAGCTATACTCAGTCTCCTCTGCAAAATCCATCGATAAGTCCCTGAAAAGAAATTAATCACTAAAAATAGAATTTCGGGTATAAGGGAAAGAAATGTGGAGGCAGAGAACCTTCTTGTACCTATTAAACTACACTACAGAGACAGCAACCAAACTCCCCTCCACTATATTTCTCTGCCTCTTCCATGTCTTCTGTTCACTGCCTTCTCTCCTTATCTGGTGAGAAGGATAAGGCCTTCTCTGCTACACAGGTTCCCCAAGGCTTCAGTTTTGCCTCTTTTCTACTGGGCCCTGCTCTCTGCTTTCCCTCTCATTCAAGGCTACATCGCTTACAAGTCTAGTCTGAAATCTGTCCTTGAGATTTTGAAGAAAGAAGTAGGGCTTCTGTAGGAGAAATAATGCCAGATGTGAGTTACATAGACTTGGGTTAGAATGCTGACTTCTCCAGTCACTAGCCATGTAACCTTGTCCAAGTGACTTTGACTTTTCAGTTCAGCATATCTTTAGTGAGCACCAAGTTCCATGGTTGTTCAGAGGCTGAAGTACAAGGGCAAACAAGTCACATAAAGATCCTCCTCTCATGTAGGATCTTACATTTTAGCAGAAGACAGACAATAAATATGCAACACGTTGGGTGGTGGCAAATTCTCTGAAAATGAAGTGGAATAAAAGGACAGAATAATAAGAGTTGCTATTTGAGATATCAGGGAAAACACCTCTGCCATGTGACATTGGAGAAAAGACCTGAATAAATGAGGGAATAAGCCATTAAGCTAAGAGAAGAGTGCCCTAGACTGAAGAAACCATGAGGCAAAGGCCTTGAAGTAGAAGCAAGTTTGTTGTGTTTGAGAGATGAGTGTGGTTTGGATCAGGCAGTTTGGTAGTAGAGGTGGTTAGAAGTGGACACATGCTGGATATATTTTAATTTTACATTTTTGAGCCTCCTCCATTATGAAATAAAAATTGTATCTATTTCTTAGGGTCATTGTGAAACTTAAACAAGATCTTGCAATAGAGCGTTAAGCTTAATCTGGCACTCAGGATTTAAATACTATCAGTGCCTTTATCTCCTAACCTCACTTCTTTCAGTGACTCCAGGTAGAGGTCAAAGATCAAAGAGGGTGTTTCTTCTAATTTGCTTGTGACCCAGGCTGACCACTCACAAAACTTCCCTGTCTGCTACCTAGTCTTCCTCAGGCTCAGATGGGGGTGGGGTCGCATGAGGGAAGGGCATTCCTGCCCTAAAGAAATAATTTGGATGAGGATAACAGTGTGCACCATCATGGGAAATATAACAAAAGAATACATGATGATATAAAGAGCTCTGATAAAAAAAGAAAAAAAGCAAACAACTCAACAAAAATGAGTAATACATAAATAGGAATTTCATGAAAGAGAAAAATATTAATGGGCCATAAATGTATGAAAAATATGATCAGTCTAATTAGTAATCAGAGAAATGCAAATTAAACCCATAAGGTGACATCTTTTAACACCTAACAGATTGACAAAAATGATAAAGGCTGACAATATCAAGCATGGATGAAATTATGCAGTAAAAGAAACTTTCATCGTGATACTATAAATGGGAACAACCATACTGAGAAACAATTTGGCCTTATCTAGTAAATTTTAACATGTGCTTGTCTTAGAACCAAATAATTCTACTCTTGGGTATATACACTTAAGCAGATCCTGCATGTGTGACCCAGAAGATAGGCACAAGAATGTTCATAGCAGCACCATTTGCCATAGCTTCAAACTAGAAACAATCCAATGGGAAAATGGATAAAGTGATGTATATTTAAATAATGGAATACTACACAGCAGTGGAAAATAACATGCTATAGCTACATATGTGAACACAACTCTCAGAAACAAAACATATGATTTTATATATAGCTAAAAATGTGCAGAACTAACCAATATAGTGTTTAAGACTATATGCCTAGGTGGTAAAAAAATAAACAAAGAAAGAGAATGACTAATACAAAATCCAGAGTAATGGTTACCTCTAGGAGAAAATGAGAAGGATGTGATTAAGAAGAGGCACATAGGAGACCTCTATGGTACTCTCCAGTAATGTTCTATTTTTAAGTAAGATAGTGGACATATGCATTTATCATTCTTTAAATGGCACACAGATGTTTTACACACTCCTTTGTATGCGTAATACTTCATAATATTTTAAGAGTGTATGATTAAGTGGTAAAGTCTGTTTTTCAAGCCAAGTGTTCTAATAATTTGGAGATTAAAGATATCAAAGAGGACCAAACTCTTCAGAAAAGGCATGAGACACAGGATTTCAAGGTTGGAAGATATATAAATAGTCATGTTGTCCAATCCACAATCTAATAGTTGAATCTCCTCCACAATACATTAGGTGATACATAAGAGTATCTCAGTTAAATCTCCCAACAATCCTGTAAGGAAGTTATTATTGTTACCCAGATGACAAAACTGAGATGCAAAGAGGTTAACTAAATGTCCCAAGTTCACACAGTTAGCAAGTGGGAGAACCAGAATTTAACTTCACAGCTGTGAAGTTCCAAAGCCATTGGCTGATAAAGGAAAAAAATAAACAATAAAATGGAATAAACATTGCTAAGATAGTCACATAAAATAAAGTCAGGAGGCTATTAAGGAAGTGGGGTCTATGCACATCTTGTGCCTCAGTTATCAGAGCTGCTATAAAATTGCTACACTTGTTGCTGAACTCAGCTCAAGGCCAGGCTGTAAACATCCTGAAGTCATAAACATCTTTAAGTCATAAATATCCTGCAGTCATTTACACCTTGTAATAACAACTAATACATGGATGTTATAGTGCGAGTTTCCCAGAGAGCACTGACACAGAAGCCAGATAGCCAAATCAAAAAAACGTTATTACAGATTCGAATCTGGGCTCAAGCCTCCACTGTCGCAGCAGTGATTAAGGCAAGAGCCCCGAACCTAGTTTTTGTTACCCTTATATACCCCCTATCCTCCCCGGTTGCCCCCCCTTCTCGATTACTCACAAGTCCCCCCTCTCCGATTCCCACAGGTCCCCCCTCCCCGATTCTCACAGGTACAAAGGCTGTTTGTCTAAGCGGAAGTTTCTCATGGCTTGGCTGCCTTTGCAATCTATCTATTTGACAGCGTTAAGCAGGATGCAGTTAACCTGTTCTGGGAACTGGCCTATGCAGCTGGGTCTCAGGTCTATATGCTCTATAAATGTTTCTACTTTATTGTTTGCAC
>CM053505.1:37671291-37747226 GCA_028627145.1 Eidolon dupreanum | reverse complement strand
CCCCCCTTCTCGATTACTCACAGGTCCCCCCTCCCCGATTCTCACAGGTACAAAGGCTGTTTGTCTAAGCGGAAGTTTCTCATGGCTTGGCTGCCTTTGCAATCTATCTATTTGACAGCGTTAAGCAGGAGGCAGTTAACCTGTTCTGGGAACTGGCCTATGCAGCTGGGTCTCAGGTCTATATGCTCTATAAATGTTTCTACTTTATTGTTTGCACTGAAAGTTGATTATTACAATGGACACATATGGACTTTACTTTTTTCCTTGTAGTTTTTACCTCCCTTATTTGCATATTAAAACTAATCAATCCCTGTTAACTTAGCCAGCAATCCTTCATTTGCATGAAAGAATTACATTTTGTTGCTTTTGCCTTTATTAACCCTGCCATTCCTTGTTCTCTGCAAAGCACAGTTTGAATTGCTACCTGGACCTGTATCTCTTAGATTCGAATATTTTAAGACCCCAAATAAACTTTTAATTTATTCCAGAGCCCCAACTTTTTATAGGTTAACATCACCGTATTCAGAAAACTTGTGCTAATTGTGAGAAAGTTCTACCAAGAGTAGGAGTGAGCGGGATGGTGGCGGAGGAAAGGGAGAGTAGAGGCTATTTAGGAACACTGAATTGACATCTCGGAGAAAGCAGAGCAGAGGTGGGATGGATGGGAGCAGGGAAAAAAAGAACTGGATCCAAGGTCTACTTCTTGGCTGTGTGACCATGTGCAAATCCTGACACATCTCATAGCCAGTTTTCCACCCATAAAATAGGAAAAATGATAGTACTGACTTCTGGTTTCTAGTCCAGCATGTAAGGAAGTTAGAAGGCACAACTCCTGTCCACACAACAAGAAAAAAATCTGAACAAACTAAAAATCTTAAGGCTATCAGAAAACTGGGGTCACAGGGAAAACTGCTGCCCTGAAAATTGAAGAAACTCAGAGGTAAAGAATATCAACTTACACATGAGCAAAAACCCAGGAACAGAAAAAAAAAAAAACATAACGGAAATCAGTACTGCTCTAGGGAAACTAAACTGTAATTGACAAATTGTTGGAAGCTCAGCATGGACAAATTTGATTGTTCAAAACTCCAAGGATGCCAGGTCTTAGCAGGACCCACACACTTGTGAGTATTACATTCAGGAAGCCTTCCAGGTTCACACAGTAATGACTGAACAAAAATTCCTCTGGAAGAATGAAATATTCCCAGACCACATGTAAGAAGCTTGGAAGTTGCCACTTCATCTTAACAATGCATAAAAACCCAAACAGGCTGAAAAATTTATAATTATTCTTGGATTTGTAAGAGTCTCGGACATGGGGCAAACTGCTGCCCATAAGATTGGCAAGATAGACAGGTAAACACAAGTAGTTCATGACTTACCAGAAAAGAGACTCACAAGCAAATGCACCATAGGAACCAGTGATGAGGTAGGAAAACCTGAGCTATAATTGGTGAATTGCTGGAGACTCAGTGTGGATGTAACAGTGTAAAAGTACATTTCAGTAACATCTTTCTTATTCACATCTTCCCCTTTTTTTCTTTGGCCATGACTACTTTGGAAAGTATGTTGTTATGGGTTAATGGTTGTTATGGGTTAATAATATCAATTCCTTAGCAAGCTAGTCCTAAGGACAGGACAGAGAGTGATATCTTCAGGCACCAGCTGCCTAGGAGAAAATAGCTTCCAAGGCTCCCAAGAAGAGAAACAAAAACAATGTTGCCGCCGTGGTACAGATAACCAAACTGTCCAATTAGATGCTAACAGCTAACCTCTGCTTCTATAATCTGCTTGCTTGCGTAATCAAAGCCCACCAAGGTATAATTTTAGGCTATATAAGCTGACCCCTATGGAGGTTCGGGGCTGATTCTCTAGTGGGGAGAGTCAGTCGCCAGCCAGCTAATAAAAGCTCATAATTAATCTTGATTGGCTCTGTGGGACTTAGATTTGTTCGTGCCACAACAGTGGACAATTCTGAGAGTTAAAAACTTCAGGGAGACACAATCATAGAGTGATCTGCACAATATTGTGAGGTTGTATTCCAGGAGTTCAGCCCAGTTTCCCAGAGTAAATATTGAAGAAAAATCCTCTCATGCTTCTGGCAAGGAGGGGAAAAGGAACCATTTTGAAATATGCCAGAATACATTGTTCTTCATAACAAGGCTTTCCCTCAAGTGAAACTAGTTAACTATAGCCTAACTGAACTGGGGGAAGGGAAATACCCAACTGAAGTTGGCTTTAGCTTTCCACATGTGAGAAGGGAAGAAGGGATATACTAAGCTCAAACTTACTCTACCCATCATCTTCCACTAAGTGTGGGAAAGGGGATCTGAGAAATACTTGTCAAGTCCACAGACCAGAGGCATAGGCTCACTAAAGGACTGAGACCTAATCATGGGTATATAAGAACTCTTCCCCTCCCACCTTACCACTTTGTGCCATACCATCACATTACTAAATATCTATTTACCTGATATATCAGATCCAACAATTAGAAAAAATGACAAAGCATACTTAAAAGACAAATAGTATGATTTCAAGAGACAGAAAACATCACAACCAGCCATGGCAAGGATGTTGGAATTATAAGACCATGAATATAAAACAACTCTAACTAGGATGCTAAGGGTTCTAATGAATAAAGTAGACAGCACAGAAGAACAAATGAACAATGTCAATAGAGATGAAAGTCCTAAGAAATAACTAAAAATAAATGCTAGAGATAAAAAATACTGTAAAATAAATGTGCCTTTGATGGGCATAAATCATGTATTATTAATAATAGTAAATAGGGTATGGCTAAGGAAGATTCTCTGAGTTTGAGCGTATCAATAGAAACCACTAAAACTGAAAAGCAAAAAGAACAAAGACTTAAAAAAAGATAGAACCAAATGTCTGAGGATTAAGAGATAACTATAAAAGGTGTAACATACATTTAATGAGAATACTAAAAGGAGAAGAAATAAAGGAACAGAAGTGGGGAGGAGAAAAAATGGCATAGATGATAGAGACTTTGTTCATCCCACTTGTGGCCAAATCAAAGTTGTGACAGAAACATGAAGCAAACAGCAAGCAAAGTCCCTGGGGATCTAGATGAACACAAGCACTACAACTAAGGAGAAAAATAAATCATCCTGCAATGGTAGAGGTATAAGGGGGTGAAGACACAAGACTGCCCTGCCACAGCTGCAGCTTGCCGCTGCAGACACTTCTTAAAAGGGCCGTGTCTGCAAGCAAACTTGCGTGGTTACTGACCTGCTTGCTATGAGCACCAGCACTGGGTAGGCTGCTCGGGGGGCACCAGGGACTAACAGGGGGACACTGAGTTGTCAGAGTGAGGGCTGGAAGTGAGATCTCTTCCAAGCAGAAATGCTAGCAGTATCCATTGTCCCTCTGTTGAGCCGCCCCCTGCCCCCCATTCCAGTGTGCAGACTCAGCGCAGCCATAGCTGAGATGTCATTGAACTAGATAACAGAGGTTGCTTCTCCTAGAGCAATCCCTAAAACTCTGCCTCCCCCAACTCTTGGCTCCATCCAAGCCACAACCAGTAGTGTCCTTGTGAGTCCACTGCTCTTTGTTGAGCCAACTCCAACACTCACACTGGTGGTAGCTGACCTCTGTTTCTGATGTGGCCTCTTGAGGCAATTATAAGCAGAGCATCTGTGGATTGCATATTGAATCTTTTCTCCCTCCAGCTTTATTGAAATATAGTAGACAATTAGTTGCTCATATTTACATTGTACAATTCAATAAGGTTTTTTTCCCATTATTGTTGTCATACAATAATATATTAGCTTCAGTTGTACAGCATAGTGATTAGAGCTCAAGTGATGAACTCACTATATCTAGTACCCTTATTCCCCCTTACATATTTATTACAACATTATTGTCTATTTTCCTTATGCTACACTTTGTATCTCCATGACTATTTTGTAACTATCCATTTGTATTTATTAATCTCTTCATCCTTTTTCAACAATCCCTCAAACCCCCTCCTGTCTAGTAGCCCTCAAAATATATGTATCTGTAAGTTTGTTTTTGTTTTTTTTGTTGTTGTTGTTTATTTTGCTCTTTAGATTCTCCATGTACGTGACATTACATAATATTTGTCTTTCTCTATCTGACTTCTTTCATTTAGCACAATACTCTCTAGGTCCATCAAGGCAATATCTTTTTCCATCCCCTTCTTTTTAGTCTGTGTATGTCTTTTAATCTGAAGTGAGTCTCTTGTAAGCAGCATATGTAGAGGTCCTGTATTCTCATTCATTCCTCCACCCTATCCTTTGCTTGGAGCACTTAATTCTTTTCCATTTGAGGTAGTCTTTGATAGATATGTAGTTATTACCACTTTTTATTCATGATTTTGATACAAGTTTTTTCTTCTTAAAGAAGTCCCTCTAACATTTTCTATAATACTGGCTTGATGTTGATGAATTTCTTTAGCTTTTGTCTGGGAAGCTCATTATCTGTCCTTTGACTCTAAATGATAACTTTGCTGGATAAAGTATTCTTGATTGTAGATCCTGGGTTTTCATCATGTCAAATACTTTTTGCCAAGCCCTTCTGTCCTGCATGGATTCTTTTGAGAAATCAGCTACCAATCTAATGGGTGTTCCCTTGAAGGTAACTAACTGCTTTTCTCTTGCTGCTTTTAAGATTCTCTCTTTGTATTTAACCTTTGGCATTTTAATTATGATGTGCCTTGGTGTAGGCCTCTTTGGGTTTTTCTTTTTTGGAACTCTCTGAGCTTCCTGGAGTTGTATATCTATTTCCTTCACCAGATGATGGAAGTTTTCCATTAGTATTTCTTCAAAAGCTTTTCTACTTTTTTGTTTCTCCCTCTTCTCCTTCAGGTATCCCTATCACATGAATGTCTTTACACTTAATTTTATCTCAAAGACTCCTTAAATTATTTTTATGTTCTTGGCTCCTTTATCTTGCCTTTCTTGTTGAATGATCTTGGCTTTCCCATTTTCTATATTGGTGATTCGATCTTCTTCTTCATCTACTCTGTTAATTCCCTCTAATATAATCTTCATCTCAGATAATGTATTCTTCATTCATGACCAGTCCATTTTTATAATTTCCATTTCAATTTTTATGTTTTTATCTCTTTGTTAAAGTTCTCACTGAGTTCATCTACTCTTCCCCTAAGTTCATTGAGCATCTTTATAACCAGTGTTTTGAACTCTGCATCTGTTCAATTGCTTGACTCCATTATTCCTGGATCCCTGTTCTTTTCTTTCACATGGTTTATGCTTCTTTGTCTTTCCATTTTGGCTGCCTTTCTGTGTCTGTTTCTATGTACTAAGCAAAGCTCCTAAGTCTCCCAGTCTTATTAGCGTAGCTTTGTGTAGTAGGTGTCCAGAGGCACAGTCCTGAGAAGGATTCAGCTACAGTACAAGTTAAGCTTCATTCTATGTTCCTCTAGAGCCACCTGTTAAGGTTCAGCAAGCAATCCACAGATGCTGTGCTTATAGTTGCCTCAAGAAACCATGCTAGATACCAATGTCAGCTGCCACCAGTGTGGGTCTTGGAGCTTGCTCTGCAAGTTGCACAGGACTCACCAAGGGCACAACTGAATGTGGCTTGGGTAGCACTATGAGTTGGATGAGGTGGAGTTTCAGGGAATCCTCTGGGTGAGAGACCTCTGTTATCCAGTTCAATGATGTCAGCTATGGTGTCACTGCATCTGCACACTAGAAGTAGGGAAAACTCCACAAAGGAACAATGGATACTGCCAGAGCTTCTGCCCAGGAGAAATCCTCACCTCCAGCCCTCACTCCAACAACTCAGCATCCCCTAAGTTCCTGGTGATCCTCGAGCAGCTGACCTGGTGCTGGGGCTCATAGTGAACAATTCTATCACGGTGAAAGTCTAATCATGAACATGGTCCCTTTAAGAGGCATCTGAAGCTGCCAGCTGCTGCTGCTGTGCCTCTGTCCCACTCAGCCACTTAGGACCAGGTAGCCTCATGTCCTCTCCCTGTCCTACCTCCTCCCATTCCACAGTGATTTCTTATTTCTCTCCTTAGTTGTAGGGTTTGTTCATTTAGACCCTAGGCAACTCTGCTTGCAGTTTGTTCCATGTTTCTGTCACAACTTTGATGAAGGTGTAAGAGCAGATGCACAAAGCCTCTATTATCTACACCATTTTGACTTCTCTGCTTGCCGAATCTTAACAGGTGGCCCCAGAGGGGCACAGAGTGTGGCTAAACCACTCAGGACTGTGCCTCTGGACACATACTACACAGAGATATGCTAATAAGACTGTGAGACTTAGGAGCTTTGCTTAGAACATAGAAACAGACACAGAAAGGCAGCCAAAACAGGAAGACAAAGAGTAGAAACCATATGAGAGAACAGAACAGGAATAATGATCCAGGAATAATGGAGTCAAGTAATCTAACAGATGCAGTATTCAAAACACTGGTTATAAAGATGCTCAATGAACTTAGGAGAAGAGAAGATGCATTCAATGAGAACTTAAAAAAAAGGATAAAAAACAAAAAAATTGAAATGGAAATTATAAAAGGGAACCAGTCTGAAATTAAGAACACATTATCTGAGACAAAGAGTACATTAGAGGGAATCAACAGAGTAGATAAAGAGGATTGAATCACCGATATAGAGGATGGGGAAACCAAGCACACTTAATTAGAATACCAAGAAAAAAGAGGCCAAGACTATAATAATAATTTAAGGAGCCTATGGGACACTATTAAATGTAAAAATATTCATGTTATAGGGGCACCTGAAAGCAAACAACAAATTAAAGTACTATTTGAAGAAATAATGATGGAAAACTCCCCTCACCTGTTGAAAGAAATAGATATACAACTCCAGGAAGCTCAGAATCCCAAGAAAGAGTAATCCAAAGAGGCCCACACTAAGGCACATCATAATTAAAATGCCAAAGATTAAACACAAAGAGAGAATCTTAAAAGCAGCAAGAGGAAAGCAGTTAGTTACCTTCAAGGGGACACCCATAAGACTGCCAGCTGATTACTCAAAATAAACTTTGAAGGATAGAAAGGCTTGGCACAAAACATTCAATATGATGAATTCCAAGATCTACAACTAAGAATATTTTATCCAACAAAGCTATCATTTAGAGTTGAAGGACAGATAAAGAGCTTCTGAGACAAAAATAAGCTAAAGGAATTTATCATCACCAAGCCAGTATTACAGAAAATGTTGGAGGGACTTCTTTAAGAAGAAAAAACATTTATCAGAAACAGGAATAAAGAATGGTAAGGACTACATTCTTATCAACAAGTACCTCAAATGGAAAAGAATTCAGTGCTCTAACCAAAAGATATAGTGGTTGAATGGATAAGAAAACAAGACCCCTACATATACTACCTATAAGGGACTCACTTCACATTAAAAGACACACACAAACTAAAAGGAAAGGATGGAAAAAATATATTGCCTTATGGACCTAGAGGGTATAATGCTGAATGAAGTAAGTCAGATAAAGACAAATATCACATGATTCCATGTACATGTGGAATCAAAAGTACAAAATAAACATCAAGAACAACAAAAAGGGAAATAAACTCATAAGTACAGAAAATATTTTGATGGCTGCTAGATGGGAGGGGTTTGGTGAGGATGGCATAAAAGACAAAAGAATTAAGAAGTTCAAATGGTTAATTACAAAACGGACATGGATATATAAAATGTAGTATAAGGAAAATGTTTAACAATATTGTAATGAATACGTAAGGGGGAATTAGGGATACTAGATTTAGTGGGGTGATCACTTTGTTATATAGCTCTCTAATCACTATGTGTACAACTAAAACTAATATATTATTGTATGCCAACTATAATTGAAATAAACTCATGTAATTGTACAATGTAAATATGCACAACTATCTATTATATTTAAATAAAGATGTAAAAAAGAGTAATAAGAAAGGAACAGAAGTAATATTTGAATAATGACTGAGAATTTCCCTAAATTAATATCAAACCAAATCACAGATTGAGGAAGCCCAGAGAACACCAATCAAAATAAGTGAAATAATAATAATAATAATAATAATAATAATAATACACCTGAGCACATCATTGTCAAACTACAAAAGATTAAAAATAATAAAAAAAAACTAAAGGAAGCAGTGGGGGAGAGGAATATCTTACCTGTAAAGGAACAAAGATAAAAGTTATTTCTGATATCTCCTCAGAAACCATGCAAGCCAGAGGGGAATAGAGAAAAATATTTAAATTGTTGAAAGAAAAAGACACTAACCTAGAATTCCATACCTTCCAAAATGATTCTTAAAAAGTGAAGAAGAAATGGAGATCTTTTCAGACAAGCAAAAACTGAGGAAATTTGTTGCCAATAGACCTGCCTTGCAAGAAATGGTAGAAGTTCTTCAGAGGAAGTAAAATGACATAAGTTAGAAACTCAGAACTACATAAAAAAACAAAGAGCATCAAAGAAGTTACAAGGGAAAGTAAAATAAAAATTTTATTGTTCTTATTCTTAATATATTTGTTTAAAATAATAATGCCAAAAATGTGTTTCATTATGTATGCTTATTTTTATATATCACATGTAAGTATACACATATGCTTATGTATGCTTATATATAAGTGAAATGAATGACAGCAATGATAGAAGGGACTAAAGGGAAGCAATATAATTATTTTGTTATAAGGTACTCACACTATCCATCAATTGGTATAGTGTTATTTGAAAATGGACTTGTATTGATTGTAAATGTACACTGCAAACCCTAGGGCAACCACTGGAAAACAAGCAAAACAAACAAACAAACAAACAAACAAACAGATGTGCTAAGAAAGGGCAGAAAATGAAACCATATAAAATGTTCAATTAAAAATACAGAAGGCATAAAGGGTAGAAAACAAAAATAGAAACAAAGAACAAGTGCAAGAATAGAAAACCATAAAAAATATGGTAGGTATTAATCCAATTATGTTAATAATCATTTTGAACATCAATGGTCTAAATGTACCAACTACAAAACAGAAGTTGTGATAATACATAAAGAACGAGACTCAAAATATGTTGTCCATAAGAAACCTATTTTAAATATAAATAGAGAAATTAAAAGGAAAGCAATGACGATAGATATATCATGCTAACACTAATAAAACTGAGTTAGTGTAACTATATTAATTTTAAAGAAAGAAGACTTCAGAATAAGGAAAATTAGCAGGGATTTGGAGAAAAATTACATAATGATAAAGGGGTGAACTTCCAGAAGATATAACAATTCATAATATATATGCATGTAACAATACAGCATTAAAATATTTAAGGAAAAAACTGGTTGAAACTCAAGGAGAAATAGATGAATCCACTATTATAGTTGGAGACTTTAACATCTCTCTCTCAGTAATTACAGACCAGGCATAAAGAAAATTCATAAGGATATAGTTGAACTGAACAGTACCATCAATCAACTGGATCTAAGTGATTTATAGAGTATTTCATACAATAGCATCAGAAAACCCATTCTTCTCAAGTTCACATGAAGCATTAACAAAGACAGACCACATTTTGGGCCATAAAACACACTTTAAAACATTTAAAAGAATAGAAACCATGTAAAGTATGCTCTCAGACCAAAATAGAATTAAAGCAGAAATCATCTACAGAAATATAGCAGAAAAATATCAAAAAACATGAAGATTGAGCAGTGCACTTCTAAATAATACATGGGCCAAAGAAGTCCCAAGAGAAATTTTTAAAATTTTCAAAATAAATGAAAATGAAAAGACAACTAGAGCTTCTGGGTTGGTGAAAAATTGGAGGCGTTAGAAGAATGGAGCACTCAGAGAGACCATGATACCTTGCCTCCCTGCCCACATAATTTTACCTATGCATCTCTTCTATCTGGCTATTCCTGAGTGATCATTTAGCCAAAATAAAATTGGTTTCTACTTTCGGTCAAGATGGCAGAGTAGGGAAAGGTTTGCCTGTTCCCTTGACCACAACAAAATTACAACTAAATTGTAGAACAATTAATCTGAAGATCCATCTGAAGACTACCTGAAATCCTATAATTAAGGATATAAAGAAGACACATCAAGATTGGTACAAGGGGCATAAATGTGAAATGAGCTGGTCCCACACCCATGTGTAGAAGTTTCATAATCAGCAGGGATATTTGGGCTGTGGAGGTCCCCTTTGAGGAGCAAGGGGTCCCAGCCCCACATTAAGGTCACCAGCCAGGAGTATCAGTGTCAGGAAGAGGAGTTACCACAACATCTGGCTGTGAAAATTAGTGGGGATTCCATTTGGGTGAGACAGAAAGCTATCATAGACTCCAGCATCCTCTTAAGTGGCCTGAACACAGGCTTACTCACTAACAAACATTTGCCCTAAGCTCCAGTGAAGAGACAGCAGCTCGAAAAGTTCTAGTGACATACAGAAAGAAACTGAATTGTCTGGCTTCAGGGCAAGGGCTGGAATGGCAGCTCTCTATGGGAACAGATGCTGGTAAGCACCATGGTTCCTTTGTTGAGCCTTACCCCCACTTAGCTGGTAGGCACAGGAAAAACTGCTAGCAGGTGCCATTGTTCTTTTGCTGAGTTGTCACCTATCCAGTCTGCAGGTGCAGGTGAGAGACAAATCTGAGTCTCAATTAATCTGACTAACACTGCTTGCTCCAACCTGGTGATTTCCTGAGACCCTATCTCACCCAATTAGCACACCAGTCCAAACTTATTTAAGCAGCTGTAATACACAGCAGTCAGCACTGGCCTGTACTGTAGACTTTCCTAAAATCTCTCAAAGGTCCACAAACCTTCAAAAAAGTAGTGGCCATCCTCAGTGTGACCTGTATCTCTTTTTAAGTGGCCCCAAGCATGACACTAATGTCAGTCACCCTTAGTTTGCAGCACTGCCTCTCCCAGGAACCTACAAACCCAGCATAGGCACCAACCACAGACCATTTTGTAGTTTCTACCAGGTGGCTTTGGCTTGCATTGGAGCCCCTCCAAAGAAGCCATAAAACCAACAAACTAGGGGCCAGCTTCAGACCACAGCACAGCACCACACAATTAGGTCAACAAATGACACCCAAACAGGGGATTCTGTAGGCACCAGAGCCCTGCTGAAGTGAATCCTGCTCCATAGGGTCAGCCCCTGCACAACAGCTCCTCCACTTTAGTCACAGCCAGTCCTCACAGACAGTCAGCCTTAAGGTCAATCTCACCTACTGATGTGCCAACAGCAATAAATGCTTGACTACAATAAGAGGGCACACATCACCCACACAAAGAACAACCCTGGAACACTGGCTCAGGTGACCAGGTAAACAGCATCACTGGGTCTCATAGGACACCTAGTAAGTAAGGCCACACTGTCAAGGCTGGGAGATGTAGCAGATATACTTAACATATGGATACAACTGCAAGGAGGCAGCCAAAATGAGGAGAAAAGGAAACATGCTCCAAATGAGAGATCAGAATAAAACTCCAGAAAATAAAAACTAAACAAAATGGAGGGAAGCAATCTATCAGACACAGAGTAAAAAACACTGATTATAAGGATGCTCAATGCAATTTGGTGAAAATAGATAAACTCAGTGAGAACACACACAAAGAGATACAAACCATTAAAAAAACAGTCAGAAATAAAGAATAAAATAACTGAAATAAAGGATGTATACAATGGAATCAACAGAAGACTAGATGGAGCAGAGGATTGAATTAGTGAATTAAAAGAAAAGGTAAGAAAAAATCATTCAATGTGAAAGAGCAAAAATGAAAAAGAAGTAAAATGAGGATAGATTAAGGTTCCCCTGGGACAACAAGTGAAATAACATTCACATCACAAAGGTACCAGAAGGAGAAGAGAGAGACCAAGGGATTGAAAACCAACTGAAGAAATGTTGACCAAAAACTTTCATGATGTGGGGAAGGAAATAGACATAAAAGCCCAGGAAGCACAGAGAAACCCAAACAAGATGAACAGAAAGAGACCCACATCAAGACACATCATTATTAAAATGACACATCATTATTAAAATGGCAAAAGTTAAGACAAAGAGAATCTTAAAAGCACCAAGAGAAATGCAACTAATTACTTACAATGGAGCTTCCATAAGACTGTCAGGTAATTTCTCAACAGAGACTTTGCAGGTCAGAAGGAATTGACATGAAATATTCAAAGTAATGAAAAGCAAGGATGTCCAACCAAGATTAGACTACACTGGAAAGGCTATAATTTATAATCAAAGGAGAGATAAAGAGCTTCCCAGACAAGAAAAAGCTAAAGGATTTAAAGAGCATGAAACCAGTATTACAAGAAATGTTAAAGGGACTACAGTAAGTAGAAGAAAAAAATGAAAAATAAGAAAGAGAAGGAGGAGGGTAAGAAGGAGAAAAAGGAGGACGAATAAAGAAAATAAGAAATAGGAAAATAAAATGGTAATAAGTACATACCTATTAATAATTACTTAAAGATGGACTAAATGGTCCAATCAAAAGGCATAGGGTGGAAATTCCACATGGGTACATAGGGCAATCACGGAGGCTACACAGTGTAGGTGAGCATCAATGACTACCTGAACATCTACTTCCCACACTACAGGGCGCCTGCTGCTGCAGGTCAGGCATGGAGCCCTACATGCTGTACATGGCCAATGGCAGGGGTCACACCTCCTGTGACCACCAACAGCATGGCTTCATGCACTGGGAGAGCAACTGCCCAGTGGCGTCCAGGAGCCGTTCAAGTTCTCCAAGAAGTTCCAGCTCTTCATGCCCTTCTTGCTGGGCTTTGGACCAAATGCCTAAGGGGTCGGTGTCATCATAGCCCCTGGGCAGGCCATCTTGTCCATGATGATTTTGTTTGTTTGTTTGCTTATTTTTCATGGTTAGATCAGAAAGACTTAAGTGTTTAATTTAACTTAAAAAAAAAGACATAAGGTGGCTGAATAGATAAGCAAACATGATGAATTCATATGCTGCCTACAAGAGATCCACTTCAGATCCAAAGACACACAAACTTAAAGTAAAGGGTTGAATAAGATATTTCATGTAAATAGAAATAAAAAAAGTGAGGTATCAATACTTATATAAGACAAAATAGACTTTAAAACAAAGGTTATAATAAGAGACAATAAAGTACATTTCATAATAATAAAAGGATCAATTGAACAAGAGGATATAATCCTTGTAAACATTAATGTACTCAACATAGGAGCACCTAAATATATAAAAAGAAATAATGACAAACATAAACAATTTCAGAAATTGTAAAAAAAAAAAATACCTGTATGAGCAGAGCAAGGAGATTGAAACCCTCAAAAAGAACTTCTGAAGATAAAGAACACACTGCAAGAGTTGAAAAATGAAATAATAAGCTTGGGAAATAGAGATGACCAAATGGAGGAAAGGATTAGTGATATCGAAGACAGAAATGTAGAAATAAATCAGAAAGAAGAAGAGAGAAACCAAAGAATGAAAAATAACGAAAGAGAAATTCAAGCTGATACCATCAGGAGAGGAAACATAAGAATAATGGGCACTATTGAAGGCGAGGAAAAGGAACAGAGACTAGAAAGCATTTTCAGACAAATAGTGGATGAGAATTTTCCAAATCTAAGGAATGAGCTGCAGCTTGGAATTGAAGAAGTCAACAGAACACCCAATTATCTCAACCCCAAAAAGCCTTCTCCAAGATGCATTGTAATAAAATTACCAAAAATCAATGATAAAGACAGAATTCTCAGGGCAGCCAGAGAGAAGAAAAATGTAACTTATACATGAAAACCCATTAGATTACCCTCAGACTTCTCAGCGCAAATCTTATAAGCCAGAAAAGAATAGAATCAAATATATAAAATATTATGTGAAAGGAACTACCAGCCTAGAATGATGTATCCAGCTAAGCTCTCCTTTAGATATTGAAGGTGAAATGAAAGTAAAGAAAGATACTGAGGGACACTTCATAATGATAAATGGAATCATGCACCATGAAGACATAACACTCATTAATATCTATGCTTCCAATCAGGGAGCCCCGAAATATTTAAAGCAATTACTAACAGAACTAAAGGGAGAAACAAATCAAAACACTATCATAGGAGGGGAACTAAATATTTCATTGTTGGATATGAATAGGTCATCCAACCAGAAAATCAATAAGGAAATACTATCCTTAAATGACACATTGGAACAACTAGACGTAATTGACACTTACAGAGCCTTCCATCCCTAAACAGCTACTTATAACTTCTTTTTTAGTGCACATGCAACATTATCAAGTATTGACCACACACTGGGACACAGAGATTGCCTCAACAAATATAAGAGGGTTGAAGTCATACCAACCATATTCTCTGATGATAATGTTTGAAACTAGATATCAAATGAAAAAAATGAGGAAAAACCACAATTACCTGGAGATTAAATAACACGATACTGAAGAATAACTCTGTCAGAGAAGAAATAAAAAGATAGATCAAATAATACATAGAAATAAAAGATAATGATATAGTACAACATATCAAAACTTTTGGGATATGGCAAAAGTGGTCATAGGAGGAAAGTTCATATCATTACAGGCCTACCTCAAAAAATAAGAATGAACCCAAATAAACAAACTAACTCTTCATATTAAAAAAAAAAAACTAGAAAAGGAAGAACAAATGAAGCCTACGGTCAGCAGGAGAGAAATAATCAATATTAGAGTAGAAATAAGTGATATTGAAAACAAAACAAAAAAATAGAAAAAATAAATGCAACAAAGGTCTGGTTTTTTGAGAAGGTTTATAAAATTGACAAACCCCTGGCTAGACTCACTAAAAAAAAAAAAGAAAAGAAAGGACAGAGATAAACAACATCAGGAATCAAAAAGGGAGAAATTACAAGACACTGCAGAAATACAAAGGATCATACAAGAATACTATAAAAGAGTATATAACATCAAATTTAATAACATAGAAGAAATGGACCAGTACTTAGAAAAATATAACCTTCTTAGATTGAATCAAGAACTGGAAAATCTAAATAGATCGATCAGCAGTACTGAAATTGAAATCATCAAAACCCTACCAAAAAGTAAAAGTCCAAGACCAGATGTCTTTACCAGTGAATTCTACCAAACATTCCAAGAAGATTTGATACCTGTTCTCCTCAAAATATTCCAAAAAACCAAAGCGAAGGCAATACTTTCCAACTAATTTTATGATGCTGATATTACACTGATAATAAACCTGGGAAAGATAACACACAAAAAAAGAAAACTATAAACCAATATTTCTCATGAACACAGATGCAAAAATCCTAAATCAGATACTAGTGAACCAAATACAGAAACGTTGAGTGGGCTTCATCCCAGAGGCACATGGATAGTTCAACATACGCAAATTCATTAATGTGATACGGTACATAAACAATTTAAAAAGGCAGAAGCATATGATTATATCAATAGATGCAGAAAAATCCTTCGACAAGATACTCCATTTATGATCTAAACATTTAATAAGATAAATATAGGAGAAAGTACCTTAACATAATAATGGCCATATATGACAAAACCTCAGCCAGCATTATACTTAATGGTGAAAAACTAAAAACTTTACCTCTAATATCAGGAACAAGACAAGGCTGTCCACTATCACCACTGTTATTCAGTATAACATTGGAAGTCCTAGCAAGTGCAATCAGGCAATAGAAAGATATTAAAGACATCTATATAGGAAACGAAGAAATTGAACTGCCAGTGTTTGTGGATGGAATGATTCTCTATATAGAAAATCCTAAAGACTACACAAGAACAAGACTTGAAACAACAAGCAAATATAGCAAAGTTTCTGGATACAAAATCAATGTTCGAAATCAATAGCGTTCTAATACTATAATAATGAAGAGTCAGAAAAAGAAGTGGAAAAAAATTTCTTTTGCAATTGTGACATAAATGATAAAATACCTAGGAATTATTGTAAGAAATCATGTGAAGGATCCATATAATGAAAACTACAAGACCCTATTAAAAGAAATTGATGAAAATACAAAGAAATGAAAAAAACACTACATGTTCCCGGATTGAAAGAATAAACAGAATTAAAATTACCTTATTACCTAAAGCATTATACAGATTTAATGTAATCCCCCCATCATAACCCTATCAGCATTTTATAAAGAAATAGAACAAAAAATCATCCAATTTGCATGGAAGCACAAAAGACCCCAAATTGCCAAAGCCATCCTGAGAAAAAAGAACAAGCCTAGAGGCATCACTCTGCCTGACTTCAAATTATACTACAAAGTGACAGTAGTCAAAACGGCATGGTATTGGCAGCAAAACAGACACATGGACCAGCAGAACAGAATTGAGAATCCAGAAGTATACCCATATTTATATGGGCCAATAATTTTTGACAAAAAAAGCCAAAATCATACAGTGGAGAAATGAAAGTCTTTTCAATAAATGGTGCTTCGGAAAACTGGAAAGCTACCTGCAAAAGAATGAAACTAGATTGTTGTCTATCACCACACACCAAAATTAACTCAAAATGGATTAAGGACCCGAATGTTAAACCTGAAACAACAAAATGCATGGAAGAAAACATAGGAACTGAACTCAAGAACCTTGGACTTGAAGAGGATTTTATGAATTTGACCTCAAAGGCAAAAGAAGTAAAAGCAAAATAAATGAATGGGACTACATCAAACTAAAAAGCTTCTGCTCAGCAGAAGATATTGTCAACAAGATAAAGAGACAACCATTGGAATGGGAAATATATTGCAAGCAATGCCTCTGATAAGGGCCTAATACCCAAAATGTGCAAAGAACTCTACAACTCAATAACAACAAAAACACAGACAATCCAATCAAAAAATGGGCAGAGGACCTGCACAGACACTTCTCCCTTGAGAACATACAAATGGCCAACAAATACTTGAAAAGATGCTCAACATCGCTAGCTATAAGGGAAATGCAAATCAAAACCACAATGAGATAACATCTCACACCTGTTAAAATAGCTATAAGCAACAGGACAAGTAATAACAAATGTTGGAGTGGATGCTGAGAAAAAGGTACCCTCATACACTGCTGGTGGGACTGCAAATTGGTACTACCACTATGGAAAACAGTATGGAGGTTCCTCAGAAAAATAAAAATTGATCTACCATGTGATCCAGCAATCCCCCTACTGCATATTTACCCCAAATATTTGAAAACTCATATCCGAAAAGATATCTGCACACCAATGATCATAGCAGCATTATTCACAGTGGCCAGGACATGGAAGCAACCGAAGTGTCCTATGGTAGAAGACTGGCTAAAGAAGCTGTGGTACATATATACGATGGAATATTAGCCATAAGAAGAGATGAAATACTGTCGTCTGCAACAACATGGATAGACCTCGAGATAATCATGCTAAGCTAAATAAGCCAGATAGAAAAAGTTGAAAATCACATGATATCATTTATATGTGAGATATAAACCTAAAAGCAACAAATGAACAGGACAAACAAACAGAGACTCATGGACATGGATTATAGACTAGTGGTTATCAGAGGGTAGGTGTTGGTAGAGGAGGGGGGAGGCAGATGGTTAAAGGGGGTCAAATATAGGTGTGTAAATAGAGGGAGAAGTGGTTAAAGGGGATCAAATATATGGTAGCTGAAGGAAAATGGACTTTGGGTGGTAAACACACAACAGAATATACAGATGTCAAATTATAATATACATCTGAAAATTATATAATTGCATTAACCAATGTTACCCCAATAAACTTTATTTAAAAAATAAAATAAAACAAAATGTACAACTGAAACTTACCAGATTTCATTAACCAATGTCAAAATACATACATACATACATACATACATACATACATACATAACATATTTGCAGGATAAAGCGTTAATATACAAAATACAAACTTTTTCTTGTACACCATTGAGCAACAATCAGAATTTCAAATTTAAAATGCCATACCATTTACATTAACATCAAAAAATACTTATGTATAAATCTACGGAAATGTATATAAGATCCATATAGCTAAAACTATAAATCTCTCATAAAAGAAATTAAAGATCTATATAAATGAATAGATATTCCATGTCCTTATACAGAAAGTCTCAATATTGTGAAAGTGTTAGTCCCTCACAATTTTATATATAGATTCAACACAATTCGAAATAAAATCCTAGTAAGTTATTTTGTGGATATTGACAAACTGATTATAAGTTTATGTGGAAAAATCAAAAGACCCTGTATAGCTAACACAAATTTGAGGAAGAAAAATGTCAGAAAATGAACACTATCTGACCTCAAGAATTATTACAAAGATACAGTAATCAATAAGTGTCATGTTGGTAAAAGAATAGATGAGTAAGAGAGTTCAGTTAAGATGGTGGAATAGGTAAATGCTGTGCATATTTCCTCTCATGACTATATCAACACTACAACTAAACTACAGAACAACCATCATTGAGAATTGCCTGAAATCTAGCTGAACAGAAGTCCTATAACTAATGATATACCAAAGCAACCACATTGATACTAGTAGGAGGGGAAGACACACAGACAAACTGGCCCCACATTTACCTGTGGTAGTTAAAAATTGGGAGGGATGTCTTGGCTACAGGAGACACCCCTGAGGAGCAAGGTGTCCTAGCCCCACACCAGGCTCTTCAGCCCAGAGCCAGGGTGAGAAGTTCCCACATCTAGCTGTGATCACCAGGGAAGATTATGGCTGAGTGAGACAAAGGGTGGACAGAGGCTCAGGGATTCCTCTTTAAGGGCTTGTGCATGGACTTACTCACTGATAGATTCATTCACTCTGAGCTCCAGCACTGGAGCAGCAGCTAGATAAGTGCCAGGGACATACAAGGAGAAATTGAATTGTCTGGCTTCAGGGCAAAGGCTAGGGGGGTTGCTTTCTCCAAGACAGAAGTGCAGCCAGAGTTCATTGTGTCTTTGTTGAACCCTCCCCCAAGCAAGGGTACATACAGAAGTAGCTTCCACATCTTAGTCTCCATCAACCTGGCTAACACTGTTTGCCCTACTCTGGTGACTCCCTGCAACCTGGTCTCACCCAACTTGCAGGCTCACTGAGCTGTTTCCAGTGGCTTTTCAAAACAAATGACCTGTCTTAGCTCATGTTGTGGACTTTCCTAAAATCTCTCAAAGATTCGCAAGTCCCAAACAATCAACATCTGGCCTCAGTGTGCCCCATACTTCTGGCTGAGCAGCCCTGAGCCCAGCATTAACAGGAGCCAGCCTCAGTCCACAGCTTAGCCTCTCCCAGGCACCTCTAGTCCAGAGCAAGTGGTAACCATCTAATGATAACGTTGTAACTCATACCAAGTGGCCCCAGTTAAGGCACAGTGGATGGCTAACTTTGATCTTTAATGAAGACCCTCCTAAGAGGCTCCAGAAGCAACACACCTGACTAGCTTCAAAACACACCAGAGTATCACATACACAGCTCCATAAATGATGTACCCAAAGGGCAGACTGGGCAGGCACCAGAATCCTGCTAAAGCAAATCTTGCTCCATTGGGTCAACCCCTGCACAACAGCTCCCCCACTGCAGCCATTGTCAGTCTTCATGACCAATCAGCTCAAGGGTTAATCCCTCCCACTGACATGTAAACAGCAACCAAGGTTCAACTATACCAAAAGGACACTCACAACCCATACAAAGGACACACCTGGAGCATCCAGCTCAGGTGACCAGGGAGAATATGCCACTGGGACCAACAGAACATCTACTAAATAAGGCCATCTTACTAAGGATTGGGAAACATAGCTGCTTTGCCTAATAAATAGAAACAAACACAGGGTATCAGCCAAAATAGGGAGACAAAAAAAACATGTCCCAAATTAAAGAACAGAACAAAGCTCCAGAAAAAGAACTAAACAAAATGGAGACTAGTAATCTATCAGATGTAGAGTTCAAAACATTGGTTATAAGGATGCTCAATGATCTCTGTGAGAATGTCAACAAAGAGGTAGGACACATAAAAATTGAGATAAAAACCATTAAAAAGAATCAGTCAGAAATAAAGAATACAATAACTAAAATGAAGAATACATTAGAGGGAATCAACCATAGATTAGAGAAAGCAGATGATCAAATCAATGATTTGGAGCATAAGGTAGCAGGAAACACCCAATTTAGGCCAACAAAAAGTAGAAGTAATTCAAAAAATTAGAGCAGTTTAAGGGCCTCTAGGACAACATCAAGTGTACCAACATTTGTCTCATAGAGGTATTAGAAAAAGAGAAAACAAGAGATTGAAAACCTCTTTGAAGGAAAAATGAAAAAAAAAAAAACTTTCCTAACTTAGTGAAGGAAATAGACATACAAGCACAGGAAGTGCAGGGTATACCAAACAAGATGAACTCAAAGGGGGCCATACCAAGACACATCATAATTAAAATGCCAAATGTTAATGACAAAGAAAGACAAAAATCTTAAAAGCAGCAAGAGAAAAGAATTTAGTTACCTACAAGGGAGTTCCCATAAGAAACTCCGCAGGTCAGAAGGGATTGGCAGGAAATATTCAAAATGATGAAAAGGAACAACCCACAACCAAGATTACTCTACCCAGCCCAGTTGTCATTTAGAATCTAAGGACAGATAAAGAGCTTCCCAGACAACAAAAAGCTAAAGGAGTTCATCACCACCAAACCAGTATTTCAAGATATGTTAAAGGGACTTCTTTATGAAGCAGCAGCAGAAAAAAAATATGAATAATAAAATCATAATAACTACATATCTATCAACAGTTACTTTAAATATGAATAGATTAAATGCTCCAATCAAAAGATAGGGTGGCTGAGTGCATAAGAAAACAATACCCTTACATATGTTACTTAAAAGAGATTCACTTCAAATGGAAGGACACACACAAACTTAAAGGAATGGGAAAAAGATATTTCAAGAAAATAGAAATTAAAAAAAGCTGGGGTAGCAATACTTATATCATACAAAATAGAGTTTAAAACAAGGCCCATATCAAAAGACAAAGAAAGACCCAGCAATCCCATTTGTGAGTTTTGATCCCAAGAAACCCAAAACACTACTTTGAAGGACATGTGCATCTGTGTGTCCACTGAAGCATTATTTACAATACTCAAGATATGGAGGCAACCTGGGTTTTCATTAGAAGATGAATCGATGAAGAAGAGGTGGTGCATATATACAATAAAATATTGCTTGTCCACGGGAAAGATCTCCCATCTGCAATGACATCGATGGACCAAAAGGGTATCATGCAGGGTGCAGTGTGTCAGGTGGAGAAAGACAGATGTCATGTGATTTTACTTATATGTGGTATCTGGATAGCAGGATAGGTGAAGGAGCAGGGCAGAGGAAGGTGCATAGGTGCAGAGAGTATTTTGGTGTTTGCTGGATTGGGGAGGAGATTTGGGAGGACAGGTTGGGTGAATTGGGCGGTACAAATTGATGGGTGCCGTTTGGTCATGGGAATGTGGAGTATAGCATGGGGAATATAGTCAGCAAGATTGTGATAGCTATATACAATGTCAGGTGGGTGCTGGATTGGTCAGGGTGATCACTTTATAGGTTATGTGCATTTCTGATCACTGTGTTGTACACTCAAAACTAATATAATACTGTATGTCAACAGTAATTGAAAAATTAAAAAGTATTTTAGAGAAGAAAGAAAACTAATCCTATTTGTATATAAAAAGAATAAATGAGTAAGTGAATGGAACAGAATAAAGAGCCCAGTAACAGAACCACACAAATATAGTCAAATGATCTTTGACCAAGGAGCAAAAGCAATTAAATGGAAAAAGGGGTCATCTTTTTTTAAATGGTGTTGGAACAACTGAACATCCACACATAAAAAAAAAACTGAATCTAGACATAGATCTATACTTTTCACAAAAACTAACTCAAAAAGATAATGTCCATGTGTGTAAAATGCAAAACTATATAATTCCTAGAAGATAGCATCAGAAATATTTAGGTAACCTTGAGTTTGGCAATGATGTTTTAGATATAAAACTAAAAATACAACCCATGAAAACAAAATGGTAAGTTGGACTTTATTAAAATGAAAAAACTTCTGCTCAATGAAAGACACTGTTAAGAGAATTAAAAACAAGCCATTGACTGGGAGAAAATCTTTGTAAAACATATATCTAATAATGTTCTGGTTTCCAAAATAGATAAAAAACTCTTATAACTCAGCAATAAAGAAAGGAATAACCCAATTAAAAAATGGGGGAAAGAACTGATCAGACACTTCACCAAAGAAGATATACAATAAGCATTTGAAAAGATGCTTAATATCATATGTCATTAGGGAATTACAAATTACAACAAAAATGGGATACCACCACACACCTATTAGAATGGCTGAAATCCTAAACACATCAAACACTGATGAGGATGTGGAGCAACAGGAACTCTAATTCATTGTTGGTGGGAATGCAAAATGATATAGCCAAAATGATACAGCTAAAATAGTTTGGCAGTTTCTTGCAAAAGTAAACATACTGTTACCATATGACTCAGCAATGAGTTGAAAAGTTATATCCACACAAAAACCTATATACAGACGTTTACTGCAGCTTTATTCATAATTGCCAAAACTTGGAAGTAGCCAAGATGTACATCAATGGGTGAATGGATAAACAACCTGTGGCATATATATAAAATCAAATATTATTTAGGAATAAAATAAATGAGTTATCAAGCTACAGAAAGACATGGAAGAACCTTAAGTACATATTTCAAGTGAATGTAGTTTGAAAAAGCTACATAATGTATTATTCCAACTGCATGACATTTTGGAAAAGGCAAATCTGTGGAAAGAGTAAAAAGAGAAATAGTTGCCAGGCCTTCAGGAGGATAAAAGGCTTCAGGTAGAGCACTGATGATTTTTTAAGGCAGTGAAACTATTTTGTAAGATACTGCAATTATGGAATTATGTTATTATATATTTGTCCAAACTTATTGAATGTGACATAAGAGTGAACCTGAATGTAAACTATAGACTTTAGTTAATAATAATGTATCAATAATTCCCATAAAAATGGAAAAATATTACATTTAAATATTATTTATATTGGAAAAATGATAGTTCTAGCCTTACTTAATTGTCGGTGTTTGGAGAAAGTGCTAATAAAATTGTGAAGGATGTGGTAGTATTGAGTTTGAATTCTGACTCTGCTATTTATTAGCTGTGTGATCTTGAATAAGTTATTTAACTTCTCTGAGCTATGATTTCTTTTTCAGAAAAGGGAGATAATAGTGGATACCTGGTAAGATTATTGGGAGGGTTATACATAGAAATTAATTAAGAGTACCTGGCACAGAGTAAGTCTCAGTATCTGATAGCCTTTGAAGCAAAATATTGATTAACAATTGAAATGTCCATCAGTCGGAGACTGGCTAAATAAATTCTATTGTATGGTCTATCCATACAATAAAATACTTTGTAACTATTAATAAAATATGAGACCTTTTGGAAAGCACAAAACTACAGAGACAGAAAGCAAATCAGTTGTTATCAGAGACTGGGGTAGCACTGACTACAAAGTGTAGCATGAAGAAATTTTTGGAATGATGGGATTCTTCTGTATCATGATTGTAGTGGTATATTCTACCACTATGTGCATGTATCAAGACTCATATAACTGTACAACAAAAAGTGATTTTTATACTACATACATTTTAAAAGTAAATACAAAAAAATGAGAATTTTTTAACAAGCTCTTTACATTCCAATAATGGATAAATTCTAAAATATATTATGCTGAGTGAAGTCAGACAGAAAAAGATAAATACGATATGATTTCACTTATATGTGGAATCTAAGGAACAAAAAGAAGAAACTAATCAAAAACATATTCACAAATATGGAAGACAATCTGATGACAGCCAGAGGGGTGGAGGATTGTAGGGTTGGAAGAATGGGGTGAATGGTTAAAGAAGTACAAATTAGTAGTTGATAGATGGTCACAGGGATGGGGAGCATGGCATGGAGATTGCAGTTAGTGTTAATGTAATGGCTAGGTGGAGAGCCAGAGTAGAAAAAGATCAATCAGGGAGATCGTTTTATAAACTATATAAATGTCTAACCAATGTACTATATACTTGAAACTAATAAAATAAAATAAAATAAATATATGTATATTACAGTGAAATTACATGTATAGTATGCAGTCTTTGTAAGGGGAAAAGAACGTGTATGTGTGTTTATTTGTATATACATAAAATAACTAGAAAAGTACAAAACAATTGAAATTGATTGCCTCCTGTAAAGGAATCTGGGGCATTGGGGAAGAAGAGATTTTTCTTTACTCTAAACTTTTTTTTTTTTGCTGAAATTTGCTGAATATATGACTTGTTAAAAGTAAAGTATTTAAATTTAAAGATATAATCAGTGTTGAGTATTCGCTCAAAATAACAGGTTAAATACACATTCCAGTATGCCCCGTCCCATCCCAAATCCCTAGAAAGAACCAACTTCAGATGGGACTGGAAAGATAGTGAAACTTCAGTGGACCAGAAGTCATCAGGGGACTCACTGAAAAACAGCACAGGCAATCATCTTGAAAGCAGAATTCACACACCCAAAGCCCAAAACCAAGGCTGAAGGTCTCTGCCAAATGTTAAAGTAAATTTAATAGGGAGACACAAGGACACAGAGGCTCAAGATGTTTCTTGATTTCAGGGAATGTATTGGCTCAGAGAAAGGTCCCCTGTCATTTCTTGGAACAAATCTGAATCTGGTGTGCTTCCCCGCAGCCAAATTTAACAGCTGGGCAGGGCTTTGGCTTAGAATAAGATTTTCCCACTGGAGGAGGGCTAGTAGAAGAAGACAAATCCCCACTGCAGGCATAAGGAGTAGGAGTGGGCAGATAGCTGATTTTAAAGGAAGGCCTCGGGTCCTGGGGCCCAAGCTCAAGGTGGAATAATAGCAAACAGGGCGAAGGTTGAAACTCAGGCAATGGGGCGAGAACTGCTTAAATTCTACTTCCTTAAATCAGGATTTAGCCTAGATTTTGGTCTGGAGTAGAGCTAACAATTGGAGATCAATGGTGTCACTGTGAGGAGGGCCTGGTGATCCTAGCTTCTGCTGTTTTTTTTCTGGCCTCTCATTGCCCTCAAAATGCCTATCTGTCAAAGAAAAGCCTATCTGTCAAATGGAATTTGCAGCTTTCATGCCCATGATTGGTAAATTATGTCCATGAAGCCTAGATGTTCCTTCAATGAGAATGACTTACTTTCCCCATCCTTGTTGATACATCCTGAGGGAGAGAGTAACTACCAAAGGCCAGGGATGAAGGCTTGGACAGCATTGATTTATTTCTTGTAGTGCCATTGAGCATGGCTCCATACCTTAAAGTGGTGTCCTTCAAACATTTCTTATCACAACCCTACAATAAGAAATACACTTTACATCATGACCAAGTACATACACACACAATATAGTACATATAGTTCATATACATATTCTATATGCATTAAATAAATGTTAGGAACAATATTTAACTTCACTCTGTGATAAACCATTTTACATATTTAAAAAATGCTAGTCATGACCCACTAAATTGATTTTGATCATCTACAATGTCTCTCAATCCATCCTTTGAAAGTCACTGCCTTAACTGAATATTAGATACTAAGAAATTATTTCAAAAGTACAAGCAACAAAATAAAATAAATAAATTTGACTTGATCATAATTAAAACTTTTGTGCTTCAAATGACACTACCAAGAGAGTGAAAAGGGAACCCATATAATAGGAGACGATATTTGTAAATCATGTATCTGATATGTATATATTCATACTGATAAGTATATATCTTATAAACTCTCCAGAGTATCCAGAATATATAAATAATTTTTACAACTCAACAATAAAAAGAAAAATAACAACTAAAAATAACCAAAGATTATAATAGACATTTCTCAAAAAAGATATACAAATAGCCAATAAACATGAAGATACTCAGCATCATTAGTCACCAGGGAAATGCAAATCAAAAACACAAGGAGATATCACTTCACATTCTCTAGGATCTCTACAGTCAAAAAGACAGAAAATGACAAGTATTGACAAGTATGTGGAGAAATTGAAACCCTCATACATTGCTGGTGAGAATGTAAAAAAGGTACGGCCACCATCGAGGAACCTGGCAATTTCTCAAAAAGATAAATAGAATTACTGTATAATTCTGCAATGGAACTCCTACTTATATAGCCAAGAGAAATAAAACATATGTCCACACAAAAAGTTGTACACAATTATTCATAGCAGCATTATTCATAATAGTTAAAAAATGGAAAGAAACCAAATGTCCATCAAGTTATAAGTGGATAAATAAAAACTGGTATATCCATACAATGGAATGACATTCAGCCGTCAAAAAAAATGAAGTATATGCTACAACATGGATAAAACACGAAAATGTTATGTTAAGTAAAAGAAGCCGGTCATAAAAGGCCATGTATTATAATGACCCTATTTATATGAAATATCCAGAATAGGCAAATCCATTCAGACAGAAAGTAGATTAGTTATTTCCAGGGACTTGTAATAGGAAGGAATGGGGAGTGATAAATAATGGGTATGGGGTTTCTTTTGGGAGTGATAAAAATGTTCTAGATTCAATTGTGCTGATACTTACACAACTTTGTGAATTTACTAAAACCCACTGAATTATACATTGTTAAAAAGTGAATTTGATTGTATGTGAATTATATATAAAATATAAAAGTAAAAGCAAGTTTTAATATAGATGGTTAAGATATACAATTTAAGACAAAAATTAAATTTTAATGATATTTAATGTAATATATTCAAAATATTATCATTTCAACATGTATTCAATATAAAATTATAAAGATATTTCACATTTTTTCATATGCAAAATCAGTGTGTATATTGCACTTACATCATATTTCAAATCGGACTAGTCATATTTTGCTTTCTTTTTTTAAATTTATTTTTAATTATAGTTTAAATATAATATTATATTGGTTTCAGGTTTATAACATAGTGATTCAACATTTATATACACTGTGAAGTGATCACCATAATGTCTAATAATCATCTATCACTTTACATAGTTATTACAATATAGATGATAATCTCTGTTACATATTACATCCCTATGGCTTATTTTATAACTAGAAGTTTTTACATCTTAATCCCCTTCTTTTCTGCCCATCTCCTTCCTTTTCTCCTCCTCTCAAACAATTGTGAATTTGTTCTCTGTATTTATGAGTTTGTTTCTTGCTCATTTGTTTGTTCATTTGTTTTATTTTTTAAATTCATTAAATCATATGGTATTTGTCTTTCTCTATCTGACTTATTTCAATTAACATAATATTCTCTAGGTCCATCCATGTCATTGCAAATTGCAAATTTCATTTTTTTTTATAGCTGAGTGATGTTCCATTGTGTGTGTATGTATATGTATTCCTCTATCATGGACACTGAGGTTTCTTCCATATCTTGGCTACTGTAAACAATGCTACAATGTACATAGAGGTGCATCCATCTTTTCAAATTATTGTTTTCATTTTTTTGTCTTTACTGAAATATAATAGACAATTAGTTGCTTATATTTACATTGTACAATTCAGTGAGATTTTTTTTCACTTGTATTTGGCATACAATAATATACCAGTTTCAGTTGTATAGCATAGTGATCAGAGATAACTAGCAAAATGATCACCCCACTAAATCTAGTACCCCTCTTCCGGCTTAAATATTTATTACAACATTATTAACCATCTTCTCAATGCTACAAACTACATCTCCATGGCTTTTCTGTAAGTATCCATTTGTATCTCTTAATCCATTTGCCTTATTTTTGTCCTCCCAAGCCCCATCCCATCTAGTATCCCTCTAAATATTCTCTGTCTCTATGAGATTATTTCTCCTTTTGTTGTTGTTGCTGTTTATTTTGTTCTTCAGTTTCCACATGCATGTGAAATCATGTGGTACTTGTCTTTATACATCTGTTGCATTTCATTCAGTGCAATACCTCCTAGGTCCATCAAGGCAATATCATTTTCCATCCCCGTCCTTTTAGTCTGTGTGTGTTTCTTAATCTGAAGAGTCTCTGGTAGGCAGCATATGTAGGGATCTTGTGTTCTTATCCATTCAGTCACTATATCTTTTGATTGGAGCACTGAATTCTTTTCCATTTGAAGAACTTGTTGATAGGAATGTAGTTATTACCATTCTTTATTTCTGTTTATGATGCATATTTTTCCTTCTTAAAGAAGTCCCTCCAATATTTTCTGTAATACTGGCTTGGTGGTGATACATTCCTTTAGCTTATTTTTATCTGGGAAGCTCTTTATCTGTCCTTTGACTCTAAATGATGGCTATGTTGGATAAAATATTCTTGGTTGTAGATCTTGGAATTCATCACATTGAATATTTTATGCTTAGCCTTTCTGTCTTGCATGATTTCTTTTGAGAAATCAGCTGCCAGTCTTATGGGTGTTCCCTAACTGCTTTTGCCTTGCTGCTTTTAAGATTCTCTCTTTGTATTTAACCTTTGGCATTTTAATTATGGTGTGTCTTGGTGCGGGGCTCTCTGGATTATTCTTTCTTGGAACTCTCTGAGCTTCCTGGAGTTGTATGTCTATTTCCTTCAACAAGTGAGGGAAGTTTTCCATCATTATTTCTTCAATAGCTCTTGAACATATTGTTTTCCTTCAGATACCCCTATAACATGGATATTTTTACATTTAATAGTGTCCCATAGGCTCCTTAAATTATTATTATAGTTTTGGCTTCTTTTTCTTGGTATTCTAATTGAGTGTCCTTGCTTTCCCCATCACCTATATCAGTGGTTCGATCCTCTTTATCTTCTCTGTTGATTCTTTCTAATATACTCTTCATCTCAGATAATGTGTTCTTCATTTCAGACTGGTTCCCTTTTATAATTTCCATTTCAATTTTTATGTTTTTTTAATCCCTTTCTTGAAGTTCTCACCAAATTCATCTACACTTCCCATAAGTTGATTGAGTATCTTTATAACCAATGCTTTGTACATGGCATCTGTTATACTGCTTGACTCCATTATATCTGGATCTCTGTTCTGTTCTCTCATATGGTTTCTGCTTCTCTGTCTTCCAATTTTGTCTCCCTTTCTGTGTCTGTTTCTATGTACTAAGCAATGCTCCTAAGTCTCCCAGTCTTATTAATGTAGATTTGTGTAGTAGGTGTCCAGTGGCACAATCCTGAGAAAGGTTGAGCTGCAGGTCAGGTTTAGCTCAAGCTTGTGCCCCTCCGGGGTTACCTGTTAAGATAGAGCAAGAAATCCACATGTGTTGTGCTTATAGTTGCCTCAAAAAGCTACACCAGAAACCAAGGCCAGCTGCCACCAGTGCGAGTCTAGGCATTGCTCAGCAAGGAGCACCTGACTCACCGAGGATACACCTGGATATAGCTTGGTTGGGGCTGCGAATTGGGGCAGGCAGAGTTTTCGGGACTCCTCTGGGTGAAGTGACCTCTGTTATCCAGTTTCATGATGTCTCCACTATGGTGGCACTGAGTCTGGGGCACTGGGGTGCGAGGAGGGCTCAACAGAGGAACAATGAATACTGCTGGCACCTCTGTACAGAGCGAGTCGCACTTTGGACTTCACTCTGACTACTTAGTGTCCCCTTGTAAGTCTCTGATGCCTCCTGCACAGCCAAACCAGCACTGGTGCTCAGAGAGAGCAGGTCCATCACCGCAAAAGTCTGTTCACAGACACAGATCCTTGAAGAGGCATCTGCAGCTGTCAGTTGCTGCTATAATCTCTGTCCAACTCAGCTGCTCGAGAGAGGTTGGCTTCATGTCCTTGGTCCATCCTACCTTCTGCTGTTGCAGGGTGATTTCTTAGATTTCTCCCTAGTTGTACGGCTTGTTCATCTAGTTCCCATGTGATTTTTTCCTTGCTGTTTGCTCCTTGTTTTTGTCACAAACTTGATCTGATCACCAGAGGGATGAACAGAGCCTGTATCATCTACACCATTTTTTTCAGCCCTCATTATATATATACCCAGAAGTGGAATTTCTGGGTCATATGGTAGTTCTCTTTATTTTTATTTTTTGAAGAAACTCCATACTGTTTTCCATACTGGCTGAACTAGTTTACAATCCCACCAACAGTGTATGAGGATTCCCTTTTCTCCACATTCTCATCTACACTGGTTATTTATTTTCTTTTTGATAATAGCCATTCTGCAAGGTGTGAGGTGATATCTCATTGTAGTTTTCATTTGCATTTGCCTGATGATCACTGATGTTGAGCATTTTTTCATGTGTCTTTTGGTCATCTGCATGTGGTCTTGGAGAAATATCTATTCCGGTCCTATGCCCATTTTTAAATTGGATTGTTTGTTTTTCTGATGTTGAGCTTTATGAGTTCTTTATATATTTTAGATATTAACACCATATCAGACATATCATTTGCAAATATCTCCTACCATTCTTGTCTTGCTGATGGTTTTCTTTACTGTGTAAAAAATTTTAGGTTAACATAGACTCATTTGTTTACTTTTGCTTTTGTTACCTTTGCCTGGGTAGACAAATCCCAAAAAATATTAAGACTGATATCAAAGAGTGTTTTCTTTCATGGGTTTTATGATTTCAGGTATTCCATTTAAGTCTTCAATTCATTTTACATTTATTTTTCTATATGGTGTAAGAAAGTGGTCTACTCTCATTTTTTTCATGTGTCTGTCTAGTTTTCCCAGCACCATTTATTGAAGACATTGTCTATTCCTCATTGTATATTCTTGCCTCCTTTGTCATATGTTAAGCATGGTTTATTTCTACCCTCTCTAATTTATCCCATTGATCTATGGGTCTGTTTTTATGTTTCCAGTACCATACTGTTTTCTTTACTATAACTTGATAATAAAGTTTCAAATCAGGGAGCATGAATAAATACCATTTGGTCATGATGTATAAATAAATGAATGAACCAAAGGACAAACATCAACACTCTAGGCTGGTAACCTCAAGTATATTTTAAATTTTCTTCCTCATTTTTAGCTAGTTAATATATTTGTGAAAAGGAACTTTATTAACATAATTCAAAAATTAACTATATTAAAACGTGTGCAGTTAAAAGTTTATTTCCTACTTCCTCCCATTGGTAATCACTGTTATTAATTTCTTGATAGCTTTCCAGAGGGTTTTTTAAAATGCATGTATAAACGAGCACCAATATATAATTTCTTTCCAAACCTTTAACACAAATCAAAAAATATTACACATAAAACACTGCACTTTGCTTTTTTCACTTAACTATTTCCAAGTGTTTCTTAGTAATCCAGATTTTCCCTCTTATGTAAACCTATCTAAACTCTTCTTGAACTTATTTTTCCATTTATCGAGTCAGTTTCTGCCAGATGTGATAATGTCCCTGAAGACAGAAATGCCATTGGCTTTTTCCTATTCCCTCTTTCTCACCCTCCACATCACCACACCTTACATATTCTATATAATAAATATGTCTTGAAGTCATCTCTTTCTCCTGTGTACTGCCATTTTCTTAATTGACACCTTTATCATCTTTCATTTACACAATTATTATTATTAGCAAATGCTTCTAATTGTTCTCCCTGTTGCATATCTGAGCTCAAATCCCCAACCCCCAATAAACAACATTCATAATACCATCAAGATTACTTTTATAAAAATAATATCATACTACTCCTTCCTTCAAAAACCTTCAATAGCTTCCTAGATTTAAAAATCTAAATCTCCTAAATATGCAATCATCATTCTATATAATCTGGCCAAAATTATATTAATAATAATAAGAATTAATGTATTTTGAGCTTTTGCAATGAATCAAGCACTTTTCCAAGTTGTTTACACACATTAATTCATTTAGTCATATAGCAAACTATAATGTAAGTGATATAGGTCCACAATCTTTTAATGTAAATCTGAGAAATCAGGTATATTTTAAAATTCAAGTTTTTTAGATTTTTGAAAGATGAAGATGCCAAATATCATAAAACATCTCCAGCAACATATAGGGCAGTACAACATAATCAAATATACTAATATTTCTGTAGCAATATGTATAAATATTCATGTTAAATGAGATATGACTGTAAATAATTTCATGCCAGTTCAGATATTGACACCAAATTAATTTGGGGACTCAAAATCAAACTGATATATGGCTTACAGATTTTTTTTTTTTTGGATTTTTGGAACTGTGCATAAGAAATTATGTAGTTTTGATTGGGCTAAAATGGCGGAGAAGGTAAACATTGTGATTCCCTCCTCTCACAACCACATCAAAATTACAATGAAACTACAGAACAGCCATCATTGGGAGTTGCCTGAAGTCTAGTTGAACAGAAGTCCTACAACTGGGGATATACAAAAGGCCATCTCATGGCTGGTAAGAGAGGCGGAATGAGCTGGTCCAACACTCATATGTAGTGGTTGAGAATTGGGAGGGATAACTTGGCTGCAGAGGTCTCCCCATAGGAGCAAGGGATCCTGACCTCACACCAAGCTCCCAAACCCAGGGCTCCAGTGCTGAGAAAGAAGTCCTCACAACTTCTGGCTGTGAAAACAAGTGAAGATAGTGACTGAATGAGATGGAAGGCTGCTGGTGTCACAGACATTCCTCTTAAAGGGCCTGCACTCAGATTTACTCACCGATGGACTTGCTTTCTCTGAGCTCCAGCTCTGGGGCAGCAGCTCTAAAAGTGCCAAGGACATACGAGGAGGGACTGAATTGTTTGGCTTCAAGGTGAGGGCTGGAGGGGCAGCTTTCTCCCAAACAGAAATGCTGGCAGTATCCATTGTTCCTTTTTTGAGCCCTCCCCACTCCCAGCATGCAAACACAGGTACTACCATATCTGAGTCTCCCTCAACCTGGCTAACACCACTTACTCTGCCCTGATGACTACCTGAGACCCTGCTCCATCAAATTTGCAGGGCCCCCCAATCTGCTTCCAGTGGTTTTTCCATACAATATGCCTGTCTTGGCTCATGCTGAAAACTTTTCTAAAGTCTCTGAAAGGTTCACAAAACCAAACAAACAGCATCTGGCCTCAGCATGTCCTGTATATCTTGCTGCCACCAGCAAGAGCCAGTCTTAGTTCTCAGCTTGGACTCTTGAGGCACCTCCAAGCCCAGAATGTGTGAGAATCATCTGTAGTCTGCTTGGTGATTCTTGCCAGGTGGCCCTGGGCAGGGTACAGGCTGCAGTTGAATTTTGCCTACAGCAGAGCCCCTCCTAGGAGGTCTCTGGACCAGCACACACAGTGGCCAGCTTTGGACCAAGCTTGAGTATCACATGGGGCTGATCAAAAGATAACACACCCACAGGGCAGATTGAGCAGGCACCAGAGCATCACTAAAGTGAATCCTGCTCCATAGGGTCAGCCCCTCACCAGCCAGTCCTCACAACCAATCAGCCTGAGGGTCATTCCCTCCCATTGACATGCAAACAACAACCAAGTCTCAACTACAATAGTAGGGCACACACAACCCACACAAAGGAAACACCTGGAGAATCCAGCTCAGATGACCAAGGAGACTGTGCCACTGGGTCCCACAGGACATCTACTATATAAGGCCACTCTACTACAACCAGAAGACATAGCAGCCTTACCTAATACATAAAAACAAACACAGGATGGCAGCCAAAATGGGGAGACAAAGAAACATGTCCCAGATGAAAGAGCAGAATAAATCTCCAGAAATATAACTAAACAAAATAGAGACAAACAATCTACCAAATGCATAGTTAAAAACGCTGGTTATAAGAATGCTCAATTAATTTATTGGAAGAGTATATGAACTCATGAGAATTTTGACAAAGAGATGGAAAACATAAGAATGGAGATAGAAAACATACAAAAGAACAAGTCAGAAATAAAGAGTACAATAACTGAAATGAAGAATAGCTTAGGAGAAATAAACAGATTAGGTGAAGCAGAGGATCAAATCAGTGATTTAGAAGATGAGGCAGCAGAAAACACCCAATCAGAACAGCAACAAGAAAAAATAATTCCAAAAATGAGAATAAATTAAGGGGCCTCTGGGACTACATCAAGCACCTCATAGGGATAACAGAAGGGGAAGAGAGCAAGGGATTGAAAACATATTTGATGAAATAATGATGAAAAAACTTTACCAACCTGGTGAAGGAAAGATACACACAAGCCCAGGAAGCTCAGTTTCCCAAACAAGATAAACCCAAAGAAATTCACATCAAGACATTATGATTAAAATGCCAAGATTAAAGAGAAAGAGAGAAGCTTTAAAGCAGCAAGAGAAAAGTAGTTAGTGACCTACAAGGTAGCTCTTATAAGATAGTCAGCCAATTTCTCAATAGAAATTTTGCAGGCCAGAAGAGATTGATATGAAATATTCAGTGATAAAAAGTAAGGACAATCAAGATTACTTTATTCAGCAAAGCTATCATTTAGAATTGAAAGACAGATAAAGAGCTTCTCAGAAAACAAAAAAAACCTGAAAGTGTCCATCACCACCACATCAGTATTGCAAGAAATGTTAGAGGGAGTTCTTTAATAAAAAAAAAAAAAGATAAGAAAAGATAAAAATGAATAATAAAATGTCAATAACTACATATCTATCAACCAATACTTTAAATGTAAACAGATTAAATGCTCCAATCAAAAGATAAGGTGGCTGAATGGACAAGAAAACAAGACTCTTACATATGCTGCCTACAAGAGACTCACTTCACATTGAAAGACACACACACAGATACAAAGTAAAGGAATAAAAAAAGGATATTTAATGAAAATAGAAACAAAACAAAAGAAAAAGCTGGAGTAGCAATACTTATACCAGACAAAGTAGACTTTACAACAAAAGCTATAACAGAAGACAAAGAAGGACTCCTCACTGTTGGGTATTTATCTGAACAAACTCAAAACACTACTTCAAAACGACATGTAAATTCATATGTTCACTGCAGTATTATTTACAATAGCCAAGATCTAGAGACAACTTGGGCATCCATCAATAGATAAATGGATGAAGAAGAGGTGGTACAAATATAAAATGGAATATCACTCAGATGGCAAGAATGAGATCTTGCCATCTACAACAACACAAATGGACCTAAAAGGGTATTGTTCTGAGTGGAGTAAGTCATACAGAGAAAGACAAATGTCATATGATTTCACTTACATGTGGAATCTAAAGAACAAAACAAACAAACAGATACAAACACATAAATACAAAAATCATTTTGATGGTTGCCAGATAGAAGGGTGTTGTAAGAGGTAGATGAAATGGGGGAAGAAGAAGCACAGATTGGTAGTTATAAAACAGCCATGAGAATATAAAATATACATAAGGAAGATAGTTAATAATACTGTAAAGACTATGTACGGTGTCAGATGGGTACTAGATTTATTGGGATGATCATTTCATAAGTGAAATAAATTTCCAATCACCATGTTGTATATCTGAAACAAATATAATATCGTATAACTATAATTGAAAATTTTAAAAAATATTAAAAATATAAATAAATAAAATGAAAAAAGAAAAAAAGAAATTGTAGAATTTCACCAACTTTAGAAATGAGGCATAGAAAGGACCAGGAACTAGCCCAAAGTGTAATAACTAACAGGTGTAAGAGCTAGGAGTGAACCTAGGCAGTTTGGTAACCAATTCTGCTAGAAGCTTCCCCACCCCACTCCCTTCATTGACCCCCCTCCCAAACCAGTACCTAACATCCTTGTTCACCTCAATGCTTAGATTTCATCCTCCTCTCCAACACTGTTCAAATTTACTCCTTTAATGTACATTTCCAATTCTGGTCCCCTTAGTCTATGTTAATTAACCCTTGGGGCCCTCACAGGTGCTTTATTCATACATGTCTCCTTGCTTTCCTTCTATTGTTTGGGGCTTGTGTATGTGTCTCCCTCATATTCTGCTATACCTCAAAGTCCTTGTGAAAGCGGTAATTATTTTATCCTTATGCCTTTGGCCCCAAGCAAGTAGACACACAGAAAAAATTCTGGAATGAATGTAAATGAACATCTTCTACATAGCAATTAGAGTTGACTCCATGAATAAGAATCCATGGTATGAGCCTTGCGGGAAGAGAGAAAGAGATTTAAATTATGAGAAAGAAGGTTATGGATAAATATAGGTAGTGGGATTAGCATGAAAAAGGAGCAGGATCACAAATACCTGGAAACAAAATGTTAAAAGAATGGTAGTGAAAGATCATACAGAGAATAAAGCAAATCAGAAAATCCTAGAACTTCTTGAGGAAGGAAAAGTGGTGTGACCTTTTGGGGACACCGGGGTAGAGAAGAGGATCTTTAATCCCAGAATGAAGAGCCCACTTGAGAACTAAGTCAGAGTGAGAGTAGCCTGCCACCCCATTAATCCTCTTCTCCAAGCCCCTTGAGTGCCAGCATTCAAAATAACACGACAGTGCCATCTAATGGATAAGTTCTGAATAGCAGGCTTGGGTAGTAGAGGCACAGGCTCCAGACACTCTAGAAGGTAGAAGAAAGTCAGGTGACTAATTCTTTTATGCCAACTCTCAGGCTAACCCTTAGCAAGCCATTCACCCCTCTTTCCTGATGGATGTTCAAGAACAAAAAGTTTGGCACAGTCTTATCGTATTTCTCGATACAGACCTTTCATGCCAGCCCTTCCAACATTCATGCCCTCTTTGCTTCTCTGGACTCTCAAACTCTGCTCAGGTCATGCAGGCTCCTCAGCCTAGCATTCTCTCCCTTTCTCCTCTCACCTCTATCCAAACCCTGCCTGTGCTTCAAGATCCTTTGTTACTTCTCAGGGGCAAAGGCACTAGGCTGAAAATAAGAGACCTAGATTCTACTCTAGGTTTGATGATTTATTAGTTATGTAACATGGAACTAACTACTTTCCTTCTAAGCTGCCAGGCTATTGCTCTTTCCAGCACATTGCAGTGTTCTTTTTGGAGGGGCATTCTGGGCTGTGATGTGTTGGAAAGAGCAATAGCCTGGCAGCCCAGAGGCCCTTACTCTCACTGGTACATTAAGCACATCCTTTTTCTTTCTAAGCCTCATGTACCCCATCTGCACAATGAGGAGTAGAAAATGAGGAGTAGAATTCTCAGTGTGTAAGAGCTCTTCCAGAGCTGATATTCTCAGAATCTGACAGAAATATTGCCCCACCTCAACTCCTCTTTTGGTCCCTAGTACAATTTGTTCTTTTTCTCCCGCTTAGCTTTCAGCTCCTTGCTCCCTTGGCCCAGCTGTCAGCCGAAGCACAATATCACCTCTACAAACCTGGAACTCTCTCCATTTTATGCAGTGCTTTATGCCTATTTATTCATATTTTTTTAATGTTCTCATCATAACATGCTACTGAGGGATACAGGAGAGAAAGCAGGAAGTCTGAGGTACAGATAAGATCAGAAGCCCAGAAAATTAAAACCGTTTGCTCAAGAACACATAGATGAGAAGTCACAGTTAGGATAATCTTCCTAGTCTTGTGTTCTTTTTTTTTAAATAACAGTCCTGTGCTTGCTTTGTTGAGAATCTCCATGATCTGTTGGAAGTAATGTGTATAATGCCAAAGGCCTGGAGAAAGATCCCCAAAACTACCCCATTCTGTGGAGAGGGAAAGCATAACTGCAGGAAGTAAGATTACTTGGCATTTGCTCTTATGTCTTTCTCCCATTTTTACTTTCCAGTTTCACTTATCTTTAAGCTTACAATAGTGCAGAAAAAAATTTCAAATTCTGGAAAGTAAAAGCTCAAAGGCCCGTGGAAAGTCTCTGTTCTATAGCCCCTACTTTATGGATATTAAAACTGAGGTTACCCTCCAGAATAGGCCACCCTCAGTGTCTTGCTTGAGGACTCGTAGAAAGTTATGGCTAGAATAACAAAAGGAGTTTTTTTGACTGACTTCTTTTAAATGAATACAAACACTGTCATTTATAGTAGGCTCACAGAAGCAACACATCGAAAACCCAGAAAAAAAAGATTAATAAAAGTCCAAAAAAAAAAAAAAACAGGTTTAGTTTTTTACACATAGCAAACATATAACCAGGTTACTTCAGAATAGAATGTTTTGATATTTCTACTTTCATCTCCACTTCTCTATTCTCAAATTTGAAAGGCAGGGAGATGCCATTGAGGAGATTTTGTCATGCCTAGAGACACCCCCAGCCTAGGCTGAAGGTTGAGATGGAACCTCAATATTGAATGGTCAGATGGGTTCTCAGGGCTCGGGAGCAGAATCATAAACAGATCTTAAAAGCTGAAAGAGACCTATAAGACCACCTCACCAAGCTCTTACAGTTCACCACTATCTGTATTTACAGACAAGGAAATGAGGCCCAGAGAACAGGTGGGCCCAAGATCATAGAATTTTTTCAAACTTTGTCTTCTCAAGAGATTCACTGCATGGGAAGTTAGAAAAAAGTTCAGAGTTTAGGACACACCGTCTACTACACTTGCAATAAAAACACACTGAATAGAGAGGTGAGGTCAACAAATGGTAAATGAAAATGCTCCAAGCTCTCATTTGTCCAAAGAAATATTGAGAAAGCAAGGAACTGACTGATCCAACTTTGCTGGATCTCAGGAAAGCAGTCAAGATTTACAGCAGCCAAGCAAACACACAGTCAAAAAAATGCCATCTTTAAAAGAGTTGGCAAGTTTTGTGGCAATTTTACTCACTCATGCCCCACCCTCTCTCCAAGACAGCATCAATTGTGGTCTTGAGGAGGTGGCAACTCAATTTTCAATTTTCTACTTTGAACTGGAAGAAGCAGAGCTGACCTTATTTGCTCAATTATTATATGCATCTGTTCTAATATGTCTACAGGGATACATCTCTGTTTTGCATAACCCAGAATGCACACAGGAAAGCAGTAGGCACTGATTGTAAATGATACAAGGCAACTACAAACCCACAAGCATCTGGGGTAAGAGATTATTGGTGAAGACATACAAAAGTTCTTCCAAAGCCCAGAGAAGAAGCAGGGATGATATATACTCTGTAGGAAACTAAGAAATTGAAAATCAGCCATGTATATGGGGAAATTTAGAAAGCCATGCACATGACCAAGCAATATATGTGCTCAGAAAAGTCCTAAGAAGACTCTAAGCCTTCATTTTGGTCTGATCCCTGGACTCAGAACAAATCTAGCTAAGAGGTGAAGGAGGCCCCAGCAGAGAACCAATTTTCAAACACTGAGAGAGGTGGTTGTTCTCTCTTTTATTAGGGGTAGGGAGTTGTTTGTTTCAGCTCCTCATGCTAAAGGAAATCTGTCAAAACAGTAGCTAAACATGATCTATAAGAACATAAAACTCATTAATAAGGAATAGTCTTTGCAAAATAATTTGGAAAAGTTAAAACAAAGAGACTGCTATACCTTTCAACAAGTTAAAAAAGGAAACACTGGCAAAAAGGAACATTTGATTTCCAAAATTATGACATTATAGTAGTCAAATGCCCAATTTTCAACAACAAAAAAAATCATAAGGCTTACAAAAAACGAGAAACATGATTCATTTAGAGGGACAAAATAACTTGAAAGAAACTGTCCCTGAAAAAGCCCAGATATCAGACTTAATAGACAACAACTTTAAAACGACCATCTTAAATATGCTCAAAAAGCCAAAGGGAAGCATGGACAAAGAAGTGAAGTATATCACTAAAATGATATATAAACTAAATAATAATTCTAACAGAGATAAAAATTATAAAAAGAAATAAAACATAATTCCTGGAACTGAAAAGTACAATAACTAAAATGAAAAGTTCACTGCAGGGGTTAAACAGAAAAGTTGTACAGGAAGAAAAAAGAGTCAGCAAACATGATAATAAGAATAATGAAATCTGAGGAGCAGAAAAACAAATAAAGATAAGTAAACAGAGGCTAATGGACTGATGGAATAGCATCAAGAAAGCCAATATATGCATTATGGGAATCTCAGAAGGATAAGAGAGAGGAAAATGGGGCAGAAAGAATATCTTAAAAAGCAATGAATGAAAATATCTTAAATTTGATGAAATATGTGAATCTACGAGTCTAAGAATCCTAACAAACTCCATGTGGGATAAACATATGGACCCACAAAGAGAAACAAAGAGACTGTTGAAAGCCAAGACAAAGACAGAATCTTGAAAATAGCAAGGGAGAAGCAACTTTTCATGAAGACGGGATCCTCAATATGATTATCAACTGATTTCTAAGCAGAAATCTTAGAGGCTAGAAGGCAATGGGTTGATATATTCAACGTGTTGAAAGCAAAAAAAAAAAAAAAAAAAAAAAGTCCAACTGTCAATTGAGAACTCTAGTTTCAGCAAAACTGTCCTTCAAAAGTGAAGAAGAAATAAAAACATACTCAAATAAACAAAAGCTGAGATACTTCATTACATCTAGACCTGCCCTACAGGAACTGCTTAAAGGTTATCCTTTAGGTTGATGAAAGGACAATAAATAGTATGAACTCAAAGCCATATGAAGAAATAGATTCCTGGTAAAGGTAAATACATGAGCAAATATACAAGTAAATATTATTTTGGATTGTAACTTCACTTTATATTTCTACAAAATTTAAAACACAGTAGCATAAAGATAATTTTAAAGCTAAGTTATTGAGAACATACTTATAAAGATATAATTTGTGACAGAGAACTGAATAAGGATAGAGTTTTTGTATGTGAAGATAGATAAGTTAGTGTCAATTCATTTCGATGGTTGTAACTTTAGGGTGTTATATTCCCATGGTAACCACAAAGAAAATATCTATACAATATACACAAAAGGAAATGAGATGGGAATCAAAACATGTCACTATAAAAATAAATTAAAAACAAAAGACAGTTGTGAAGAAAATAAGGGACAAAAAATGCTATAAGAAAATGAAAAAAAAAACAAACAGCAAGTGGTAGAAGTCATTTCTTTTATGTAATTACATTAAATGTGGAGGGATTAAACTCTCCAATCAAAGAGAGATTGGCAGAATGGATTTAAAATCATGGCATAACTATATGCTCTCTAAAAGATAATGACTTTATATTTAAAAACACAAATATTTTGAAATTTAAAGAATGGTAAAGATATTCCATGCAAATAATAACCAAAACAGATATGGAGTGGCTATACAAACATCAGACAAAATATGCTTTGTTATGGACTAAATTGTGCCCTCACCCAAATTCATTCATTGAAACTTTATTCCCTAATGTGATTGTACTTGGAGACAGGCTCTGTAAGAATATAATAATGGTTAAGTAAGGTCATAGGGTGGGGTTTTAATGTGTAAGAACAAGTATCTTTATAAGAAGAGTAAGAAACATCAGAGATCTCTTTCTCTCTTCACAGGCACACAGAGGAAAGACCTTGGATGACACAGTGTGAAGGCAGACATCTACAAGCCAAAAAGTGAGTTTTCATCAGAAACCAACTCTTATGGCATTTTGACCTTGGACTTCTAGGCACCAGAACTGTGAGAAAATTATTTTTTTCTTCTTTAAGCCATCCATCTGTAGTATTTTGTTGTGGTACCCCGAGATGACTAATAGAGACTTTAAGTTAAAAAAAATTACAAGAGACAAAGAATATCATTACATGTTGGCAAAAGGGTCAATTCCCGCAAGAACATATAACAATTATAAACACACATGCACCACATATGTACCAAATAGCGCATCCTTAAAATATATGAATCAATCATTAGCAGAATTAAAGGGAAAAATGATAGTTTACATTAATTGTTGGAGACTTCAATACTTCACTTTTAATAATGGATAAAACAGCTAAAAAGAAAATCAATAATGCAATAGGAGAGTTGAACAACACTATAAGTCAATGAGACATAACATGTATAAAGAATACTCCACTCAGTAACAGAGAATACATGTTTTTCTTGTGTTCACATCAAACATTCACCAAGATAGACAATATTTTAGGCCATAAAACAAATCTTAAAAAGATTTAAAAAGTTTAAAAAGATTGAAACCATAAAAACTATCTTTTCCTGGTCACAATAGAATAAAACTAAAAACAAACAAACAAACAAACAAACAAAAACAAAAAAAAAAACAATAAAAGAATGAAAACTAGAAATTTCACAAATATGTAGAAATTAAACAACATGCTCTTAATTAAACAACCAATGAGTCAAATCAAAAATTACAAGGTAAATTAGAAAACACTTTGAGACAAATGAAAATGAAAATATAACATATCAAAATTTATGGGAGTCAATAAAAGTACTAAGAGGGAAATTCATAGCTATAAATACAAATATTAACCCATTTCCCATTTACCCCAAGAATATTCACCGGTTGCATTTATGGCTGCAGCGTGTATCCCGAGATAACTTGTGGATTACAGTCCTAACCTCATCTTCAGAGTTTGCCATGAAATATCTCACTTTTATTATTATTTCACATCACTTTAATATATCGATAGTCTTTGGAAACAAATGACATCATTTTATTTATAGCATTCTGTTTTTAGCAGTGGTATTTCCATATACAATATATAGTAATTCTTGATTGGTGAAAATGTCAAATGCTAGAAAATGTAGCATTCCTACAACATGATGTTAAACAAACGCTGGCAGTGAGCTGCACTTTCTTTTCTAAATGGTAAAAGAGTTAAAAAAAAGAAGAAATAGCTAAAAAAAATCTAACTTTGTATTTGAAGTAATCAGAAAAAAGATGGCAAAATAAATCCAAAGCTATCAAGAGAAAGGAAATAATAAATACTAGAGCAGAAATTTTACATTGAGAAAGTAGAAAAACAAAAAAAAAATAACTAAAACAAATGTGGGTTCTTTGAAAAGATCAACAAAATTAACAAATCATTAGCTAAATTAATTAAGAATAATAAAAAATTTAAGTTGCAAAAATAAGAAATGAATGTGAGTACATTATTATCAATTTTAAACAAATAAAAAAGGGTTATCAGAGAATACCATGTTGGCACACCAACAAATTAAATAACCTACATGAAATGGACAAATTCATAGAAGTTCATAAATTACCTACTGATTCAAGAAGAAACAGAAAATTTCAACAGACTTATAACCAGTAAAGTTATTATATCAACAATCAAAAATGTCTCCTCCCCAAAAAAAGCCTTGGACCAAATGGCTTCACTGGTGAATTCTACCAAACATTTAAGGAAGAATTAACACCAACCCTTCTCAAAGTCTTTCAAAACAATTGAAGAAGGAATGATTCCTAAGTTGTTTTATAGGTAAGTATTACCCTGATACCAAAGCCAGACAAAGACAGTAAAGGAAAACTGCAAAAATCTCTTTTGAACATTGATGTAGGAACACTCAACAAAAAACTAGCAAAATCAAATTCAGCAGCATATTAAAAGATTATACTCCATGATCAAGTGAGATTTATTCCAGGAATGCAATGATGTATCAACATATAAAAATGGCTCCATGTAATAATGCATTAATAGAATGAAAAAAATTACATAATCATCTAAAATGATGTTAAAAAACACCTGACAAATTCATTACTCTTTCGTGATAAAAGCATTCAATACACTAGGAATACAAAGAAACTTTCTATACACAATAAAGACCATCTATGAATAACTCAAAATTAACCTCATATATAATGGTGAAAGATAGAAAGCTTTTCTTCTAAGATGAGAAACAAGATTTTTTGTAAACATGGTGAAGTGAGAGATGTCCCCAGATATCTCCCCTTGAAACAAAAATAAACTGAGCATCTAAAACTCAACAAAAAAACACCCAAACTGCACACCAGCACATCTGAGCATGGGATCTGTGCATAAGACTACCACAGTTTAGAACCCCGGGAGTGGGGTGGTAGACAGGGAGAAACAAAGAAGCTGCCTCTCACAGCCAAAGCTCCCTACAGGAGGAGGGGAGAAGGGAGAAGGTGCCACAGGATCCTTGAACAACTCTGCTTGGGAGAGCTGTGAGTTTCACCTGGCCTGTGGCCATTCCCAGGCTTCAGGGCAAAAAGAAAAGAATTGGGAATAGTAGAGAACTGGGGATGGCAGAGAAACAACAGTTGATTATTATCACCTGCAGCTGCAGAATGTGAGTCTGAGATGAAGCCCCTGTTCCCCACCATATTCTCCAAGACCTAACACTATAGAGCCCCAGGAGAATCTGTTGCTAACACTGACAGGTACTTAGACTGAGGGTAGGGAGCGTGATTGAATATCTACAAGAAAAAAAGGCATTATTAATACTTTATATAAAGCAAGGATTCAAGAGGCTTATCAACCACTTAGTGGAAACCAAAAGAAAAGCACTTTTGTTGCAAGATGATAAAGAGAGACCTTTATATAACAAATCTTTCTGGAAAAACAGCAGAATACACATCCATTAATGCCCAGTCGAAGAAACAGTCCAATAAATACCATGAACATTCAAGGTGAAAAGGCATCTCATAAAGAAAGAGAAAAAATCTACAGAAAATAAGCTTTCTGACATAGAAATATGTGACTTAAATGATATAGAATTCAGGGTGGTACTTCTGAAAAACAGTGAGTTCCGAAAAAAGTCACATCAACAACTTCAGAAATTGAAAAAACAACTAGAACACCAGAATGAGTTCTTTCACAAGGAGATTGAAATCCTCAGAAGAAACAGAATAGATCTTCTGGAAAAAAAATACTACAAGAGTTGAAAAATAAAATAGTAAACTTGGGAAATAGAGTTGACCAAATGGAGGAAAGGATCCATGATATTGAAGACAGAAATCTAGAAATAAATCAGAGGGAAGAAGAGAGAAACCAAAGAATGAAAAATAATGAAAAAGAAATACAGGAATGAGCTGATACCATCAGGAGAGGAAACATAAGAATAATGGGCATTATCAAAGGCAAAGAAAAGGAACAGGGACTAGAAAGCATTTTCAGACAAATAATGGATGAGAATTTCCCAAATCTAAGGAATGAGTTGGAGCTTGGAATTCAAGAAGTCATCAAACACCCAATTATCTCAACTTGAAAAGGCCTTCTCCAAGAAACATTGTATTAAAATTATCACAATGAAAAAGACAGAATTCTCAGAACAGCCAAGGAGAGGAAAATGGTAATTTATAAAGGAAAACCCATTAGATTATAGTCGGACTTCTCAGCAAAAACCTTTCAAGTCAGAAAGGAGTGGAAGCAAATATTTAAACTGTTAAGTGAAAGGAACTACCAGCCTAGAATAATGTATACAGCTAAGCTATCCTTAAGATATGAAGGAGAAATAAAGACCTTACTAGACATACGAATATTGAGGGAATTCTCCACTATGAGGCTTGCACTACAGGAAATACTGAGAAGGGTCAGCTCACCTAAAACCAAATGACAAAAAAAAATACATAATTAGGAGTAAGGTGACTAGCAGGCAAATGGAAGCAGAGGAGTGCATCTCTTACTAAGAATGGGGCATTTTAAGCTTAAATACTAAGTAGAGATTTGCTACAGCAAGATAGCAAAGACCATTCAGTATACATAGGGAAAAAATGAGACAACAATGACTGAAAAGGACAAGATTCAAAGATCCAAATTTGTAAAGGGGAATGGAGATAAGGTACACACAGAAGAAAAAGATGTATATATATATATATATATATATGTGTGTGTGTAAATATATACATATATATAACTATACTTTATATATTAGTAACGGTAACCACACACTGAAGATTGAGAACTGAAAAATATAACATAAAACAAGAACCAGAGGAAAAACCCACAGGAGCCAACCAAAATAAAGAAAACAGAAACACAAGGACAAGGAAGCAATGGAAACACCAAGCTACCAGAAAGCAAAAGATAAAAATGGCTATAAGAGAACTTCATATTTCAATAATTACCCTAAATGTAAATAGTCTGAACTCACCAATAAAAAAGAGCAGAGTTGCAGATTGGATCAAAAAACAAAACCCAGCTATATGCTGCCTCCAGGAGACACTTCTCAGCTCCAAAGACAAATATAGACTCAAAGCGAAAGGGTGGAAAATTATATTCCACAAAAATGGCATTCAGAGAAAAGCAGGAGTAATGGTACTAGTATCAGATGAAATAGACTTTAAAATAAAAAAGTTAAAGAAAGATACTGAGGGACACTTCATAATGATAAATGAAATCATGCACCATGAAGACATAACAATTATGAATATCTACATTTGCAATCAGGAAGCCCTGAAATATGTAAAGCAATTACTAACAGAACTAAAAGGAGAAACAGACCAAAACCCTATCATACTAGTGGACCTAAATAACCCACTGTTGGAAATGGACAGATCATCCAAACAGAAAATAAATAAGGAAATAATATCCTTAAATGACACATTAGACCAACTGAACATAATTTATATTTACAGAGTCTTTCATCCCAAAAAAGCTGCTTATAACCTCTTCACTAGTGCACATGGAATATTCTCAAGGATCGACCACATACTGGGGCACAGAGACAGCCTCAACAAATATAAGAGAGTTGAAATCATACCAATCATATTCTCTGATCATAATGCTTTGAAACTAGAGATCAACTGCAGAAAGAACTCAGGAAGAACCACAAATACATGGAGATTAAACAATATGCTACTGAAGAATAACTGGGTCAGAGAAGAAATAAAAAGAGAGATAAAGAGATAGAAATGAATGATAATGACAATACAACATATCAAAGCTTTTGGGAAATGGCAAACGCAGTCATAAGAGGAAAGTTCATATCATTACAGGCCTATCAAAAAGTAAGAATGAACCTGAATAAACAAACTAACACTTCATATTAAAAAACTAGGAAAGGAAGAACAAATGAGGCCTAAAGTTAGCAGAAGGAAAGAAATAATCAAAATTAGAGCAGAAATAAATGAAATTGAAAACAAAAAAAAAATAGAAAAAACAAATGCAACAAAGAGCTTGTTCTTTGAGAAGGTTTATAAAATTGACAAATCCCTGGCAAGACTCACTAAAGGAAAAAAAATGGCACCAATCAACAAAATCAGGGATGAAAGAGGGGAAATTACAATGCACATTGCAGAAATATAAAAGATGATACAAGAATACTATGAAAAAGTACATAACACCAAATTTAATAACCTGGAAGAACCAGTACTTAAAAAATAAAATCTTCCTAGATTGAATTAAGAAATACTGGAAAATCTAAATAGATCGATCAACAGTATTGAAATTGAAAACATCGTCAAAACCCTACCAAAAAGTAAAAGTCCAGGACCTGAGACTTCACCAATGAATTCTACCAAACATTCCAAGAAGATTTAATATCTATTCTTTTCAAACTTTTCCAAGAACTTGAGGAGAAGGCAATACTTTCTAACTCATTTTATGAGGCCAATGTTACCCCAATACCAAAATCTGATAAAGATAACACAAATAAAGAAAACTACAGACTAATATCGCTCATGAACACAAATGCAAAATTCCTAAATAAGATACCAGTGAATCGAATACAGCAACATATTAATAAGATTATACACCATGATCGAGTGGGCTTCATCCCAAAGGGACAGGGATAGTTCAACATACGCAAATCAGTTATTGTGATACAACACATAACCAAAATGAAAAATCAGAATCATATGATCATATCAATAGATACAGAAAAAGCCTTCAAGAAGATACAGCATCTATTTATGATCAGAACTCCTAACAAAATCTGTATAGATGGAAAGTACCTTAACATAATAAAGGCCATATATGACAAACCCTCAGCCAACATTGTACTTAGTAGTGAAAAACTAAAAACCTTCCCTCTAAGTTCAGGAACAAGGCAAGGCTGTCCACAATTGCCACTGTTATTCAATATAACATTGGAGGTCCTAGCAAGCGCAATCAGACAATAGAAAGATATAAAAGGCATCCAAATAGGAAACAAAGAATTCACACTGTCACTATTTGTGGATGACATGATTCTCTATATAGAAAACCCTAAAGACACCACAAGAACACTATTAGAAACAAGAAGCAAATACAGTAAAGTCTGGATAAAAAAAATCAATGTTCAAAAATCCATAGCCCTCCTATACTCTAATAATAAAGTGTCAGAAAAAGAAGTGGAAAAAAATTCCTTTTGCAATTGCAACAAAAGAATACAATACCTAGGAATAAATCTAACGAAACATGTGAAGGGCCTATATAATGAAAACTATAAGACCCTATTAAAAGAAATCAAAGAAGATACAAAGAAATGGAAAGATACAAAGAAATGGAAAGATATTCTATGTTCTTTGATTGGAAGAATCGACATAGTTAAAATGATCATATTACCTATATTACCTAAAGCTTTACAGAGATTTAATGAAATCCCCATCAAAATCCCATCAGCATTTTTTAAAGAAATAGAAGAAAAAAATCATCAGATTTGTATGGAAGCGCAAAAAACCCAGAATTGTCAAAGCCATCCTGAGGAAAAACAAACAAACAAAGAAACAAAAGAAAAAAATGAGGCTGGAGGTATCACTCTGCCCAAATTCAAATTATATAATACAAAGTGACAGTAATCAGAACAGCATGATATTGACAGAAAAACAGAAACGCAGACCAGTGGAACAGAATTAGGAGTCCAAAAGTAAACCCATGTTTATATGGGCAAATAATTTTTGACAAAAAAGCCAAAAACATACAGCGGAGAAAGGAAAGCCTTTTCGATAAATGGTGCTGGGAAAACTGGAAAGCCACTTGCAAAAGAATGAAACTAGACTGCTGTTTATCACCACACACCAAAATTAAATCAAAATGGATTAAGGACCTGAATATAAGACCTGAAACAATAAAATGCATAGAAGAAAACATAGGAACTAAACTCAAGGACCTTGAACTTAAAGAGGATTTCATGAATTTGACCTCAAAAGTAAGGGAAGTAAAAGCAAAATAAATTACTACTTCAAACTAAAAAGCTTCTGCTCAGGAAGACTTTTTTACTATGTGCCCTTCACTAGAACAAAACTTGTGTTTTAAAATGCTATTTTTATAACAGATTATTGATTACTAGTCTTGTTTACTCATGCTATAAATTATTCTGTAGATTTAACCTGTGTTTTGAAATCCAAATTACAGATATAAGACTACCAAATCTGGGCACATTTATTTGGGGCTAAATTCTGAGAAACTCATAATTTCTTCCTTAGTGAGAAATACACACTTTATGTTATTAAGGCCTTTGATACAATTGAATAAAAAGATTATGGACATATATAATTTATGATTAATAAAGATATAAACATACATTAAAAAAATAAATAAATAGCTTCTGCTCAGCAAAAGAAATTGTCATCAAGGGAAAGAAACAACGATCCAAATGGGAAAATATACCTGCAAGTAATTCCCTTGATAAGAGCCTAATATTCAAAATATACAAAGAACTCATACAACTCAATAACAACAAAAAAACAAATGATCCCATAAAAAAAATGAGCAGAGGAACTGAACAGACATTTCTCCCAAGAAGACATGCAAATGGCCAACAAACATATGAAGAAATGATCAACATCACTAGCTATTAGGGAAATGCAAATGAAAACCACAATGAGATACCACCTCATACCTGTTAGAATAGCTATAATCAAGAGGACAAGTAGTAACAATTGTTGGAGAGGATGTGGAATAAAAGGAACTCTCATATGCTGCTGGTGGGACTGCAAATTGATACAGCCACCATGGAAAACAGTATGGAGGTTCCTCAAAAAACTAAGAATTGATCTACCATATGATCCAGCAATCCCTCTACTGCATATTTACCCCAAAGACTTTAAAACTTACATCAAAAAAATATATTTGTATACTGATTTTCTTAGCAGTCTTATTCACAGTGGTAAGGACTTGGAAACAACCGAAGTGTCCTATGACAAATGATTGGCTAAAGAAGCTGTGGTACATATATATAATGAAATATTACTCAGCCATAAGAAGAGATGAAATAGGGCCATTTGTGACAACATGGATGGACCTCAAGATAATCATGCTAAACAAAATAAGTCAGACAGAAAAAGTTGAAAACCACATGATATCACTAATATGTGGGATATAAACCTAAAAGCAACAAACAAACAGGATAAACAGAGACTCATAGACATGGCCTATAGGCTAATGGTTACCAGAGGGTAGGGGATGGGGGAAAGGGAGAGGTAGGGGGTCAAATATGTGGTGACAGAAAGAAATCTAACTATGGGAGGTGAACACGAAGTGTAAATATATATATGCCCTACTGTTAAAGTGTACAGCCGAAACATTGGATTTCTTTACTGTCAATTAATTAATTAACTAATTAATTAAAATTAACCAAAGAGGTAAAATACTTGGTTTCAGAAAATGTTAAGTCATTGAAAAAGAAATTGAAGAAGATACAAGTAAATGGAAGCATATACTGTGTTCATGGGTAGGAAAATCAACATCTTAAAAATGTCCATACTACCCAAAGCTATCTATAGATTCAATGTAATCCCTATCAAAATACCAGTGGAATTTTTCAGAAGGCTAGAGGAAATAATCTTAAAATTTATATGGAGCCATAAAAAAATCCAAATAGTCACGGCAATCTTGAGAAAGAACAAAGTTGGAGGTATCACACTACCTGACATCAATCTATACTACAAGGCTACAGTAATCAAAACAGTATGGTAGTTGCATAAAAACAGATACATTGATCAATGGAACAGAATAGAGAGCCTAGAAATAAATCCATGCCTATATGCTCACTTAATATATGACAAAGAAAGTAAGAATATACAATGAGGTAAAGACAGTCTCTTCAATAAATGGTGTTGGGGAAATTGGACAAAAAAAATGAATATAGGCCACAAAAGAAAAAAGATACAAATGGGACTACATCAAACTAAAAAGTTTTTGTACGGCAAAGGAAACCATCAACAAAACAAAAAGACAACCAACTCTTTGGGAGATAATATTCACTAATGATACATCTTATAAGGGGTCAATATGTACAATATATAAAGAATTTATACAACTTGACAACAACAAAAAACAACTAATCCAATTAAAAAATGGGCAGAAGACCTGAACTGATACTTCTACAAAGAGGAAATACAAATGACTAATAGACATATGAAAAGATGCTCAAGGTCACTAATTATTAGAGAAATACAGATTAAAACCACAATGAGATATCACCTCACTCCTGTCAGATGTGGTATCATCAATAAATCAGAAAACAAAAAATGTTGATGAGGATGCAGAGAAAAGGAAACCCTCATACATTGTTGGTGGGATTCCAAATTGGTACAGCTGCTATGGAAAACAGTATAGAGGTTTCTCAAAAAATTAAAAATAAATATATGCCTTTTGACTCAGCAATTGCACTTCTGAATATTTATTAAAAGAAAAACAAAATAATAATTTGTAAAGATCTATGCACTCCAATATTCACAGCAGCACAATTTACAATAGCCAAGATATGGAAGCAACCTAAATGCCTATCAATAGACAATTGGATAAAGAAATTATGGTTCATATATACAGTGGAATATTACTCAGCCATTTAAAAAATGAAATCTTACCATTTGCAATGACATGGATGGATCTAGAGGTTATTATGCTGAGTGAAATAAGTCAGAAAATGATAAATACCCTATGATTTCACCTATATGCAGAATCTAAGGAACAAAAAGAACAAACTAATAAGAAAGAGACTCATAAATATAGTGGACAATTTGGTGATGGATAGCAGGAAGGGGGGTTGGGGGGCTGGGAGAATGAGGTGAAGGGTTAAAGAAATGCAAAGTAGTAGTTGATAGATGGTCACAGGGATGGGGAATATGACATAGGGAATGCAGTTAGCATTAATATGTTGGCTAGGTGGAGGGAACAATTAGGGGGGAATGTTTTATGAACTATATAGATATCTAACCAATGTACTGTGTACTTGAGACTAATTTAAATAAATAAATTTAAAAATAAAGATAAATAAAATATGTAGAAATAAATTTAATCAAGGAGGCAAATGACCTCCTGTCCACTGAAAATTACAAAGCATTGCTGAAAGAAATTTAAAAAGACATAAATAAATGGAAAATCCTGTGTCCATTATTGGAAGACCTAATATCATTAATATGACAATACTACTCAACCCAAACTACAGATTCAATGCTATCTTTATCCAAATCTCAATGGCATTTTTTTCAGAAATAGAAATATCTATCCTAAAATTCATATGGAATCTCAAGGGACTGGGAATTGCCAAAACAATCTTGAAAAATAACAAAATTGGAGAACTCACACTTCCTGATTTTAAAATTTACTACAAAGCTATCATAATCAAAATGATATTATATTGGAATAAGAAAAGACACACAAATCAATGGAATAGAATACAGAGCCCAGAAACAAACCCTTGCATGTATGGTCAATTGATTTTCAACACAGGTGCTAAGACCATTCAATGGTGGAAAGGACGGTTACTTTCAACCAGTGATGCTAGGAAAACTGTATGTCCACATGCAAACAAATGAAGTTAGGCCCTTACCTTACACCATATTCAAAAGTTTGTTGCAATGGGTCAATGAAATGTAAAAACTAAAATTATGAAACTCTTAGAAGAAGACATTGGGAAAAGTCTTAAATTGAATTGGGAAAAGTCTTAAACTGACATTGAACTTAGTGAGTACTTCTTGAATATGATACTAAAAGCACAGCTAACAAAAGAAAAAAAATAAATTGGAATTCATCAAAATTTAAAAAAAACTTAAAAAAAGAAACAAACATTTTTGTCTTATTCCTCTACTTGTTAGAGTGAGGCACATGGGCCCTGCCTCATTGATCTCTGCACCTCCCAATTGGGGGTCCTAGTCCCTCACTGTGCTTCCAGCAGCCACCTTCCAAATTGCCCCATGTATGGTCTAGGGCAGTGGAGTATCCTTATAAAGGGTCAAATGAACCATTTTACAAAGGTGCTGAGCTTCCCCAGCCCCAGAGAGGCATCTCCAAGTGTTGGAGGCATCTTTGTTCAGTCATAGGATAAGAAGGAGGGAGGGTAGGAAGTGTAAGGAGAGAAAGCAAGTAACTGACCCAGATGGAGAGTGGAAAGAGGAGGATCAACATTCCTTCAGGATTCAGCAATAATTCTCCCAGACACTGCCTGGAATATCATCTCTGCTCCTTCTCACATACCATATAAAGCTCAGCACTGGCCCACCTCAGTGAAAAGTGGCTTCCCTTTCTCTGAGCTTCCAGGTATTTCAACCACACAGGTTAGGATTGTTGTTTGCCACTCCAGGAATGCAGTGAGGAAGGCTTGGATATGAAGACCTCAAAGCTTGGATCCTTGTCCTTCTGACCTACCCTACAACCTCTCTCCACCCATACACAGGCCTCTCTTACCTTTTACAACATGGCGTGTTCTTAGGATAAGTACATAATTGGCCCTCAATAAATTCTGACTAACTGAAAGTCACTCCTACTATTTCCCATCCTGCTCTCCTCACTTAACACTCTCTCCCAAATCAACCCCAACCTCTACCTCCACAGGCTGGTCTCTGGGTACAGGAATGGGGAAGGGTAGCTCATTCCCACACCTGCAGGGTCACTTGGATTTGGAGGTTTCTGTATTGGGAGCAGCATGGGCTAAGGCTGAGCAGCATCTCCAACACAGAGCTAAGTTGTTGCAAGGACTATATTACATATCTCAATAAGAACAGTGTCTGGCACAAATTACACAATATATAAGTATTATTAGTTTTAAATATACTACTTTGACGTATAGAAATTTAGGAAATGCTTTTAAAGACAGAGGAAAAATTTTTTTCCTGATCCTAAGCTGATATCAATCATGAATCCAGGGTATAACTATTCATACGACCATTCTTGACTCAGCCAGGAATCAGTTGGTACCCCAAGTTCAAGCTACAGACAAAGGAGTATTAGTGCAGGAAACTCTGGTCCATTCATTCCAAAGTGGGGCAAGACCAAGATTCAGTAAAGCTCTCTACTTCCTCTTAGATTCATTATTAGTTTAGCTATGTCTTTCACCTCACAAGCCTAGGAAGGCAAAGCGCCCCAGACCCTTGGAGAGAGGGGTGAAATGAAGGGTGAGGAGAAGATCCAAACTCAAGAAAAAATCACTATGTTTCACATACATAATCCAGTGTGTCTCCCTGGAGAACTGTGAATGGCCAGGCCAACTTTGTCTGGAACTAAGAGACAGGTAATCATACTGCAGCTTGAGGGGAGAATAAAGATGGAAGTAAGAGAGTAGGGCTATATTATGTATGCTAGCTCCTATACACCCCTAGTATAGGAGAAGAGGAAGAGTCTTGTTAATTTGCCTTATATATGAGGATTTTTAAGCTTTAATACAGAGGTCTTTCTGAGCTTGTGCAGCCCTTACACTTGTAGCCAGAGCTCTCTGGCTTAAACTTTAACTTATGATTAGAGCCAGCTCTAATACCAACACCCAGAACAAACACTTACCCTGGGGAATTCTTACCTCCCAGACATATCTTCTTTTATACATCCTGCTCTTACCCTACCCTCTTGACCCAATATCTGCTGTCTTTGGGGGATCAGAATTCTATAACTAGGAATGACAGAGCTATTAGGGCCCTTAGAAATCACTTAGACCCATCCTCATGGCACAGATAGGGAAACTAAAGCTCAGAAAGGTCAGGGCCTTGTCCATAAATACATAGCAAAACAGAGGAATAGCTGGTACTAGAACCCAATACTCTTGACTCCTAGTCCAGTGCTTCCTACATGATAGAATTAATAATAGTTAACATTTTTTGTGGGCTTATTTTGTGTGAAGACCTGTTTCAGGTGCTTTACTACATTAACTCATTTAATCCTCATAAGTTGATGAAATAGTTACTATTATTGTGGTTTATAGGTGAATAGCCTGAGGACAGAGAAAGACTTACTCTATCTATTCTTTATCTGTGAAGTGAGAATTCAAGCTAGAAGGCACAAAAGTTCACCAACGAAACTCAAAAGTTACTGTTGTAGGTGCAGATCTGTATTGCCAGAGAACCCTGGGAGAGCATGTAAATCAGTCAGACACACCTTTGTGTGAATCAATCTTTAAAATCTACCTGAGATCAGATGTTTGGAATAAAAGAAGCTTTAACTGAGGAGAGGGTCAGAAGGTAAGAGAAGAGAAGAAAGACAGGAAAACTGAGGAGCTGGGACACTTGGAAGTTGAGGGTAGAGAGATGGAACAAATGAAGTGGGTAGTTAGAAGACCCTAGAGCTGGACACTATACCCCACACTCACCTATTTCCACCCCCTATTTCATGGAGTCAGACTCTCAAGACTCTGATGAGACCTAATGACTTCCAAACCAGAAAAAAAAAAATAGAAGAAAAGACTAGGTTATCAGGGCTAAGGGGTGAGAAGAGCAGAGACCCCCAAGCCACAGGGAAATGCTTTGCCTTCTCTTGCAGGATGAGGAGGCCACCAGACACCTGTCTTATAGGTCTGGAGAACAACATAAGTACACCTTCATCTCCTGCTTAGGATCATGTCAGAAGCTAGGACAGACGGGCAGGGAGTCTCTGTCCACTAGCCCCTGTGCTGTACCAGAAAACGTTCCATTCTTTCTGTTCTGACTAGCCAGTTCTCTGAAGTTCATGTTGGCTCTTTCTTCACCCCGCCCCATTCCCAAGCCTTGTCCCCTTGACTCTTCCTCATTCTACCACAAGAATAAAAATGAAAACAGCAGGAAAGGCAAATATGCCTTCTTACTTGTTAGGGGGTTGGGGAAAAATGACAAAGACTCTTGGCTAAAACCAAGCTTCACGATCATCTGACTTTGACAATTATCATGACCCAGGCTCTGTAGCTTACATTCTGTTAACCTCTAGCCTTACCCCATCTCTTAACAACCTTCCATCGCCATGGCCAAGGGAAACAAAGAATTGACTGTACAAACTCTTTTACCTCTAGTCTCAAGGTCCACATCATGAGGATTCAACCTTCCTTACCCATCTTCATCTTCCAACAGTATAGTCCCTGACCACCTGAACCCGTCTAGTTCACATAATGGTAGTTATGAAAGCACCAAGATAGCAACAAGCAGGTTGGAAATATGAAGAAATGAGGAGGAAGGGAACAAATGGATTGTTGGAGGGGGCCTATTTCAGGGAGACTAGAGAGACAGTCTGAGGTACTGGTGCTCTGATCACTGCTTCTGATGAGCTGTTATGAATAATTTCCCTCTCATTCACAGGAGAGCTCTGAAGGCTCAAGGATAAAGAGCAATTTAAGAACTTCGTAATTTTTCCTTTTGTGAGTACTATTCACTGATTTTCCTCCCACCTCTCCTCACCCAATCTCTCTCTTTCTCTGTTTCCTCCTCTGTTTCTCCTCTCAGTCCTTAACTGGAGATTATGTGGTTTGACGTATAGTTGGGAAGAATTTAAATTTGTTGAATACAGTTTTTTTCCCCTCCTATTCTTTTCTAAACCAGGAAAATTTCTTTCTTAAATGGACTTAACTCTGTTGTTTTATTTGCATGTGGTCTTTAATAAGGTTTTTTGGAGCTTAGTTATATTTTATTTGAGTGTGGTCTTCGATTAGGTCTTCTAGGAGTCAGATGGCTGAATAAAGTGATGCAAAAATGGCAGAGAGATTAATTTAGAAGACTGACTTGAAGGTAAGACTGAGAGTTTGGCTTCAGGTGCTAGTCAAGTACTGGCACCATCTTATTGTGGGTCCAAAAACCCAGGAAGGACTTCAGATAACAACTGTAAGATAGTTGTGAGCACTGAGAATCAAACTCAGGGAATGTGTAGCAAACCTCTATAGGCCATTTGTGCCACTAATGCTGCTCTTCCCTCTTGTAACCTAAAAGTCCATGGCTCAGGGGGGTTTTCATAAAAAAAGCTGTAGGAATTCAGGTTGTGCCTTTCTTCCTTCACCCATTGGTCCCTGCTCCCACAGTCCCAAAATGGAATTACTGAGAGAGAGGTTAAGCTATAGGCATTAACAAAGGCCTTAGGGTCTGAGAACAAGCTCCAAAAATAGGTAGCCTCAGAAGGCAGGACACAGACATTGGCTGAAAGTGAGAAGAGAACAGGGTGACTGGTGCTGGGAAAGAAATGAGACAGAGGGTCCAAGAATAAGTGGGAAGGAAAGAAGAGCCATGTTTTGTGCATATATCTCTCCTTTTGCTTATAAAACAATGGTAGTGGTAGAGCTACCTAGGAGCACAGACTAATAGGGATGTTAGAACTAGAAAGATCCTTGGAGATTATTTAGGTTAGTCTAGACCATTTCTTTGGCACAAGCCCAGAACATGCTCTCAGAATCCAAAAAGTTCCTTGGAAGCACATTGGGCTTCCATGGAAAATGTCCTTGTTGAAAATCACAAATCTAGTCCAATCTAGTGTTACAGATGGCAAATTGAGGCCCAGAGATGGCAAGGTACTTGTCCAAAGTCATGTCTTATGGCCAATAAGCATATTTTCATATGCTCAACCTCTGCAGTAAAAAGGAAAATGCAAATGACTCAAAATGCCATATTTCATTCATAAGATATACACAAATTAAAAGATGGCTTGAAGAATGTATACAAAGATGAACATCAATATGCAATAAAGTATGTATAGTTAAATGTTAATGGTAGAATCTAGGTAGCTGATTTATGAGTAGTTACTAGACAATTCTTTCAACCTTTCTGTATGTTTAAAATGCCTATAATAAAATGTTGAAAGGCAGAATTTTAAAGCATAGTCCTTTTGGAGCAACAATTCCATTTCCAGGAATCTACCTTACAAAAATAGGTGCTTACACGGACATAGATAATAAATAGCCAAGGAGGTACCCTACAGCCCTGTGTGTAGGGAATAATTAGAAACAATTTAGCTGTCCATCAAGAAAGTTTAAATATATTATGGTATACTAATATTATAAAATATGCAGCTGTTTTAAAAACTGAGGTAGTTCTATAGACTGTTATTAAGAGATTTTTTCAAAATATACTGTGAAGTGAAAAATGCAAATTGCAGAATCAAATGTAAAAAGTGACCCATTTAAATTTAAAAACACAATTATTAGGTGTACACTTATGTATATATTTTTGGACACACATAGAAAAAGGACTAGAAGAGTACACAGAAAACTGTGAACTGTATTTACCTCTGGGGACGGGAATTTGGAATGGTGAGAAAGAGAAGGAAACTTTCCCTTTTTATTCTGTGTATTTCTATATAGTTTAAATTGTTTACAGTATAATTGTATATTACTTATCTTATTTTCCTCCCATATTTTATTTATCTTTGACATTCATTCATTCATTCATTCATCTATTCATTTATCATCCATTCATGTATTATGAATCTATTCATTAATCCATCTATCTATCCATTTTATTTTTGATGCATTTCAAAATAAGTTGCAGTATTACCCTTATTTTTAAAAATACAATAAATAGCAATAAAAAACTATCACTACTTATTATGGAGACTTTGCAATTAAGTAATGTGAGAATGGGGTGGTGTACACTGGATGCAAGAAAGGGAAGATAAAGATGGCTCAGGGTTTCACTGGGTAAACCCAAGGCAAAGAGCTCTCTGCAGGTAGAAAGAAAAAAAAAGCCTCAGTCTGCTAGGTGCTAAGGGTAGAGCAATGGTCACTGGAAATTGGGGAAAAAATGTTGGTGGAGGATAGAAATGAAGGAAAAAGAGAATGAGAGGGTTGAGAAAGGAAATACCCAAAGAATTCAGCTCAGTGACATTCCTATTGATCTTCCTTTACCAAGGACAGAGGCCCTGATATGGAGGAAGAGAATTCATTCTCCAAAGGCAACAACATGTAGCAATACAAGGACACTGTTTGAGAAACTACTAAGTGAGGAAAGCTGTACATACTACCTTTGGTCCTTTCCCCCATCCACCTGTTCCCACTCCCTAATACAAAGGTGTTTTGTTTTGTTTTTGTTTTTGTTTTTGTTTTAAGCCATCAGTTCAAAATAGATCCCAGCCTTATTACTTCAATTCTAGACAAAGTCTCTTGGTCTTAAATTGATTAATTCAACCATTGAGGATACAAGTCATCATCTTTCATAGATTTTTAGAACTAGAAAGAAACTGAGAAATCATTGAGGCCAACCTCCTCCACTCCCATACTACAGGTGGAAAACTGAAGCTCACAGAAAGAAGGGGACTTGATAGAATAAAAATCTTCTGACTAGCAAGTCAAGCTTCCTTCCATCTCTGCAGCAGGATTTTCTGTGTTTCTCCATTATCACCAGCTCACCTCAGAAACTTGGGTCTACTCTTGATCCCACTGGTAGTCTCCAAACTCCTTTTCTGAGTGGAGTTCATCATTAAGTCAAGTCCCATGATCTGGAAGACTTTACCAACCCTCCACTATGCCCTCTGTCCATCAGCCTCAGACAGTCAGAGAGGCTTACTCTCAATCTGCTAGCCACCATCCCTGAATATCCAACAAGGCCAGCCACCTTGGCTCCTAGCAAAGAGCCAGACCCATGCATAGTTCATTGCAGCTATCTCAAGGATGGGCCATTCCAGCCCTATAGTGTTTGTTCTCTGTTGGCATTGTGAGGCACTGTGTACCATGAGCCGTCCATTTGTTCAAGTTCCCCAAGAGAGAGCTACTGCCATTCTTAAAATATATGAACAGAATGGAGATTGGATAAGGCATAGTACATTACAGGAGGCTCTACCCAGTGGCATGACTATTTGCTCATCAGCACCGTGAGCTCACAAATCAGACATGGCTCCCCAAGAGCAGGTCCAGAATGTCTGGGTCTGATGTTCAAAGACTCCCTATACAACCTCAATTTCTATTTTCTGTTTTGTTTCAGCAGATGCTACCTGTTAGCTGTCCCCTGCATATCCAATACCTCCTTTCTCCCATGAAGTCATCTGCCCAGGAAAGCTCTCTCCCAGCTTTTGCTGTCATGTTCTGTTAGTATAAACCCTACTCAGAGCCCTTCAAGGCCTACCACAAATGCCTTTTGAGGACTCATCCGCACCAGAAATACTCATCTAATATCAGGAGACCTTAAAGTTGCATGTCTCAGAAGGTAGACTGATCTGCCTTTGCTGACCAGCTGAGATTAGAACCCAGGTTTCCCAGTGTATTTTTACTACTCCACCTGGCTTCAGATTTTTCTTCATCCCTCAACTCTAAAGCACCTTTCTGCCTTATAATATGGCCTATTGTCCTTATATCCACCTTTCTCACAATAGACTTGAAGCTCCCTAAGGGTGGGAGCCTATTTATCTAGTCCTTTCTGTCCTTATCCCCAGTTTCTCAGTACAATGCACCTTACCAGCAGATGCTCTGTACTTTTGCACAATAGGCCAGGGAAATTGCCTTGGCAGTGACCAGAAAGCAGTGTAGCTGCCTTAGGAAATCCAAGTGACATCAAAGTGGCTCTGAAGTTTTCATCCTTCAAAGACTTTGGCTGTTCAGAAATACTGTACCCATTGAAAGCCTATCTTAGTTGAATGGACATTAGAGTCACACTTTAGCCAATGAAAGAAGGGAGCAGCATTTAATTCCCCTGAAGGGATCTATTTTCAAGTTGTTATGAAGCTCCAACTCTACAACTCCCATGAATGGAAGTGTTTAAGAAACCGAAGCCTAGTTTGTTTGGTTTTAATTTTTATTTTTGTTGGTCAAAGGGATCTTTTGATATCCAGTGAAGTCCAACCTCCCTGCTTTATAGATGGAACTTGAGGTCCAGAGAGATGCTGGGACTTCTCTAAAGTCACAATATAAGTGGGGGATATAATCTCTCAATTCCTTGTGCAAGCCTCTTTCGACTGCACTAAATCAAAAGGTGGTTGTCAACAACTTTGTCTTAACCTGAGATCAGAAAGAACTGAAGCCTAGATGAGTGCATAGTGTCTCCTTTCACAGGGTGGGGGAGGGGGGTACAGTTTTTCTCTATTTCAAAATCTTGTCTTGACTACCAGGCTAACATACACATGTACATCCCTTTCTTGTCAAAGGAAAGTATCTCCAGCTGCCCACATTAAACCAATCTAGACTTTCAAAACCTCAGCCTTCTCTCTCTGTATCCAGCTGGAACAATAATCCTGTAAACGTGCATTTCTGTCAACCTGGTGGCTACCCAGATAGGTTGCTTTTGCAAGCTGCCGAAGTGTAACCATTTCTTGCTAAGCCTGAACCTCAACCTAGGAAATCTTAGCATGGGTCAGTGAGGAGTCTGAATATGAGCTCCTCCAGGGTTTCAAGTTCTTTCTGCTCTTAATACAAAACAAAACAAAACAAAACAAAACAAAACAAAACAAAACAAAACAAAACAAACAAACAAAAAATATGATCCATTAATTTAAGGTTCTGAAAGTTCAGGGTCTGAAAAGGCCTATTAGTCACATAATACAAATCCCCAAATAAGGCCTGAGTATTCCCCACAATATAGCATCCACGTGGTTCTTCAATCTCTTCTGCTTAAGGTGATGCAGAAGTGCTCTAGCCATTCCATTTCAGCATTGAACTGATAGAAATTTTACTAAGTGTTAAGTGGAATAATTTATATAAAATAGTAAAATGCCTGATACACAGTAAAAGCATTCTTGTTATTAGAAAGTTCTTCCTTATAATAAGTGTAATTCTCCCTCCTGGTTGCTTCCACCCTGTTGAATTCCTATCAATCTTTGGTTCTTCTTTCTGGAGCCACACAGGACAAACATAATTCTTTTCCACATGACAGCTTTACAGACATTCGAAGAGAGCACCTGTATTCTTCCCTAACCATGACTCACTGCAAGACAACCCTCTACCCAAACAGATTTCATTTTCCTGCAGATAGGTAGCTTGAGGTTGGCTTACTTTCTATGAAATTGTGACATTTGTCACCAGAGGGTGTTACTTGCTCTCTGCCTGGAGAGTTTGCCTTGAACCCCTTATAATACAAATAAAAAGTGAGCAGAGCTCAATACCTTGGAGAAGCCAAGTGTTGAAGAGTTCTGAGATGATTGGGGCCCTCAGGAGAGCCAACAGCTTTCTTCTGCCTTTGGTAGCTTCCCCACCCACTGCCCTTAGCTACTCACTTCCCATCTCCTCTTTTCCCCATTTCCCTAATTCATCCCTACAGGAGGAATATTCTGGAGGAGGTTAAGTTTTACCCCACATCCTTAAATCCATAGGTAGCTTGGTGACTCATGCAAACTGTTGGTCCATGAGTTGTGCTGGGCGACTGCCCCAGCTCAATTCCCTACCCTGGCGTGCCCCAATAGTTTCTGTCAGGATCCTGGAGTAGCTCCTGTCTCTGCCACTTTCCCCAAGCTTGTGGCAAAACTAGGCCGTTCCCCTGGCAGCGCGGGCACTGGTTCCGTAAAGGGGTGGCAGTGGGGCTTACCTTTCCACCCGCGAGGTGCAGCGCTCCATTCGACGACTAAATCCACGAGCAGGTGGGTCAGCACTTATGCTGTGCTTGCTTGGTCACGCTGTGCCACGCGGCAGGCTAACTGTTCATCCCGCATTCTGCACAGTCTGGAATGGGACGGACCCACTGACAGGCAGCTGGTGCACCTAAGCGCCGCTGGCTGCCACCTTGCCCAAGCGAGAGAGCCCCCGCTGCGTTTCTCAGATCTCTTCTGGCGCCCAGCCGCGCCTCGCGGGGGGCAGTGGTCGTTATCATCAGGTTATGAGTGTGACTGGGAGAGGTGTATGCAGTGCCAGCTAGAGTCCAAAGAGGCCTTCCTTCACAGAGCCGCTCACGACCACCACACCCTTCCAGGGACTGGCCGTCGGGGTAGCGGATTCTTCGGGTCACAATTGGCGGAACATGGAGCCGAAGAGATGAGCGAAGGAGGTGGAGGCTGTGGGGGAGGGGAGGGGCCCCAATTCTGAAGTTCAGATCATAACTCTGAGGCTTGCCGGGAGGAGGCTGGCGTAAGGCCAACGTGCACTCCCAGTTGCACTCGCCAGAGGTGGATTCGGGTGACCTTGCTAGGCATTCTCCTAGAGGTGAAGCCTGGAGCTCCTGAGAGAGGGTGAGAGCCAGCGACCCGTGCCGGGGCGGGTCGAACCAGCTGCGAGCTAATCTTCCCTCCCGGTCCCCACTGCCTGCTTAGGTCGTGCAGCTGGGTCTAGTCGACCAAGCTTAATTGCTAAATTCCCGGGAGCAAATGGCCAGGATGGCGAGGTAAGGGGTCCTCCCCTTCACAGGCCTTGCTGAAGGGCCATCTGCACTTGCCACCTGAGTGCCTACCCCAGCGCCACACCCTCATTTCAGGACCCCGCCTCGTGCTTGGGGATGACCTGGCAGACTTTCAGTGGGAAGGGGATGGTGGAGGGAGGGCACAACCAGCTGTAGACAACCTTTTTCCTGGATCCATTTAATCCAGTCCTGGTAGTTTCCCGGCGACTGCAACACCCCCAAGAGGGCAGATTTCGTGCATATTAATCACATTGTGCATTTTTAACCATTCCCCCGCTTTTTATTAGCTCTGTAATTACTTGTTTCCAACCAACAAGCCTGGGGTGGTTGAGAAAGGACAAGGCTAGAGAGGTGGGCCATGGAACTTGAATGGTACTTTCCCTCAATTCTTGCCAACTGTGCGCTAAGATGCTAGGACATAAGAGCTGTGCCTGCTGGAGATCACACCTCGGGAAACACTAAGTTTGAACTCTTGCTTGCTAAGTGGGAGGGACTGATTTGAGAATTTTCCAGGAGGGCTTAGTGGACACACCTCTCTTTTTAAATAGAGAAATTAGGCTAATCGACCTGGAAATTTACTAATAAATCTATATAACATGCCAGGGATAAAAAAAAAAAATGAATCACTTCAGCACTTTAAAAATATATCTGTTCAATGGAGGCAGTTGTGCAAGGCAGCAGTCCTCTGGTTAAACTTCTTGGAAAGTCTGTCTGAAGGCAGAAAAGCAATCATCCATGACAAATGAATGTACAGAACAAGTTTATCATGTAAAGTTGCCACAGAGATGCCATGTGGGTCCTGGCTTCCAGGATAGCCTGTCAGCTCCATACAGAAGCTACATCTGGGACTTCCCTCACCTCTCACTCCACCTACTCCTTTCTTACCTCCCACTGCCTCCTCCTGCTCCTAGTCTTCCCACCAGGGTATGCAGTAGTTGATGGGAGACTGAGAGGATCCTTCCACCAAACCGAGAGGGAAACCTAGAGCAGGGCACTTCACCATTTTGGAGCCTCAGTATTCTTCATCTGTCAAATGACCACAATAAGACCTTCATCACAGTGTTTCAGAAAAGATTCAATGGGTTGATATATGCCTGGCCCATAACTGAAGCTTTGTGTTTGTTTCTCTCCCCCTTCCAAAATGAAAAGAAGATAGTGAGTCCTAGATATTCTATTGTCATACATGGCCCATTACCTTCAGTCAAGGCAGAGCCAGATCACCAATGGTTAATCATACTCTGAGGGAAAGAGCCTGGCCTCCTGCTTTAGAAACAGGCCCCTTTACTCTTCCACAGGGCCTCTCTTGATGAGCTCAGATAAGAGGCTTTCAAAACAAGGCACACTTTTGACAATATAGAAAAGAATATTTTTTTTGATTTCTATAATTACTCCTCTTCATCATATTCATCATAACAACAACAACAATAATAATGTTTGTGCTAAGTAACAGCCTCTGCAGTGGGGAAGGAGACAGAGACAGATGCAGGAGGATTAAATTTTTCTGAGATAGGTTCTGCACACGTGGAAACATAATCTCAAAAACTTTGATCAGAAGGGGTAGTTCAAGAGGTTCTCATCCAGGTGCTTGCCTCCCAAAAGGCCCTCACCATAAGAATTACTCATGTGTTTCAAGCTTCCCAGAGAAAGGCAGGCAATCAAGAAGTAAACAAATATTCACTGGACACCTATGCCAGAAAGCAACCTGGCTAGGTCCCATGGATGACACAGAGATGGAAAAGGCCCAGGTCCTACTCTCAAAGAACACTTGTCCATCCAGTAGACAAGGTAAATAAGCAAAGAATTCCCCCACCTAGCATCTTCTGCTTCTCATTGTCCCAGATACTATAGAAAATTGGACGACTATTTTGCAAGCAAACTGCCACTGTACACTTTTCCTATTGAAAGTCAAGCAGTAAGTATATCGTATATCTCCAAGCCTTTTGTCACAACTTGGTTAATACTTGATAGGGGTTCACTGTATATGGACTTTAGCTATATTCAATAGAGTGGGCTACTGTTTCTAATGGACTATTGAGCATGGTGCTGAATGAATAGGACTTGGACGAGTTTCTGAACTCCGTATGGGCCGGTTTCTGTTATCAAGAGAAAAACCTTGGCCCCAGTCCTTATCTTTCATCCTGCTAGATTCCTGCCAGGTCCATATTTGCATGTTATGCCTTCCATCACCTTAAAATCTTTACTTTTTGTGATAAGCTGAATAATGACTTCTCAAAGATGTCTACGACCTAATCTCTGGGACTTGTGAATACGTTACCTTACATGACAAAAGAGACCTTACAGATGTAACTAAATGAAGGATCTTAAAATGGAAGATTATCCTGGATTATCCAGGTGGTCCTCAAAGGTATTCACATGTATCCTTATAACAGGGAGCCAGAGGGAGATTTGACACAAACAAAGAAGAAAGTGATGTGAAGATGGAGCAGAGAGAGATTTTAAGATACTGACCCTGAAGACCAGGCAGATGAGGCCATAAGCTAAGGAAGGTCAACTGCCACCAGAAGCTATAAGAGGCAAGGAACAGATTCTCCTCCAAAGCCTTCAGAAGGAACAGCCTTGCCAATACCTTGAGTTTTCACCTTGTAAAATAATTTTAGACTTCTGACCACCAGGAACATAAAAGCATAAATGTGTGTTAAGTCTCTAACTTTGTGGCAATTTGTTAGAGCAGCCATAGAAAATGAGTACACTTTTATCATAGTCATATTTAATTCTACCTCCTCTAGTTTACTGTCTATGTCCTTGCTACAACTCCCTACCAGATTGTGAACCACAGTGCCCAGCAAGGGACATTCATTCGGTAAATGCTTACTTCCTGGACAACTAACTGACTGACTGAATGAATTAATAAATGAATTGATGCCACTCATCATCAAAGTGGTCAGAGGAAAGGTGTGGAGAGAGAGTACGTAGCTTATTGTAACCCATGTCTATTGCTGCCATAGTTTAAGAGGTGTGCTGGGTTCAATTGGTATATTTCTTCCTATACAAAGAACAATACATAATATAGTTTCTAAATACCCTAAGGGATGTTATTTAGGCTGTATGGTATGCTAAAGCAGTTACCTAAAGATCTGGTTTTTAAGTCTCAGCTCTGCTATGAGTTCACTGGTAACCTTGAGTAAGTTATACATCAACTCAGAGCCTCAGTTTTCTCATCTGTAACACGAAGAGATTTCTAGATCCTCTGGAAGATCCCTCCTGATACTGTTTCTCAATTCTTCTTAGACTTTTATCTCTTGCTCTGCCACTGTCCATATCTCCTTTAATTTTACCCTTTGGTGAGGGAGGCCTGAGTCAGTGATAGTGGAGATATAAGCAGGAAGAGAAAAAAAAGGGCACTGGAAGAAAATCATCAGAACCTTTTAATTTTCTTTAAAGGAAATGACACATTCTCATGCATATGCAGACATATGTATTTCTGTACCTCTGCTCTGGCCTTCATTATTTCAATCATTTTATCAGAGCACCTCACAGGATATGTTCTCACATCCCTAGTATCCTCTGGTTTCATTTTCTAGCCAATGTCACAGTAACTCTAAGGAAAGAAAAACAGTGCACCAGTGTTGTGTTTTTTTAAAACACCCATCTCAAAATGCAACTTATATCAGCAAAAATCTACAATGGCCTCCTATGCTTTACAAATAAATAAAGTCCTAAACCTTTTTGCATGGCATTTGAGATTTTCTATAATCTTGTACAGCCTTCCTTTACTAATCCATCATCCCTGAGTTGTGCTTCAAAGGATAGTGTCATATCTTATCCAAATGTGTTGCTTTTGCTACACTGTTCCTGCTACTTGGAAAACCCTCTCCATCCTCATTCCACTCTATTTCAACTGCTAAGGAAATCTTATTCATCTTTCAAGGCTTTACTCAAATGCCTTTTCCTCCATGAAGCCTTCCCTGACCTTATCAGTAAGAGTGAAGCACTCCTTCCCTTCCACCTTCTCTGTAGCCTATTTATTTAATATATTTTCATCTCCATACACACAGAGTAGATTATTAGCAAATACTCAAATCAATCCACAAAATGGACCCTAAAGTTCCCATATTTAAAAGTGCCCCACATGCAGTTCATCACAATGTTAATCATAGAGTAACCATATGACTTGCAATTCCTCTTCTAGGTTCATAGAACCATTATTCATAATAGCTGAAAATGTAAATAAACCATATGTTTATCAATTGATGAATGAATAAACAAGCTTAAGCATATTTATATAATTGGAATATTATTCAGTCATAAAAAGGAATGAAGTACTGATACTTGTTACAACATGGATGAACCTAAAAAATATTATGCTAAGTGAAGGAAGCCAGACACAAAAGGGTACATATTCTATGATTACATTTATATGAAATATGTAGAAAAGTCAAATTCATAAAGACAAAGTTCATTAGTGGCTTCCAGGGGCTGGGGGGAGAAAGGAATGGGGAGCAAGTATTAGTGGATATGAAATTTCTTTTTGGTGTGTTGAAAATATTTTGGAAATAGATAATGCAATGGTTGTACAACTCTGAATATACTAAATTCCTCTCAATTATATACCTTATCAGGGTAAATTTTTTGATATATGAATTATACTCAGTAAGGTGTTTTTTTACAAAGAATGTCTCATGTCAACATAAGTCATCAAATGAGACCAGTATTCCAGTATGAGTCTCCATTTTACTAATAAGTTGTAGTCTTATTTCTTTTTTTAGTCTGACCATATTCCTGACCTGGGCCTAAACCTCTTGTGACCACCTGTATAGTATAATCCTTGTAACTCGACCAAATGTTTCTCCACAAGCTCTCAGCCCCCAGTTTTCTTGGAAGCAGACTAAAAGATGTTGATGGTGTAAAGGGGGCACAGGGCCTCTTCTGGTCTTCCCTCTCCACGAAGACTATGACTCAGGCCTGTACTTGACAGAATCCTGTGTTCAATAGACAGACTCTTATCCAGGGACCTCTGAATGCCCCCAAACAGCTGTCTTCTCTGTCTGGAAGAAGCCCAAGATGTTTATATTCATTTATTCATCACTTATTTTATACAAAGCCATGCTTGAGAAATGTGCTTTCCCCTGCCAACAAAATGAAGAGAAGGACCTTGCTGTAGTCTGTCTATAGTAAAGAAACATGGATAGAGGACATATAGGAGAGAGAGTTACACAAAAGAGATGGGGAGAAGCCCTTGTCACTTCGAGCCCTCTAATCTGAGAGAGAGAAATGGAGGAAGTGAAAGAAGGGACAAATATGCCATATCTCCTTTTACTGGTGGGAAGGGAGCCATGGTGATCAGAGATCCTTAGACTGGGCCCAATAACTCAGCCAAACTTATGAACCAAATATAAATACCTGCCAAATGCCGTCGATAATTTTGGAATGACTCCATGAGCCACTGCTCTCTTCTTGGGCCCAAGAAGACAAGGGAATTGCCACTTGCCACTTGGAGAATGGGTAATATACTAGCTACCTGAGGGATAAACTCCTATCTCTACCTTTCCTTCCCAAGTTGACCTTCATTAAAACAGACCATTGGTATTTTAAGCTCCTTGGCTAACCACAGTTGGATAATAGCCCCCACTCCATGTCATTCTCATCCCCAACTTCTTTACTTAGATGCATGTACCTGTGCCGTCAGGCTAAACATTGGCTTAGATGTAGCTGTGTAGGGGGATTGGGTCAAGCTGTAAAATGACATTTATGCATGGTAAGGAACTTGACCTGGGAGTCTTGGAAATTGAGTTCAAGTCTTGGCTTTGTTACTGAATAATAATATGACTTTAGTAACATAATTTTCTTTGTTTGGGCCTCAGTTTCCCTACTCACTATAAAATAAAGCCGAGAAAGGCAGTCTCAAAGGTTTCTTCCAAGTATAAAGTTATTTGTGTCTAAGAAAAACAAACTTGTAGAAAATATGAATGTGAAATATTAAGAATTACTTTCTCAAAGCCAGCTGAGTCTCCATCAAGAAAAGTGTTTTGAAAATGAGGAGACTGACCAATTTTTTTCTGGGCCCATTTCCATGGGAATGGAATCAGCGATTGCTCAGGATAATTTGCAAGTTGATTATAACTAATTACTGGATTGCATAAGTAACACCCTTGGTTATCAAATTGGGATCAATAAGGCTTGTATGAAGGTCATTGGGTAGGTGAGGGATGGAAGAGTAGGAGATGATTCTATACTCCAACACCTAGAGAGAGCCCATTGAAGGACTATCAGCACCTTTCCCAAAAACTCATTCCAGTAAGGAGTATGACAACGGAGGGTTCAGGGCTAACCAGATGGCAACAGAGCCATGTGAAGTGTGGCGATAGCAAAGTACTTGGATCGATGACATACTTCATCAATTTCACATTTGGAGATTGTTGTTGGGGGAGCTGCCTGAGGGTTGGATAGGGCGAAGTGGAGCTTCTTGCCTAACCATGAGTGCCTCCGGCAGATCCTGGGTTTTGTGGATGGGATTCAGGGGAAGTTACTAGGATGGAGCAGGTGGATTTCACCTGGCCAGTGCAAGTTCAGGTTTAGCCTTGTCTAGGGGAGGGCTCAGGACAGGCAAGATGGCATATGCCTGTAAGCTGCCTGTGGCGGAGGGCTTAGCACAGAGATAATGGAAGTTTTCCCTCAAGCTCTTGCCCTGGAGCGATGGAGCTTGATCTTTCCCTGTGTGTCTCTGGCATCTCTGGAGCCGCTGCCCTTCTGCTAGAGTATGGGTTTGGTCCCTCTCATACAGGTAAAATTTCAGAAGTACACAGCAGTGTCAAGAGATCAAAACCCAATTTCCTGGACAGAGGACTGAAAAGAGGTATCACTGAGAGGGAGGAGCTTGGGAAAATTACCCTAGAATGTTGTTTGTGATATTCTAGACTCATCTTTAAATGGCTCATGCAATGGATCTGATCCTATTCAGCACAGCAAAACCTTTGAAAACCCAACTAATAGATAGACCAAGGTTCAGGTTCCAGATTGATGGCACACAGTGGACAAATAAGAACAGCACTATAAGTGCTTTGAAAACTGAGTTGTCATTGAAATTACAGCCCACAGAAAGGTAGGATGGAAGTTGTGACTTGAAATTAATCAGGTCAACTGCTTTCTAAAAGAGATCAACATTATTTTTATGAGTTAAACAAGACTCAGTGTTTCATCATATAATCAAAATACTAGGATACATAAGCGAGGCAAATATCAATGCACATGGAACAGAGGCAGATGCCAAGATGACAGATGTTGGAAACAATCTAACAGAGTTAAAATAGCTATTATAAAAATAATGTAGGAAGCAATCACAAACTCTCTTAAAACTAATGAATGAAAAGGATATCTCAGGAAAAAAATGGATATATAAAGAGAACCAAATGAATAGTTTAGAATGAAAAATGCAATTACAAATAAAAAAGAAAGGAAAAAAGAAGAAAAACAAAAACCAAAGCAAAAACACACAAAAACTCACTTGAAAGAAAAATAATAGCAGAATGAAAATGACAGAGAAAAGATTCAGTGAAGGCAAATAAATCAGTAATTACATCAATTTTAAAATCTAACTCTCCACTTTGAATAAAATGATTCCCAGATTGGATAAAATCCTAACTACATGCTGCTTGAAAGAGACAAACCTTAAATATAAAGAAGACACAATTTTTAAATAAAATAATGAAGACATGAGATGAAAACACAAAACAGTGAAGACACCTGCACAGCCCTACAAATTACAGACAAAATTTTCTGAAAATCAAGAATAATCAATTATAAAGAGAGATATCCCATAATGATAAAATGGTTAATCAACTAGGAACATATAATTACCCTTAATTTCTATGATCTCAATGGTATATCTAAAAATATATAAAGAAAGAAAATGACGAAAGTAAAAAGATAAACAGAAAACTTCTCAATCAGAGTAGGAGATTTTAACAAATGTCTCTTAACTACCTGCTAGGTAAAAAAATCAGTAAAAGTACAAAAAATCAGAACGATTATCAAATTTTTATAATTTGCATGCATGAAATACTGTACAGAACACTCATAAAAACATTATAATAAAATGCATGTTTCTACAATTGTAGCATTTATAAATTTTCTGAAATTAATAATATGCTCAGCTATAAAACAGATTATTACAACAGACATCACAAGACTGAAATCATAGTGAATATATTATTTACTCTCATTGGAATAAAGAAATAAAACAAAATAATAACAAAAAACCTGCAATGATTTAAAAATTAAGCACAATACCTCGATATAACCAAAGATTCATAGAAGAAGATGGAATATTAAGTAGAACATAGTACGAACCAAATGATACTGAAAATATGTCTTAAAACTTGTAGAATGCAGCTATAGTAGTGTGTAGAAGAAAATTAATAACTCAAAAATGCAGACACTAGAAAAGAATAGAGTTTTAAAAAATTCACATTTGGGCCCCAAGCTGGCCTTGAAAGAGACAGACCTTAGTAGTTTCAAAGTCCTGGCAGTGCCACTCCCTCTCTCTCTCCATTTCTTTTTTTTTTCTTTAATGGCAAGCAGAAATTAACCTTACCTTCTCTGCTCTCCAATTCAATTATTCAGTACTGGTGTGAAAACACAAAGAAAACCAAACCTCAAGCTCTGCCCTATCCCATGAAGAACAGGACTGTGATAGTCTGCGGAAAATTGCAGCCTGGTCAGACCAGCCCCACTTTCTCTCATGTCTTTCTGTACTGCTTCACCATCTCTGGTCTGACTGGGTATTTCTTCATAGAGATCAAGTCATATATCCCTAGCAGACTGTTGGCCACATACCTGTGGCTTGGGGAGGGGACTGAGGTAAGAACTTTCCCTTTCCCTTTTGTTCTTGGGGCGATAGATCCCTGGTACCTCTTTTCCACACAGTCTGGTTGCCTGGAATCATTTTTGAGCTCCTAGGACAGAATCCTCAGGCCCTGTGTACCAAGAAAAGACTGCAAAAGGGATTTTCACCTGCCCAGTTCTGTGGGAATCACAGCTTCTTGAGGCCCTGGCCTTGAGCTTCGGTCCCTAAACACACCAGACCACATTTCTTCAGAGACTCAGGGATGGGTTCAAAGCCTAGGTCACTTTATTCTTCTCACACTTTCAGTCACATTCTAGATTCAACAGTCATTCAGCTGCCATATGTGTCTCAGATACTCTCCTGCCTGGACTATCACACTATCTTCCTGTCTTCTTGCCTCTTTCAGCCCTGCCCCCTATTTTACTCTAATCTCCACACAACAGCCAGAGTGGTCTTTTCAAAACAAAAGACACATCTTGTTACTCCTCTGCTCAAATCCTTCAATGACTTCCTCCTATCAATCAGAGTAAAGCCTAAAAATGCCTGCAAAGCCCTTCCTCAGTGTTTCTCAAACCAGCTGTACATTAAATTACCTGGGAGTTTAGAAAAATATTCAGATTCTCCTCCCTCTTATATCCTAGCCACAGTCACTCTCTATCCATGGGATCAGGACCTTGGGATGTTGTTAAAGCTGCCCTAGGTAATTCTAATATCTACCCAAAATGGAAAACCAGTACCCTAGTGTATTTGGTCTTGAATACTTCTCTGACCTCCTCTTCTATCATCTTCCCCCTTGTTCATTCTGCTCTAGCCACACTGGACTCCTTCTTGTTCCTCAAGCAATCAAGTATATTCTCATAGGGCCTTTACAGTGACTATTCCCTCTCTGTTTGGAGTGTTTTCTCCCATCTCCACTGGGCTCATGTTCCCCTTCCTTCAAGTCTTTGCTCAAATGTCACCAAGTCAGAGCGGCTGCATCTGACTGCCTTACAGTCCATACAAAGGTTAAAGATGCCAAGAACCAAGTTTGAAAATTAGAGAAGTGTACTAATAACTGTCTTAGTTCTATTATCTTAGAAACCTCTACAAACTGTTCCCTACTATCAAATTTTTTTTTATTGCTCACTTCTTGGAGACAACCAATTTTGCCATATTTCTTTTCAATATTTTTTAAATTAAATTTATCGGGGTCATATTGATTAATAAAATTATATAGATTTCAAGTGTATAATTCAATAATACATCATATATATATTGCATACGTGTGTTCACCACACAGTTAAATTTCCTTCTGTCACCATATATTTGACCCCCTTTACCCTTATCTACCTCCCCTCTTCCCCTTTCCCTCTGGTAACCACTAAACTGTTGTCCGTGTCTATGTGTTTTTGTCTGTCTTGTTTGTTTGTTGCTTTCAGTTTTATATCCCACATATAAGTTTTTCTCTTTTGATCTTTTAATCACTATTGCTCCTGCTCCTATCTCCAAACAGCCCCCTTTTCTTCTCTGTCTCTTAAGTCACCACCTGGCAATTACAGTAGCATATCAAAGGTTGATAATAGACTTAAAAACCTCTCATTGAAACAGATATTGGGGAAGAACTGAATCTGAGTCTTACTGAGTATCAGGCACCCATGCTAAACACTTCACATACATTATCTCATTTATCTGATCATATAACATGGGATATAAACTAGAAAGAAAAGATAGGTTATTTCTTTACACCTATTTATTTAGACCCATGTTCAAAGATCCTACGGGATGGTTAAAGCTTCTAACAGGGGAAAGGACCCCCTAGAAGAGATGGTGCTTCAGACCTGGGGCTTGGTTTATTGCCCTTTGAGGAAAAGACAATATGGAGGCTAGTCATTAACTGTTTTTTTATTTTTAAAAATTTATATTTGTTATGGTGACATTAGTTAATGAAATCCAGTGAGTTTCAGCTGTACAATTCAACACTAAGCCATATATGTATTCTATTGTGTATTCACTGCCCATAGTTATATTTCTTTCTGCCATCACATATTTGACTTCTTTAAATTTATTACTCTCCCCTCCACCCTACCCTCTGGTAACCAGAAGTGCACAGGCTGTTGTTGAACTTGGCCTGCAGCTGGGCTCCTCTCAAGAAGCCCTTGGGCTGGCACACCCAGTGGCCTGCATCAACCTGCTATGGAGTCAGACCACCACCTAGGGCTGCACCTGAGGAGGATGCCCAAAGAACAGACAGGACAGGCACCAGAGCCCTGCTAAAGTGTATCCTGCTCCATAGGGTCAGTACCTCCCTGACCAATCCTCAAAACCAATCAGCCCAAGGGTCAATCCCTTCCATCAACATGCAAACAGCAACCAAGGCTCAACTACACCAAGAGGGCACACATAACTCACACAAGGGACATGTCTTGAGCACCTCAGTCAGGTGACCAGGAAAGATTGAGCTACTGGGCTCCACAGGACACCTACCACATAAAGCCACTCTACTAAGACTAGGAGATTTAGGAGCCTTACCTACTACATAGAAACAAACATGGGGAGGCAGCCATAATGGGAAGACAAAGAAACATGTCCATGAAAGAACAGAACAGAACTCCAGAAAAAGAATTAAAAGTGGAGACAAGCAATCTAACAGATGCAGAGTTCAAAACACTGGTTATAAGGATGCTCAATGAACTTAGGGAAAAGCATATTAACTCAGTGAGAACTTTAACAAAGAGATTAAAACACATAAAACTGGAGATGGAAAATATAAAAAGGAACCAGTCAGAAATGAAGAATGCAATATCTGAGATGAAGAGTACATTAGAAGTAATCAACAGATTAGATGAAGCAGAGGCTCAAATCAGCAATTTAGAGGATGGGGTAGCAGAAGACATCCAATCAGAACAGCAACAAAAAAAATCCAAAAAAAAAATAAAGACAGTTTAAGGAGGCTCTAGGACAACATCAAGCATGCCAAAATTCACATCACAGAGGTACCAGAAAGGAAAGAGAGAGAGGAAGGAATTGAAAACCTATTTCAAGAAATAATGACTGAAAATTTCCCTAACCTGGTGAAAGAAATAGACTTACAACCCCATGAAGCTCAGAGAGTCCCAAACAAAATAAACTCATAAAGGCCCACACCAAGGCACATCATCATGAAAATGCCAAAGGTTATAGACAGGGAGAATCTTAAAAGCAGCAAGAGAAAAGCATTTAGTTACTTACAAGGGAGCTCCCATAAAACTGTCAGCCAATTTTTCAACAGAAACTTTGCAGGCCAGAAAGGCTCAGTACAAAATTTTCAAAGTGATGAAAAACAAGGACCCTACGACCAAGATTACTCTACCCAGTAAAGCTTTCATTTGGATTCAAAGGACAGATAAAGAGCTTTCCAGACAAGAAAATGCTAAAGGAATTCATTGTCACCAAGTCAGCATTACAGGAAATGTTGAAGGGGTGTCTTGAAGAAGAAAAAAATGTATCAAAAATATGAATGAAGAATGATAATAAGTACATATCTATCAACAAGTACCTCAAATGAAAAAGGATTAAATGTTCCAATCAAAAGATAGGGTGGCTGAATGGATAGGAAAACAAGCCCCTTACATATGCTGCCTACAAGAGACTCACTGTAGATTTAAAAACACACACAGACTAAAAGTAAAGGGATGAAAAAAGATATTTCATGATGGACCTAAAGGGCATTGTGCTGAGTGGAGCAAGTCGATTAGAGAAAGACAAATGCCATATGATTTAATGCACATATGGAATCCAAAAAACAAACTCATAGATACAGAGAACATTTTGAGGGTTACCAGATGGAAGGGGGGTTGGGAGGCATAGGTGAAAAAAGGGAAATGGATTAAGAAGTACAAAATGGTAGTTGCAAAATAATCATGGAAGTACAAAGGATAGCATAAGGAATGTAGTCAACAATATTATAATAACTATGTATGGTGTCAGATGGGTACTAGATTTATTGAAATGATCACTTCGTGAGATACAAGATGTCTAATCATTATGTTGTACACCTAAAACTAATATAATATTGTATGCCAACTATAACTGAAAAATAAATATA
>CM053505.1:37589768-37670791 GCA_028627145.1 Eidolon dupreanum | reverse complement strand
CACACACACACACACACACACACAACAGAATTTAGAGCCCAGAAATAAACCCACACTTGCATGGACAACTGATTATGATGAAAGAGCAAATTTCTTGAAAAAACATCTATATATTAAACCAAGCCCCAAGGGAAACAAAGAAAGTCTAAATGTCAACAGTCAGATCAAAACATCAAAGGCTGGCAAAGAAAATCAAAGTAACAACCTCACCAGATTGGGGACAAATATATGAAAATAGTGAGGAAATTAACTTTCTGATGCTATAGCCCTGTTACTTATGAGATTGCTTTATATAAATTAATTGCTATTAGAGAAACTTAAGCTATCTGACAGTAAACACCGCACACACACACACACACACACACACACACACACAAACACAAACACTTCAAAAAAACACTGGCCCCCAAAACATCTTATTTAGTGAAACCCTGATTTCTACTTATTTTTTTCATCATAGCAAAATACTTGTTTTATATTGACTGTGGACACATGTTCTTACAATTAAGACAATTGAGAATCCTGAGGTTTGAGTGTACTGAATAATAGTGTGAAAGATACACTGGGCAGGAGTGGAAAAGAGAATGATGATAAGAATAACAAAATACTATTATAATTACAGAGAGTATATATGTTATATATAATACATACACATACATACATATTTATAAAATGATCTAATCAAATGCAAAAGTTAGATTATTATTATTAGGAAACAAATACAAAAATATTCTAATTTTGCTGTTTGACCTTAAACAAGTCCCTTCTCTTCTCTGTGCCTTGGCTTCTTCACCTCTAAAATGAAGGGGTTGAACTCTACAGTTTCAGAGAACCCTGCCAATCCTGCTGATTTTTGGCATTGTGATTAGGGGCATTTTACATTATACTAGTATTGCTATTGGCCCAGGAGATCTTGCCTGGAACATGCACAGGCAGCTCAGTACCCTCTGATAAATATAAATAGCAGAAAAGGAACCACAAAACAAGAACAAAATGAGGACAAGTCTGGATAATTCAAAACTGGTGATTTCAGGAGCTCAATGATCTGGACCCCCTGGATTGCCTCTTCTCCCTTCTCCCACACTTCCTGTTCCTCTTCTGTTCCCATATTAACTCAGTGTGCATACACACACACACACACACACACACACACACACACACACACACACATACAGAGTGAGAGACAGAGAGAAAGAGAGAGACAGAGACAGAGACAGACACAGACACAGACACAGACACAAACACAGACAGAGAGACAAAGACAGAGAGACAGAGGCATTTCACTATCATTGGATTGCTGAGCCAGAAAAATTAAAAAGGAGCACAAATTCTGAGCCAACCATGTTGTATCAATGGATTTATTTGCCTAAAAAGGTTTCAGGGGATGGCAGGAAAGCAAAACTGACCAATCGTATTCCAATGATACATGATTGGAGAAACTGATGTGTGAGGATTTCAATGATTCAATTTTAGGTGAAATTGATAAATGAGGGCTTCTATGATTTTATATGAAATCAATGAGCAGGATTTCAATGATGTGGTTTCAAGTAAAATTGATGAGTAGATATTTTAATGTTCCAAGTATCAGGAAAAATTGATGTGCAGAGATTTCTGTGATAGAAGAGTTATCTATGTCCCATGGGCACAAATGAAAAAAAAAAGCATGTTGAACAGGATTGAGTATGTCTATGTGTTAGCCAGACATGGGCTCAGGCCGACATCAAGGCTGAGCCTTTGCTTCATGCTAAATTTTGTTTTTAGCCAAGTCAACAATAATTCAACAGGGCCTTACTATGTTTAGCATGGGGTAATAAAAAACACAACAAATTGAGTGTGAGGAGAAATGGGTTTGAATCTCTGCTCTGCTGTCTGACCTTGGGAAAGCCACTTTTTCTCTCTGAGACTTAATATCTTCTTTCACAAAAGGACTATAACATTTCTTTCCTGTCACCTTTGCAGGATTTTCTCTGAGGTGCAAATAAAGTGATAGAGGGCAAAATGCCATATAAACTATAAAATGCTATATTATTATGTAGTACCTAGTCATATGAGCAAGATAAACTACATGCCTTTGAAAATTTTACAGTTTAGAGAGGATATAAGACATATAGGTGAAAATGAAAAATATAACAAGATAGTGAATAATGAAGTCCAAATTTATATTCTACAGTCTGGGTTATAGAAATTAAGAAATGAGAAGATGGATCTTGAGACAAGAGAGATCAGAAAAGGTTTACTGGAGGAAATGATATAGAAAATCCCTTTTTCTTTATTTTGTATACTTGGCTTCTGGGTCAGATTTCTATGAACATAGGATGTCACTGCTATAAAAAATGCAAACCACTAATCTAGTCCAGTATTTCATTTGACAGATGAAAAAACTGAGGCTTAATGCTTGGGCCACAGTAGGGAATTAATACTTCTGGAATTGTAAAGCCTTAGTGGTGATTCAGTATAAATTGAAGTGGCTTTCCTCTTCCTGTCATAGTGTTCACTTCTAAGAGTCAGTACTAGAACCCAGGCCATCTTTTTGATGGCTCCCTGTGTTTTTGATGGCAGGTTGCTTCTAATAAAAGAGATTGTGAGTTCTGGAGAGCCGAAATGTCTGTTATTAAGAAGATTCAATCTCATGGTATGGGCTAGAAGGACTGAAGACAAAAAACAAAAACAAAAACAAAACAAAACAAAAAGGAATATTGTTTCGGTAATCCAGAGTATAGGAGCCTGGATTAGGGAACTAGAAAGTGGGAAAAAAAGGGACTCTGACAGAGCAAAAGAAGACTTGATAAGATATATTGATGGATTCTAGAAAACAAAAGGAAAGAGAAATGGAAAGTTATGGAACAAGGGTTTGATAAGAAATAAACAAGGATACTCTCAACAAAGGCATAGTGGAAATGGCTTTGGTAAAAGAAGGCAAGGAAAGAAAGATACCTCATTTTAAATACGTTGTGTTTGAGATGATCACAGGGTACAAAAATAGACATGTCCTCCAGGCAATTATAGACAGGAGTTTGGAATACAGATTGGAGAGAGAGATGATTATACACAAGACAACAAATTTTCTGAACTAGGCCAAGGGCCAAAGACTTGAGCATCTGCTAGGATAGAGGACTATATTTTAAAAAAAAGGTTCCAATGAAGGAAGAAAAAAAGCAACTATCCATACATTGTTGTTTGCAAACCACTGTCATGTATATTATCTCACAATAGCTTTTGGAGATTTCATTCATACCTTCATTCACATGTTTATTCAATACATATTTATTGAGTACCTATTCTTTTCCATTACTATGAATGCAACAGGAAAAATACATTCTATTGAGTAGAGACAATAAACAAATGAGAAAAGATTTGTCACATGAGAATAGATGCTATGAAGTAAAATAAATGAGAGTGAAGAAATTGAGAGAAATAAGGGGTGTTATTTGAGGTCATAGAGGGTTTTTCTGATAAAGTGGCATTTAAGTAGTAGCCTGAAGGAAGAAAAAGAACAGGACATTCAATATCTGAGAGTAGAGTGCTCCATGCAAAGGGGACAATAGGTTCAAAGGCCACAAAGAAGTTGGGCACCTGTGCGTTCAAAGAAGAAAGGAAGCCAGTGTGCCTAGAGTGGAGTGAGCAAGAGGGAACAAGTAGGAGAAAAAATAAAAGAGAATCAGATCATGCAGAATCTCTATAGGTCATTTTCATGTTTTCCAAAAAGATTCTGTGTAGGTTGGAAAGCCTTTGGGAGGTTGGAGGATTTGAAATGGAAGAAGAGTAAAGCTACTTATCGAAAGTTACTGAACTACTATGCAACAGTGCCAGTATCCCAAACTAGGGCATCCTAATTCTAGGCCCAAGGAGCAGTCAGAGAAACTGAAGGAGAATCAGAGAGAGTAAATTAGTGACTACTTTGGTAACCAAAGACCCCTCTTCATAACTACTGAAAGAAAATGACTTCAGCCTCTTAATTCTGTAAATCAGCTCCAATCAAAAGAGAGTGACTGAATGGGTAAGAAAACAGTACCCTTACATACATGCTGCCTACAAGAGACTCACTTCAGATGGAAAGTAAAGAGATGGAAAAAGATACTTCATGAAAGTGGAAACAAACAAACAAAAATCTGGGGTAGCATTACTACAGACAAAATAGATTTTAAAACAAAGGTTACAACAAGAGACAAAGAAGAAACCAGTAATCTCACTACTGGGTATTTATCTGAACATTCAAGACTACTTTAAAGCAACATGCGCATCCATATGTTCATTGCAGCATTATTTACAGTAGCCAAGATATGGAGGCAACCTGGGTGTTCATCAATGGATGAATAAATAAAGAAGAGGTGGTACATACATACAATGGAATATTTCTCAGCCATAATTTTTTTTGAAAAATGAAGTCTTGCCATCTGCAACAACATGGATATACCTAAAGGGTATTGTGCTGAGTGAAGTAAGTCAGACAAAGACAAATGCCATATCATTTAACTTACATGTGGAATCTAAAGAACAAAACATACAAACAAACAGAAACAAACTCATAAATGAGAGAATGTTTTGAGGGTTGCCAGATGGCTGAGTTGTGGGTGGGTGAAAAAAGAAGAAGGGTTAAGAAGTACGAATTGGCAGTTATAAAATAGTAATGGGGATGTAAGGTATAGCATAAGGAATATAGTCAATCATATTGTAATACCTGTGAATAGTGTCAAATGTGCACTAGACTTATTAAGGTGATCACTTCATAAGTTATATAAATATCTAATCACTGCATTGTACACCTGAAACTAATATAATATTACATGCCAACTATAATCGAGATATAAAAAAATATTACAATAAAAGAATATAAATCAGATTTTTTTCTTCTTGGAGAGTCAGTTGTTAAATATTTATTAGGATGTCACTGAACATGTCCTGCCTCAATTCTCAAAATATTTAAGGGGCAGCAGAAGATAAGTTTGATGTTTTGTGTCCAGGAGTCTTGGCTCTCCACCACTAGACTGTTAGATACTTGGGTACAAAACTAGACCTTGCACTTATGTGTTTTCCAAATACAGGGTAAAGTATCTGACACATTTTAAGTGTTCAATAAACATATTGAGATATAAATATATATATTTAATTCAATAAGCAATTTTTTAAGTTCATGAGTAGTTTTCCTACTCGAGCAAAGAGTATAATCAATTTTCTCAGTTTTGATCTCTGCTTTAACTACCTCTTTTATTAATGCTGTGTGTACTTGATGGTATAAAAATAACACAGCTGTGTTTCATGGGAGAAACATTTTAGAACAGGGCTGCCATGCTTTACAACTCTGGATAAATACAATGAGAAATGTACCCTCCAGAGCTGTGTAGCAAGGGATTCCTGAGTCTTGACTCTCCCATTCTGTCTGTGTCTGGCTGAGTGACATCACTGTAGCCACCTGTCTTCAACTTCTATTTCAGACCTCAAAAAATGACAGGATCTGATGTAAGCAGCTGTTTTATTTACATATATATGTGTATATATGTATGTATATATGCATATATATATGTATATAAATTTGCTGTTGAACTTTTTCTTCTAATGAAATCTAATACAAAAGCTCAGTGGGGCTGCTCTGGTTGAAGCTAGGATGGGGTCTCAGAATCAGTTTACTTCTAGCTATAATCTCCAGCTGGCCTACCACCAAGGCAGCTTTATGGAATTCCTGGAGCTCTAGAAACCATGGTTGAAAAACACTAGCCTTATTAACTTATCCTTAAGGGGTCTTTCTGCTTAGTGGTCTTGGATTCAGTGGTGGGCTCCATAAATAGGTGTTGAATTATTATAGTTCTGGAAAGTTGTTTTACTTAGAAAAAGAGATACTTGGAAATTCATGTCATTCTCCTCACCAAATCAGTCCTCAAATCTTGTAAGCAGTAGGGCAGCTAGACTACAATGGGTCCACATTCTTTTTCACCATTCTTCCTGGGAAATAGGGCAGTTAGACCTTTCAATCTCCTTTCTCTATACATTATACCTGCAACATCAGTCTTTAAAGAGATCTTGCTCCATGACTAAGTTTTGATACTTGGATATCAAATTGGAATTGCCTAGTGCTGCGGGCTTCCTGTCTTTAGCATTTTTTATTATGAAAGAAGATGATGAGATGCCTACCTCCCAATCCTCAAGTAAGTCTACTTTCATCCATACCTGATTACTTACCACCTTCTCAATTTACCTATCTTTTATCACTTGCCTGTCTTTATGCATGCTTTACATATTTATATTCATTCAATCAATAAATATCTATCCAGCACATTACTATGTACCTGGCACTTGGCATAAAGAATGGACAAGATAAACATGATCTCTAACTCATGGAACTTCAAACCTAATCGAGCTGTTGCGTCTTTCTTGAATTTTACTTCTGTCTTCATCACAATTACTTTCAATTAACTCAGAAAACTTCTATTCATCCTTCAAATACCAACTCACTTCTCTGTTGAGTAGACTGCTCTATAGCATTAAGAATCTTAATAGTATATATGCCTACCTTTTCCACTAAAATAAGAATTTCTTAAAAGCCTCAATTTTGTTTCATTTACCTTTTTATGTCTTTCCCACCCTATATTTTGTGTGGAATAGGTATTAATTGATATTGTATTGGACAATATTCTATAGGTGTTATTTTTTCCCAGCTTTAGTTAAGTATAATTGACAATTAAAAATTGTATATATTTAAGTTGTACAACTTGATGATATGCTATACTTATACATTTGAAATATTCACCACAATAAAGCTAACTAATGTATTTCTTACTTCACATATTCATCATTTTCTTTTTTATTATTATTAAATTTATCGAGGTGACATTAATTAATAAGGTTGTATAAATTTCAAGTGTACAATTCCATAATACACTTTGGAGACCATCCAAAGTCTGGTCTCCTTTGTCACCATATATTTGACCCCCTTTACCCTCTTCAGCCTTCCCCTAGCCCTTCCCTTCTGATAACTACCATACTGTTGTCTGTGTCTATGAGGGTTTTTTGTTTGCTTGTTTTTATTCTTCATGTATTTGCTTTCTACTTTGTATCCCACACATAAGTGAAATCACATGGTTCTTGTCCTTTTCTGTCAGATATATTTTGCTTAGCATGATATTCACAAGATACTACTTAGACATAAAATGAAATACTGCCATTTGTGACAACATGGATGGATCTTGAGGTCACTTTGTTTTCTTTTTTCTTTTTCTTTTTTGTCTTTATTGAAATATAATAGACAATTAGTTGCTTGTAATTACATTGTACAATTCAATGAGGTTTATTTCACTTATAGTTGGCATACAATAAGATACTAGTTTCAGTTGTATAGCATAGTGATCAGAGATCCACATAACTCACAAAGTGATCACCCCACTAAATCTATACCCCCTCTCCCTAAAATATTTATTACAACATTATTAACCATCTTCCCCATGCTAAACTCTACATCTCCATGTATATTCTGCAATTATCCATTTGTATCATTTAATCTCTTTATTTTTTTTGTCCCTCCAAGCCCCATCCCATCTAATATCCCTCTAAATATTCTCTGTATCTATGAGTTTATTTTCACTTTTGTTGTTTATGTTGTTTATTTTGTTCTTTAGATTCCACATGTACATAAAATCATGTGGTATTTGTATTTCTATATCCGACCCATTTCATTCAGTGTAATAACCTCTAGGTCCATCAAGGAAATATCTTTTTCAATTCCCTTCATTTTAGTCTGTGTGTGTATCTTTTAATCTGAAGTGAGTCTCTTGTAGGCAGCATATGTAGGGATCTTGTTTTATTATCCATTCTGTCACTATATCTTTTGGTTGGAGCACTTCATTCTTTTCCATTTGAGGTACTTGTTGATAGGAATGTAGTTATTACTATTCTTTATTCCTGTTCTTGATACATGCTTTTCCTTCTTAAAGAAGTCTCTCCAGCATTTCCTGTAATACTAGCTTGGTGCTGACACATTCCTTTAGCTTATTTATTTTTTTTATCTGCGAAGCTCTTTATCTGTCCTTCAACTCTAAAAAATAGCTTTTCTGGATAAAGTATTCTTGGTTGTAGATACTGGGTCTTCACCATGTTGAATATTTTCTGCTAAGCCCTTCTGTCCTGCATGGTTTCTTTTGAGAAATCAGCTGCTAGTCTTATGGATGCTCCCTTGTAGGTAACTAATTGGTTTTCTCTTGCTGCTTTTAAGATTCTCTCCTTGTATTTCACATTTGGCATTTTAATTATGATATATCGGCATGGGCCTCTTTGGTTTCCTGGTTTTGGGGACTCTCTGACCATCCTAGGGTTCTATGTCTATTTCCTTCATCAGATGAGGGAAGTTTTCCTTCATTATTTCTCCAAATAGCTCTTCAACATCTTGTTTACCTTCAAGTACCCTTATAACATGAATATTTTTACCTTTAATAGTGTCCCATAAGCTTCTTAAATTATTATTATAGTCTTGGCTTCTTTTTTCTTGCCGTTCTGATTGAATGTTCTTGGCTTTCCCATTCTCTACACAGGTCTTTTGAACTGCTTCTTTATTCCCTTTGTTTATTCCATTTAATATACTTCTCATCTCAGGTAATGTGTTATTCATTTCTGACCAGTTCCCTTTTATAATTTCCATTTCCATTTTTATGTTTTTTTAATCTCTTTCTTGAAGCTCTCATTGAATACTTCCCATAAGTTCATTGAGCATCTTTATAATCAGTGTTTTAAACACTGCATGTGTTAGACTGCTTGACTCCATTATTCCTGGATCTCTGTTCTGTTCTCTCATATGATTTCTGCTTCTCTGTTTTTCCATTTTGCCTTCCTTTCTGTGTCTATTTCTATGTACTAAGCAAAGCTCCTAAGTCTCCCGGTCTTATTAGCATGGCTTCATGAAGTAAGTGTCCAGTGGCACAGTCCTGAGAGGGGTTCAGCTGCAGGCCAAATTTAGTGCAAGCCTCTGTCCCTCTGGGGTCACCTGTTAAAATTCAGCAAGTAATCTACAGATGCTGTGCTTATAGTTGCCTCAAAATGCCATACCAGAAACCAAGGCCAGCTCCTACCAATGTCAGTCTAGGCATTGCTCAGCAAGGAGCACCTGACTTGCTGAAGATACACCTGGATGTGGCTTAGTTTGGGCCGTGAGTTGGGGGAGGCAGAGTTTCAGGGAATTCTCTGGGTAGAGCGACCTCTGTTTGATGATGTCTCCCCTATGACGGCACTGTGTCAGCACACTGAGAAGATGGAGGGCTGGATAGAGGAACAATGGATACTAACTGCACTTCTGTACAGAGCAAGTCTCATCTCAGCCCTCACTTCAACAACTCAGTGTCACCCTGTAAGTCCCTGTGTGGCCTAATTAGCACTGGTGCTCAGAGCAAGCAGGTCCATCAACATGAAAGTCCTCTCGTGGACATGGCCCCTTTAAGTGGTGTCTGCAGCTGCCAGCTGCCTCTGCCACAGACTCTTGGGACTGGGCAGCCTTGCATCCTCCCCCATCCTACCTTTTGCCATTGCTGGGTGATTTCTTAGTTCTCTCCCTAGTTATATGGCTTGTTCATCTAGATATCAGGTGATTTTTACTCTCCGTTACCTCCTTGTTTCTGTCACTTTGATTTGGTCTCCAGAGGGATGAACAGAGCCTCTTCTATCTATGCCATTTTTTCTACTCCATTTTCTTTTTTTTTTGAATGTGAGAACACTTAAAATTTATCCTTTAAGCAAATTGAAAATATATAATATTGTTTAATCTACTCATGTTGTTGTGCATTGGATCTCCAGAATTTATTCATCTTGTATAACTGAAACTTTATATCCCTTGACCAACATCTCTTCATTTTCCTTATTCCCCAGCCTCTAGTAACTAATCACCTTTTTAATCTCTGTTTCTATGTGTTTCACTATTTTAGATTCCATATATCAATAAGATCATGCAGTACTTATCTTTCTGTGTCTGGCTTATTTCACTTAACATAAAGTCCTCGTGGTTCATCCATGTTGTCACAAATGGCAGGATTTCCTTCTTATTTTAAGGCAGAATAATATTCGATTGTATGTTATCTTAATCTGTTCATCTGTTGATAGGTGTTCAAGTTTTTCCATATCTTGGTTGTTATGAATAATGCTGAAAGGAACATAGAAGTGTAGATATCTCTTCACTATCTTGACTTTATTTCTTTTGGTTATATACAAAGGAGTGGGATTGCTTTCTCAAATGATAGTGTGTTTTAAATTTTTTTAAGAACCTCCATGCTTTTTTTCTATAATGGCTGTACCAATTTACATTCCCACCAAAGGTTCCCTTTTCTCCACAACCTCACCAACACATGTTATCTTTGCCTTTCTATAATTGCCATTCTCATAAGTATGAGGTAATATCTCACTATGGTTTCAATTTGTATTTCCTTAATGACTGGAGAATTTGAGCACCTTTCATATTCCTATTGACCATTTGTATGTCTTCTTTTGAGAAATGTCTATTCAGGTCCTTTGCCCATTTTTTATTGGGTTATTTGTGGTTTGTTTGTTTTTTGTTTATTTTGTTTTGTTTTGTTTTGCTACTGATTTGCAAGGGTTTCTTATATATTTTGGGTATTAGCCACTTATTGGGGATATGGCTGGCAGATATTTTCCCCATTCCATAGTTGCTTTTTAGTTCTATTTATTTGTTCCTTTACTGTGAAAAGTTTTTTGTTTGATGCAATCACATTGTTATTTTTGCTTTTGTTGCCTATGCTTTCAATCTCGTATGCAAAAAATTATTGCACAGAACAAAGTCAGAAAGAATTCCCCCTGTTTCATTCTAGCAGTTTTATGGTTTCAGGTCATATATTTGTCTTAAATCCATTTCCAGTTGATTTTTGTATATAGTTTGAGATATGGATCCAATTTCACTCTTCTTCATGTGAATATTCATGTAAAAATTATTAATGAGACTATCTTTTCTTAATGTGTGTTCCTGGCACCGTTTTCAAAGATTGACTGACCATAGATTCATGGATTTACTTCTGAGCTCTCTATTGTGTTCTATTGATCTGTATGTCTGCTTTTATGCCTGTATGATACTACTTTGATTACTGTATTTTAGTAATATAATTTCAAATGAGGAAGTGTAATGCTTCCAGTTTTGTTCTTCTTACTCAAAGGCTATTTGGGGTCTTTTGAGAATATGTATTATTGGATTGTTTCTATTTCCATAAAGAATGTCATTTGACTTTTGACAGGGATAGCAATAAATCTGTAGATCACTTTGAGTGATATAGACATTTTAACAATATTAATTCTTCCATTTTTCAAGAACACAAGATGCCTTTCTAGTTACGTGTATATTCCTTAATTTCCTTTATCAATGTTTTATATTTTTCAGCATACAAGTCTTTAATGTCCTTGGTTAAATTTATTCCATTATATTTTATTCTTTTTGTTGCCATTATGAATAAAATTATTTTTTAAGTTTCATTTTTAGATAGTTAATTACAGTTGTTTGTTTACAGAAACATAAAAATTTTCATATACAGATTTTGTATCCTGAAATCATATTGAATTTATGTAGTTCTGAGAGTTTTTGTTGCATATTTAGGCTTTTTTACATATACAATTAGATCATTTGCAAACTGAGATAATTTTACTTCTTGCTTTCCAATTTGGATGCCTTAATCTTTTTGTCTAATTGCTCTGGCTAGGGCTTTCATTACTATGTAGAAAAAGAGTGACAATAGGCAGTACCAGTCAAGATGGTGGAGTAGGTAAATGCTGTACTTGCCTCCTCCAATGACCACATTAAAATTACAACTAAATTCTAAAAGAATCAATCTGGAGAACAATCTGAAAACTAGCTGAACAGAAGTCCTATAACTAAGGCTATAAAGAATAGGCCACATTGAGACTGGTAAAAAAAAAGCAGAAATGTAAAATGAGCTGATCCCACACCCATGCGTGGTGGTTGAGCATCAAGAAGGATACTTGGGCTGCAGAGGTCCCCCCTGAGAAGCAAGGGGCCCAGTGCCAGAAAGAGAAGTCCACACAAAATCTGGCTATGAAAATCAGTGAGGATTTAGACCACCTGAATGAGACAAAAAGCTGCTGAAAACCCGGTTTGTCTCTGAAAGGATGTGCACAGAAACTCACTCACTTGCAGGAACTCACCCTGAGTTCTGGCAGAGGGACAGCAACTCAAGAAGTACAAGAGATATACAGGGAAAGCCTGAGTTAAGTGGCTTCAGCATGAGGGCTGGAGGGACAGCTACCATTGTCCTTGTGTTGTGCCCTCCTCCTGTGTAGCCTACAGGCTGGCATTATCTTGCCTGTGTTGAGCCCTCCCATAACACAGCCAAATCTGAATCTGCATTGGCCTGGTGAGCTCTGTTGACAACACCCAGGTGGCTCCCTGAGACCCCACCCTACCCAACTTGTACATTGCAGGAGGCATGTTCATGGCAGTACAACCTGATTAGCCCACAAGCAACACACACAAAGAGTATTCTTAACAGGCACATAATCACTCTGTGGCAAATTCCAGTACCTATGGTCAGCCCTTACACAGCAGCTCATACACTGTGGGCATGGCAAATCCTCACAGTCAGTCAGCCTGTCAGCTTGAGAGTCAATCCCACCCAGTGATGTGCCCAAAACAATCAAGGCTTAACTAAAACAAGAAGGCACACACAATCCACACAAGAGACACTCCTAAATCACACAGTGTAGGTGATCAGGGAGACTGCGCCACTAGGCCACTGAGGGTGCCTCCTACATAAGGCAACCTGGGCAAAACTGGGAGATATAGCAGATCTACCTAAGACATAGAAACGAACTTAGAGAGGCAGTCAACAGAGACAACAAAGAAGCATGTCTCAAATGAAAGAACAAGAGAAAACTCCAGAAAGAGAACTAAAGAAAATGAAGGAAAGAAACCTACAAGATATAGAGTTCAAAACACTGGTTTTAAGGATGCTCGAAGAACTTATAAGTTCAACATATAACAAGCATAAAAATGGACAGAAATAACATAAAAAGAACCAGTCAAAAATGAAAAATACAATAACTGAAATAAAGAATACAATAGGAATCAATAGCACATTAGATAAAGCAGAGGATCAAATCAGTGATTTGGAAGACAAGGTAGCAGAAAAAACTCAATCTGAACAACAGAACAAACAAGGAAAAATAAGGATAATTTAAGAGAACTCTGGGGCAACATAATCATAGGGGTACCAGAAGTAGAATATAGAGAGCAAGGGATCAAGAACCTATTTGAAGAAATAATCACTGAAAACTTCCACAACCTTGAGAAGGAAATAGACATCCTAGACCAGCAAGCACAGAGAGCCCAAACAAGATGAACCCAAAGAGGCCCACACCAAGACACATCATCTTTAAAGTGCCAAAGTTTAAAGATAAAGAGAAAATCTTAAAAGCAGTGAGAAAAGCAATTATTTATTTACAAGGGAGCTCCCAAATGATTCCTCACAGAAACTTTTTAGGCCAGTAGGAATTGACAAGACATATTCATAGTGATAAAAAGCAAGGACCTACAACCAAAATTATTCTACCCAAGAAAACTATCATTTACAATCAAAGGACAGATGAAGAACTTCTCAGACAAGAAAAAGCTAAAGAGTTTATGACCATCACACCAGTATTATAAGAAATGTTAAAGGGATTTCTTTAAGAAAAAGAAGTGTGGGGGGAAGGAACATAAATATGAGTAATAAAATGGCAATAACTATGTACGTGTAGATAATTATTTTAAATGTAAATTAATTAAAAGTTCTAATCAGAAGACATAGAGTAACTGAATGGTTAAGAAAACATGACCCATACATATATTGTCTACAGGAAACCAGATCAAAAGGCACATGCAGATAGAAATTAAAAAGATGGAAAAAGATATTTCATGCAAATGGAAAGGAAAAAAAGTTAGAGTAGGAATACTTATATCAGACAAAATAAACTTTAAAACAAAGGCTATAATAAGAGACAAATAAAGATATTACATAATCATAAAGGGATCATTTCAACCAGAGGATATAACCCTAGTAAACATTTATACACCCAACATAGGAGTACCTAAACATATAAAGCAAATGTCGACTGACATAAAGGGAGAGATTGGCAGTAATGCAGTCATAATAGGGACTTTAACACCTCATTGACAACAATCAATAGATCTTCCAGACAGAAAATCAACAGGAAAACATCAACCTTAAATGATACACTACACCAGATGGATTTAATTGATATTTTAGAGCATGTTACACAAAAACAGCAGAATATACATTAGTTTCAAGTACACATGAAACATTTTCTCAGATATACCACATGTTAGGCCACAAAACAAGTCTCAATAAATTTAAGAAGATTGAAATCACATGAAGCGTCTTATCCTACCACAGTAATATGAAAATGGAAGTCAATTACAAGAAAAAAAAAAACACTGAAAAATACAAAAACACATGAAGAGTAGTTAACAGGCTACTAAACAATGAGTGGGTTAACAATGAAATCAAGGAAGAAATCAAAAGGTACCTTGAGACAAATGAAAACAAAAACACAATGACCCAAAATCTATAGGACATAACAAAAACAGTCCTAATTTGGAAATTCATAGCAACACAGGCCTACCTCAAAAAAAAAAAGTCTCAAATGAATAATATAACCTTATGCTGAAAGAAACTAGAAAAAGAAGAAAACAATGCCCAAAGTGAGTAGAAGAAAAGAAATAATAAAGATCACAGCCTAAATAAACAAAATAGAGTCTTAAAAAATACAAAAGATCAAGGAAATCAAAAGCCAGTTCTTTGAAAAAATAAACAGAATTATAAAGCTTTAACCAGACTCTTCAAGAAAAAAAGAAAGAGGACCCAATTAAACAAATTCAGAAATGAAGGAGGAGAAGTAAATGCAGACTCTACAGAAATACAAAGGATTATAAGAAAATCCTATAAGTAATTATATGCCAATAAATTGAACAATCTGGTAGAAATGGGTATATTTTTAGAAAAATACAATTTTCCATGACTGAGTCAAAAAGAAAAAGAAAAACTGAACTTTCAGATTACCATCAACGAAACAGAATCAGTAATAAAAAAAAAAATCCCAACAAAGAAATGTCCTGGACCGGATGGCCTCACAAGTGAATATTACCAAACATTCAAAGAAGATATAACACCTATCTTTCTCAAACTATCTCAAAAAAATTAGAGAAAGGAAGGCTCCCAAGATCATTCTATAACACCACCATTACCCTGATTCCGTAAACAAAGATATTACCCTCCAGCAAAGTAAAATTATAGGCTGATATCCCTGATGAACATAGATGTAAAAATACTCAACGAAATATTAATAAACCAGATTCAGCAATACATTGAAAAGATTATATACCATGATCAAATTGGATTTATTGTTGGGATGCAAGTTTGATTCAATTTATGCAAATCAATTAACATGATGCAACACATAAACAAAATGGATGATAAAAATCATATGATTATATCAATAGATGCAGAAAAAGTATTTGACAAAATAAGAGATCCATTTATTATAAAAACTCTCAGCAAAGTTGGAATAGAGGGAATACATCTCCACAGAATAAAAGACATATATGACAAACACACAAAAAAATATTATACTCAAAAGGAAAAGCTAAAAGCGTTTTCCTTAAGCTCAGGAGCAAGACAGGGAATGTTCACTTTCACCACTTCTATTCAACTTAGTATTGAAAGTTCTAGCTACAGCAATCAGAGAAGAAAAAGAAGTAAAAGGCATCCATACTGGAAACAGAAGTAATTCTGTCATTATTTGCAGATGACATGATACTATGTAGAGAGAACACAAAAGATTGCAGCAAAACTTGTTAGAACTGATCAATGAATCCAGTAAAGAAGCAGAATAGAAAATTAATATCCAGAAATCAGTTACTCAAATCACATGCTATCACTTATATGTGGGATATAAACCTAAAAGCAACAAATGAACAGGAGAAACAGAGACTCATGGACATGGTTACCAGAGCGTAGGAGGTGGGGGGAAGGAGTAGGTAGTTGGGGTAAAGGGGGTCAAATATGTGGTGACAGAAAGAAATCTACCATGGGAGGTGAACATACAGTGTAAATATATATGTGCCTTACTGTTAAAGTATACAGCTGAAACTTATTGGATTTCATTAACCAATGTCACTATAAAAATTAATTAATTAAAAAAATAGAGTAAAACATCGATGTTCTTAAAGAGTGAAAAAGGCAGGACATGATTAAGAAAAAATAGAAATAAATGATTTATATACTGAAAAGAAAGAAATCAATTATTCATCAGAGACATCAGCCAAGGTCAGTCACTTTTTGTGACAGGCCTGGGGCTATTTGGTATGAGCTACAAAGCTATCCATGGTTGTACTCTGCCTCTGGATGTGTATGGCAAAGGCAGGCTGACATCCTCAGCCATCTGCCACCAGTATCGGGCCTGGGGCAGCTCAACAAAAGGTTCAGGGCACCCTGAGGCCTGATGTCACCTGCTGGCTGCCTGTAATGCTTAGCCACTGAAAGAGCCTTGAGTGGTACTTGATCTGGGTGAGGTGGTGTCCCAGGTAGTCACCAGGGTGGGATGAATGGTATTCACCACATTAATGCAGATTTAGGTTTGGCACCACTGCTGAGCCTGAGGCATCTTGCTAAAGTCTCAGAGCACACCAAGGCCAGGCACTGCCTGTCTGGGACCCACAAACTCTTGAGAGCTGTCTAAGAAAGGCTGCACCCTGAGTTGGGTTTTGTTGCCTGCCACTGAAATTGTCTCCACTTGTGTGTGAGCCAAGACCTGCTGTTTGCTATTGAAAGAGACTTCTGTGGTTTGCAGGGTGGGTCTGATTGCCCACCACTGAAAGTGCCTCTTGTGGTATGTGAGTTTGATGAGGCAGGATTAAAGGGAGTTACTGGGGTGGAGCTAGTGGAGTTCATGAAGCTAATGCAGATTTGCCCATTTGAGGAGAACTCAACACAAGAAAGATGGTGACCACCAGTAGACTACACAGAAGAAAGGCTTAATATAGGGACAGTGGCAGCTGTCCTCCTCATCCTCACCCTGAAGCCACACAACTCAGTCTCTCCCTATATGTATCTGGTACCTCCCAAGCTTCTGTTCCTCCAACAGAGCCCAGGGTGAGTGCCTGCAAGTGAGTCTGTGTGTGGACTCTTTAAGAGGACATTCGGGTTTCCAGCAGTCCTTTATCTCACACAGATCCATGGAATCTCCAATAATTTTCATAGCCAGATGTTGCAGGGAATCCTCTTTCTGGCACTGGAACCTTGGGCTGGGGTGCCCCATTGTAAAGCTGGGTCCCTTGCTCCTCAGAGGGGACATCCATCACCAAGAAACCCTCCTTGATTCTCAATCACTACATGTGGTTGTGGGGCCAGCTTGTTTTGCATCTCCACCTCTTCTACCAGTCCCCATGTGGCCTCTAGTTTATATTTTTAGTTATATGAGTTCTGTTTAGCTAGTCTTCAGATGATTCTCCATGTTGATTGTTCTATAACTTAGTTGTAATTTTAATGTGGTAATGGGAGGTGGCAGACACAGTGTTTACATACTCTACCATCTTGCCTGGAACTTTGACCTATAGTTCTGTTTTCTTTAGTGTCTTTGGTTTTAGTATATGGATAATTCTGGTCTCATAAAAGTTTAAGTGTGTTTTCATTTTTTCTATTTTGGAAGATTTTAAGAAGGATTGGTATGAATTCTTTTTAGAATTCACCAGTGAAGTCATCTGGATCTGGATCTGGACCTGGACATTTCTTTCTTGATTATTGATTCAATTCCTTTACTATTGGCTCAATACTCACTTTGGCAGCACATTCGTTATTAGTCTGTTCAGGCTTTCTATTTCTTCTTTATTTAATTTGGTAGGTTGTATGTTTCTAGGAATTTATTTTTCTAGGTTTATTGGCATGTGATTATTCATAATAGTCTCTTATAATCCTTTTTATTTCTAAGGCATATGTTGTAATGTCATCTCTTTCATATCTGATTTAATTTATTTGAATGTTCTTTTCTTTTATTCTTAGTCTAGCAAACAATTTTGTTTGTCTTTCCAAAATGTTATTTGTCTTCAAAACAACTCAGTTTTATTGATTTTTAATATTTTAATCTTCTATTTGCTTTATTTCTGTTCTAATTTTTATTATTTTGCTCTTTCTGCTCTCCTTAAGTTTAGTTTGTTCTTTTTCTGTCTTTTTCAGATGTGAAGTTAGTTTGTTAATTTAAGATCTTTCTTCTTTTGAATGTAGATATTATTACTCTGAACTTCCTTGTTAATACTGCTTTTGCTGTATCCTATAGGTTTTGGTATGTTGTGTTTTCATTTTCATTTATCTTGAAATGCTTTTTAAATTACCTTTTGATTTGCTATTTGACCCAATGGTTGTTCTAGTGAACAACTCTTCTGTTCACAAAAATCTCCATTACTTGTTGTTTTGCTTTAAGCAGCTTCTATGTACTTTCCAGTGTTCATGTTTTGGCGATCACTTGAGTTAGCATTCCTGGACTAGTCTGTTTCCCATCTTTTTAAAAATAAAAAAAATAGAGGGCTAGGGAAAGAAAATAACTGCCCAAGGTCACAGAAAGTATCTATAGTAGTGAAAGATCAAGGGCCAAGACCTCCATTCTCTCTAGTTAGTGACCTCTCTTCTGCCTTGGGTAGCCTGACCTATAAACAGCTGCCATCTCATGGTGTGCTTTGGCCAAGTTAAGCATGAACTTTGGCCATCCACGTAATGGAAGCTACAATGCTTAGTGCCTTGTCAGGCCATGCCTGTATGAAGGGAGATACAGGCAGTAGAGTTTATGGCATGTTCCCTTGCTCCACAGTGTATGTGAAGGGAGAGAGAGAGATTGAGAGAGCAAGGGACAGGGAGATGAGAGAGAGAATGAGAGAAAGAGAAAGAGAGAGACAGACACAGAGACAGAGAGAAGGTGCTGCTCCAGGGATATCTAAGAGAAAGGGGGTCTGGGTATTGGTGGGTAGGGAAACTGGACTCAATTGAAGATTAAGACTTTGAAGGCCTTGTCATGGGACTGGAGGCAGAAACTCACTTTTATGAGGCCAGAAATTAAAGCTAAGGAACACAAATCTTCATTAATCATATTCTTCAGAGGTTTATGTAAGAAAGAGTAGCTGTAAACTCATTAATTTACCCTGAGGAACAAAGCTAATCAGGTCACCCACAACCACTGTTCATTCAAGGGCCTCCTCTCCTCTCAGATCAGTTTACTTTGGAGGCTGAATACATACTCTGGAGGACTTTTGGTCATCAGAGAATTAGGATAAAGGAAGTTCAACATTCTTGAAAGATGTTTCTCTTGATTCTTTTGATTTACTTAATCTCCATAGCTCAAGTTTTCCTTTGAGTCTGAGTCATACTCACACCTTCTTAGAAATTGTCAGAATACACTGCTCCCTTTCCCCTAACCTATATACACTCTGTTATAAGAGCACAATTATCTCAAACAAGCTATTACACATTTGAGTGGATACCATTTTCTTTAGTTAAGAGTACTTAGAGATCACCTCATCCTGTTCCTTCATTTTAGAGATATTAAATTTGTACCTGATGAGCAGGATTTGCTCAAGATCATATGGCAAATTAAGAGTAAAACTGACACCCAAACTCTTGATACCCATGCTAAAGCACTCCATCTTCAACAGAGAGCAAACAACTATTTTTGGAGAATCAGCTTATCTACTTGATTGAGTCAAGAAACACAGAGGTCTTATCAGCAGCTATTTACATATACTCTCTTCAGTTTTTGGCAGGATCACTTCTGTAGGGGCTTCCTTCATCTAGTATGGGTTTATTTTTGCTAGCTTTTATCTCAGCACCCTCTCCTTGCTTTCATACATCAATCTTGAGACAGTACCATTGTTAGATGTTGTAGGTCCCAACATACTGTCCATGTTCCTGCCAGAGGAACCTCCTTTATATGTGAAAATGGACAGATTTTGGAGTGAGTCTGAAATCCTTCTGAGAAATTCTCACATCACAGTTTCCTCTTCTATAAAACAAGGATAAGGTTCATAATCCACTTCCCAGGAGACTCGCTGGCAGGGTGAGGAAGACTTCAACATCCATAAACCCAATGCATTGAAGAAGCTCCTTCCTTTGAGACCTGACTTGCCTATGAAAGATTCATAAGTGCCCATACATCTTCCTCCATTGGCATTTCCTGGGCTATGATTCCCACTTGGAATTGCTAATACAGCCTGCACATTGGCTCTTTCTCTTTAGGCATCATTTTCTTGCCCTTGTTTATATCCATAGTGTAAACACCAGGCAAAGACAACAACCATCCACCTTTAGCATCATGGTAGGGAAGGGCATGTGCACGTATGTACATGCACTTGCACCACATTGCACACACACAGCATGAAGCCAAGTACTAGCTGTTTCACATAAGAAATGTTAGGGAGGGTTAGACAAACAGTGAACTTTAGCCCTGCCAGAAATGAAATAAAGGCATGCTGTAGTGGTTGTGTGCTAATGTTAACTGTATAAAATAGTCTGGTATAGCTTTAGTCTCAGCTCCAGCCAGATAGTTTAAGCATCTGGTCTCTTTGCTGGAATATAGGAATGATTCTGTTCCTCTTTAAGTTTAAAAGATCCAGGAATGCTTCAGACTTACTCTGAAAGGCAATTGAGTATTATCTACTCTCTCCTCTGTCCTCTCTTCAGCACCATCTACCATTTTCATCTTCATTCTCCCCAGGTCAAGTGCCTCCTGCTAGAATCAGGGATGTTCTTTCCATCAAGATCACGATATCCTCTTAAAAAAACACTGTTATAAAATTTCTGTTATCTTCAAAACATGCTTAAAATGTCTAGAACTGGAAAGTAATTTCATTTTTTAAGATAGTAAAAATTATAAGAAAAAAGTGGCTTTAAAATTTTTCCTGGAACAAGGTAAAAATGATAATATTCATAATTTTCTCAACTAACTTCAAGAAGATCAGATGACCTGACCCATAATTTAATGTGGTAAGTAGGAGAGACTGAAGGTTTCTGGAATTTTATGTACATTCTGTCTAAACTCCAGAGACAAAGCTTCTAGGAATTAAAAAAATTGAACCATAAAGTAATGATGTATTCATGAGCTCAGTCACAGTGGCATGAAGTCCTAAGACAAGGAGACAGGCATTTTGATATACATGTTAGGAGAAGGAAAGTAAACTAACATTCATAGAACATCTATCATAAGTCATATTCTGTGCTAGACAATTTACATATATTATCTCATTCAGTTCACATAATAATTCAGTGTAGTTGGCATGACTTTTTCAATCCTACAGATGAGAAAACTAAGACACAGAGATGTTGATATTGTATTTTGGCTGTTAAGCATGCACTTCTCCTTCTTTTGACAAAAGACCTCTCTTTTTTATTTTATGGAACTAAGCTCTCCCCAGTTATTAGTACATGTTCTTAAGCTAGGAGTTCAAGGGTGGAGCATGTGACCAAGCTATGACCAATCATCGCATTAGTTCCTAGACACAGTGACTGGTTCAGGGAATTTCACATGACCAAAGTTGGTCTAGTTAGGGTGAATCTTGAATTTTCATGAGAATTCCCAGAAAGTGTCCCTTCTACAATATATACACACTCAAGCCTGGAATGATGTACCATGAAACTGTTGACAGCCATTTTGCTAAGGGAGAGCCTGCTTCCTAAGTGTGGATCCAACTAGAAGAGATAGGGTGGGGATGAGAGAGAGAGAGAGAGAGAGAGAGAGAGAGAGAGAGAGAGAGAGAGATAGGATTCCAATTATGGTCATGGCACCCCTGGATCAAGCATCTTCCCCTGAACTTTTCAATTACATAAGCCCATACATTCCTTATTTTGCTTAAACTGATTCAAGGTGGGGTTTCTGAAATTTTCAGTAAAAATAATTTTTACTAATACAGTGAGTAACTTGTTCAAATTCATCAATTAAGTAAAATAACTGAAATTAAAATCTATGTAACTTCATCTTTTCTAAACTGTATTGCCTCTTAGAGGATCTTTAAATTCTCTAAGCCAATCCCCTTCTATAATCCACTTGGAGGCCTTTTATACTCTAGACACTCTCTTCTAGTCATACTTGAGGTAATTAAGTGTTTTCTTAAAGAATGAGACTAACATTAAACACAGTCTTTCAGGTGTGGCTTGGCCAGCCCAAGAAAGAACAAGATGATTGCTACCCTTCTTACAGATCATACACTTCTTTTAGTACAGCTTCAGATCACATTAAGTTTTTCTAAAGACACACCATACTGTTGATGCACTATAAACTTAACTATCAACTACAGCCCCTAGATTCTTCCATATATAATATTCCTGAACCACATCTAACTCAGACTGAACTTATCCAATTAGGTATTTGAAAATAACTACAATTAGGAAGCTTTCAGTATAATAATAAAGTTGCATGACCATCACCACTATTAATTCCAGAATATTTTCATCACTTCCAAAAGAAATCCCATACCCATTAGCAGCTGATCCATATTTTCACCTCTCAAAAGCCTCTGGAAACCACTAATCTACTTATGTCTTGCATTTTTCCATTTGGACATTTCATATAAGTAGAATCAGGAATCAACCAAAGGAGAAGAAAATGAATGTGGGGATGAAACAGTGACAGCCTGTCTCTTTATCTGAACCTCTATGATCAGAAATAACAATAAATGATCAGAACAAAAATCTCCAATATTTGGAGCATTAGGTCCTTATTATTAACCCTGGCTCTTATAAACCTTTTCTTCACAACCATGGCTGCCTGTTATGGTGAGAGTGGTCACACTGATGGTTGAAATCAACTGAAATTAATCATAATTTGTCAACCAGCTTTCCCTTGGAAATTTCAATTGTTTAAATAGAATTCACAGATCCAAAATAGATACTTCAGCAGTTTCTGACAATACAATTCTCGTCTAATGTGGAGAGACATATTCCTGATTCTTTGTATTCTGCCAGCTTCCTTGACGTCACCTCCATTTCACTGCTTTCTACAACTGAACAGTATTTTATTGTATGGATATACCACATTTTGTTTAGTTGCTCATCAGTTGATAGATATTTGGGTTGTTTTCACTTGTTTGGCTACTATGAATAATGCTGTTATGAATAGTTTTGTACAAGATTTTTATGAAGATAAGTTTTCATTTTTCTTAGTTATATACCTAGGAGTGGAATTGCAGAGTTGTATAACTCTGTTTAACTTTTTGAGAATCTACCAGACAGTTTTTTACAATGGGTGTACATTTATACATTTTTATCAGCCATATATGAAACTTCCAATTTCTCCACATTCTCACCAACAATTGTTATTATTAGTTTTATTGTTATAATCATCATAGAAAATATGAAATAGATATATGAAGTGAAATCTCATTGTGGTTTTAATTTGCATTTCCCTGGTGACTAATAATGTTGGACATATTTTTTTTTCAGTTACAGTTGATTTTCAATATTATTTCATATTAGTTTCAGATGTATAGCAGAGTGGTTAGACATTTATATAAAAATGATGTTGAATGCCTTTTCATGTGATTATTGGACATTTGTATATCTTCTTTGGAAAAATGTCTATGTACTTCCTTGCACATTTTTAAATTGTATTATTTGCCTTTAATCTTTTTGTAATATATTGAGTTCTTTATATATTCTGAATACTAGACACTTAACAGGTATGTGATTTGTAAAAATTTTCTCCCATTATGTTGATTGTTTTTTCACTTTATTGATAGTATTCTTTGAAGTGCAAAGTTTTTAATTTAGATGAATTCTGATTTATTTATGCTTTTCTTTTATTGCTTATGTTTTTTTGGTATTATATTTAAAAAGCATTGCCAAATCCAAAGTTATAAAAATGTGTATCTATATTTTCTTCTAAGTGTTTTATTTTTTTAAGCTCTTCCATTTATATCTTTGACCATTTTGGTTAATTTTGTAAATGGTAAGAGCACAAATTTATTGCTTCACAAGTGGATATCTAGTTTCAGTGAAATTTGTTAAAAAGACTATTCTTTGTTCATGGAATGGTCTTGGCATCATCATTAAAAACGAGTTTACCACAGATCTATGTATTATTCATTAAAAAAAAAACAAAATATCTTTCTATTTAATTCTATGAACCTTAAAGGTATTAATGTTAATAATATAGCAGCAGTAGCCACAATGATAGTAGTAATAGTTACAGTAACCATATGTTGGGTATAACTATTTAGCCAATTATAAATCTACCAAACTGCTATCATTCAATCTATATCTATTATGACCAAGGACAATAAGAAGAATGCCCTACCATAAGCCAGATAATCATATTTCTCCTTTTTCACAAGCCATAAAGCTAGTTGCATTTCATAAAAGTAATGTGTTCAGGAGGGAAAAAATGGTGTAGAGAATATAGCTTTATTCATCCCTTTTGTGACCAAATCAAAGTTGTGACAGAATCACAGGATCGAGATGAGCAAGTTCTACAACTAGGGAGAGAAATAAGAAATCACCGTGAAATGGGAGGAGGTAGGACCAGACAAGGAAACGAGGCTGCCCTGTCCTGAATATCTGAGTGGGACAGAGGCCATAGCAGTGGCAACCATCAGCTACAGACACCTCTTAAAGGAGCCACGTTGACGAACAGACTTTAGTGGTAATGGACCTGCTCACTCTGAGCACCAGCACCGATTTGGCTATGCGGAGGGCATCAGGGACATACAAGGGGGGCACAGAGTTGTCAGAGTGAGGGCCAGAGGTTAGGGTCTCTCCTGGACTGAAGTGCTGGCAGTATTCATTGTTCTTCTGTTGAGCCCTTCACCTTCTCAGTGGGCTGATGCAGTGCCACCATAGCTGAGATGTCATCAAATTGGATAACAGAGGTCACTCTACCCAGAGGATTCCCTGAAACTCTGCCTCCCCCAACTCATGGCCTAACCCAAGCCACATCCAGGTGTATCCTCGGTGAGGCAGGTGCTCCTTACTGCACAGAGCCTCAGTTTATAGCTTGGTTTCTTGAGGCAACTATAAGCGCAGCATCTGTGGATTGTTTGCTGAATCTTAACAGGTGGCTCCGAGGAGCACAGACTGGGGCTAAAATTGGCCTGCAGCTGAGCCCCTCTCAGGACTGTGCCACTGGACACCTACTTTCACAAAGCCATGTTAATAAGACCAGGAGACATAGAAACTTTGCTTAGTATATAAAAACAGACACAGAAAGGTAGCCAAAATGGGAAGACAAAGAAGCGGAAACCATGTGAGAGAACAGAACAGAGATCCAGATATAATGGAGTCAAGCAATCAAACAGATGCAGAGATCAAATACTGGTTGTAAAGATGCTCAATGAACTTATGTGAAGTGTAGATGAACTCAGTGAGAACTTTAACAAAGAGATAAAAAAAAAAAACATAAAAATGGAAATGGAAATTATAAAATGGAACCAGTCAGAAATGAAGAACACATTATCTGAGATGAAGAGTATACTAAATAGAAAAAAAAAAAAAAAACGGGGATAAAGAGGATCAAACCATCAATATAGAGGCTAAGGAAGCCAAAGACACTCAGTCAGAATGGCTATAAAACAAGACTATAATAATAATTTAAGGAGCCTGTGAGGCACTATTAAATGTAAAAATATTTGTGTTGTAGGGGTATCTGAAGGAAAATAAGATGTTGAAGAGCTATTTGAAGAAATAATGATGGAAAACTTCCCTAACTGGTGAAGGAAATAGACATACAACCCCAGGAAGCTCAGAGAGTCCCAAGAAAGGGGAACCCAAAGAGACCCACAACAGGACACATCATGATTAAAATGCCAAATGTTAAATTCAAAGAGAGAATCTTAAAAACCAGCAAGAGAAAAGCAGTTAGTTACCTACAAGAAAGCACCCATAAGAAACCATGCAGGACAGAAGGGCTTGGCACAAAATATTCAATGTGGTGAAAATCTAGGATCTGCAACCAAGAATAATTTATCCAGAAAAGCTATAATTTAGAGTTGAAGGGCACATAAAGAGCTTCTCAGACAAAAATAAGCTAAAGAAATTTATCAACAACAAGCCAGTATTAAAATGTTGGAGGGACTTTTTTAAGAAGAAAAAACAGGAATGTATCTAAAACAGAAATAAAGACTGGTAATAACTACATTCCTATCAACAAGTACCTCAAATGGAAAAGAATGAAGTGCTCCAACCAAAAGATATAGTGACTGAATGAATAAGAAAGAAGACCCCTACATATGCTGCCTACAAGAGACTCACTTCAGATTAAAAGATACACACACAAACTAAAAGGAAGGGGATGGAGAAAGCTATTGCCTTGATGGACCAAGAAGGTATTGCGCTGAATGAAATTGGTTGGATATAGAAAGACAAATATCACATGATTTCACGTACATGTGGAATCTAAAGAACAAATAAACAACAACAATAAAAACAGTAATAAACTCATAATTACAAAAAATATTTTGAGGGCTAGCAGAAGAAAAAAGAATTGTGGTAGGAAAAAAAGCAAGAGGATTAAGCCGTATAAATGGATAGTTGCAGAATATACAAGGAGACATAGAGTGTAGCATGGGGAAGATGGTTAATAATGTAATAAATATGTAAGTGGGACGAGGGCTACTAGATTTAGTGGAATGATCACTTTCGAGTTATGTGGATCTCTGATTACTAGGTTGTACAACTGAAACTGGTATGTTGTATGCCAACTATAACTGAAAAAAAAACTCATTGAATTGTACAGTGTAAATACAAACAACTAATTGTCTATTATATTTCAATAAAGCCAGGAAAATTTTTTATCATAAAAACAATGCATTTCATTCCTCTGACATTTTGTCAGATGAGCTTATGATGGATGTCCTGATTACCACTTTTTTTTCTAAGTTCCCAAACAATATTCTTTTTGTGTTCTGTTCCAGAATCTTGCCTAATGTCAAAGTCAAGATGTTTTAATCCTGGATTTCAATATCTGTTCATTTAATCTTTTGGACAAATAAGGTTTTTTTTTATATTTCCTACCCTTCAGCATTTCTTCCATCACTAGCATTATTTGGTTAATATTTGTGCTTGGAATTAAATCCACCATAGCAACAAGGATTTTGAAAACATCAGTGAAGTTCTCTAAGACATGTTTAGTTTCATTTGCCGTGGGACAGAAAATTTTATTTTATGATGCCTTGCTTTTCTGTGTTATCCTGAGTAAAAATTGTAGACCATGACAAATTTTAGTGTCTCAGATAATGGATTGAGCAAGTTGGGAAAGCTGAGCTATCTAATTCTCTAGGGAAGTCTAAAGACTCACAAAAGAATTGGGTAAATATTTTCTGCCTCTCTGGACTTTAGTTTTCCCACCTGCAAAATGAGGGATGGGCTCAGGAGACTCTGAAAATCCCTTTTAGCTCTGAGACTAAATGTGCCTATATAATAGCTATAATACTTCAGAAGAGCTTAAGGGTGGAGAAATAATTATTTAAAAAAATAAATAAAAAGTATCAATCCTGAAGGGTCAAGATGGCGGACTAGGTAAAGTAGGGTTCACCTCTTCTCAAGTCCGCATTAAAATAACAATCAAATTATAAAATAATCAGTATGAAGAATCACCCAAAGTCCAGCTAATCATAAGACATACTTCAAATTAAAAAAAAAGAACAAAATAATAATAATAAAAACAAACAAACAAACAAAAAAAAAACAGGAGCTTCATTGAAGCTGGTAGGAGGGCAAAGTTGAGAATCAGGCTGAACCTGCACCCCCAGGGGGCAGTGAAGCAACAGGAGGAAGAGCATGGCTGCAGAAGCCCACCTGAAGAAGAGAGCAGTCCTCACCCCATATGGGGGCTCCTCAGTCCAGGGTACTAGCCCAGGGAAGAGGAGTTCCCAAAATATCTGTCTGTAAAAATAAATGGGGATTCTGGCCATCCAGGTAAGATGGAAAGTGACTGAATCCCAGATGCTTTTTTAAAAAAGTTTATTTATTTAAATTAGTTTTAAGTATAGAGTGCATTGGTTAGACATCTATATAGTTAATAAAACGATCCCCCCATTTGCTTCCTCCCTCCCCTGGCCCTCCACCTAGCTAACATATTAATGCTAACTGCATTCCCTCTGCCATGCTTTCTAACCCCATGACCAACTACCAACTACTAATTTGTATTTCTTTAATGCTTCACCCCATTCTCCTAGCCCCCCACCACTCCTCCCCTCTGTCCATCACCAAATTGTCCACTATATTTGTGAGTATGTTTTTGATTAATTTGTTCTTTTTGTCCCTTAGATTCTGCATATAAGTAAAATCATATGGTATTTATCTTCCTCTGTCTGACTTATTTCACTCAGTATAATAACCTCTAGGTCCATCCATGTCATTACAAATAAGATTTAATTTTTTTCAATGGCTGAGTAATATTCTATTGTATATATGAACCATAATTTCTTTATCTAGTCATCTGTTGATGGACATTTAGGTTGCTTCCATATCTTGGCTATTGTAAATTGTGCTGCCGTGAATACTGAGGTGCATTGATCTTTTTAAATGACCATACACAGGCCCTCTCACCCACAGACACACCCTGGGTTCCAGCAGAGAAACAGAGGCTCAGACAAGAGTTATACGGGGAAAGACTGCATTAGGTGGTGCTGGAATAAGGCTAGGCAGGCAGCCACCATTGTGCCTTAGTCAGAGCCCCCCTACAAGGGGGCTGTCTACAGACAGGCAACAGATTGACTATGCTGAACCCTTCTCCTGCTCAGCCAGTTCTGAAGCTTTACTTGCCTGTGGGTATCAGCTCACCCTATCCAACCCACAGATTGCCTGGGGCGGCTTGTCACAGGGTGGCTGCCTCTGCCCTGCCCATTTCCAGGGCTGAATATTCGGTGCAGGCAGCAGATCTCAGCCAGCACTGTGAGTGTATTTCCAGGAAAATACTTTTGGAAAGATCACTGCTGCCAACACAAGTTTGGGTGAATCGTGGAGATCTGTGGGCCAGGCCCAGACAGTGGCTAGTCTTGCTGTTATCTATGCCTTTTACAGGGAACTGCAGACACAGAAGTTGCAGCAAGATGGAGGCTGTATTGGCCTGACAGTTTTAGTCTCCCTAATATCCAGTCACAACCCATCTGCAAAGTGCCCATAACCTGTTGACAGGCAGACTTTGGCTAGTGCAGTGCGCTTATTTCCGGGAAATCAGTTGTGGACAGATCACTGTTGCCTGCATGAACTGCAATATTACTTGTGGGGATTGCAGGGGTCTTTGGGACTGTCCCAGATGGCACCTGGTCACATTGCAATCTGTGACTATTGCGGGAAGTTTCAGGAAAACTGAGGCTGTTTTGGCCTGATGATCCTTGGCTCCCTGAGATTCTACCCCACTGAATCTACAATGTGCTGGGGGCCAACTGACAGAAAGCCACCCCTGCCCTGCCCCTTTCTGGGGTTTTCCATTCTGTGCAAGCAACAGACCTTGGCTGGTGCAATGTGAAAACTTCAGGGAAAACAGTGGTAGACAGATCACTGCTGCCAGTTTGAGATACAAGATCTTTTGGGCATATTGCAGGGACTTGGGTCATCTCAGATGGTAATGGGTCTCTCAGCTATATGTGACTTTCATGGGAACCCATGGTCCCAGAACAGGCAGCAGATCTGGTGCTGTACAGGACTGATGGCCCTGTGCCTCACTGAGATGCCACCCCACCTAACCCGCAAATTATCTGTGGTAAGCCTGTTCCAAGGCAACACAGTCCCATCCTCTGCTTTCCTTGGGACATGAATTCAACAGCATATAATAGCAGCAACACGATCTCATCTGCTTTCCTTGGGACATGAATTCAACAGCATATAATAGCACTCAGTTTGTGTGGCCCACAAAAAGCCCATGCATCCCGACAGAAACTTTCAGTGGTGGACCACAAACCCAGACCCACACACTTCAATAATTCTTTAACAGTTCTCAGGTGTTTGTAAGCCTGAGGAAGGCAATGGCTGGCCTTGCTATGAGCTGAGACTTTTACAGGGAGCCACAGAGACAATGCTGGCATGTAAACTAACACTGCAGTAGAAGGGGGAAATCTACTCAATATATCCAGGTGACTCTCTGGTTCCCCACACCACCCAATACACATACAACCCAGAGGCTCTTCCAGTTACAGAGGCTTACAAGGCAGCCTCAGGCCTTGAGGCAAATTGGTCCTTCTAAACCACCCAAGGTTCGGTACTGGGGGTAACCAGACTGAGGCCTATAGCATTGTCTCTTCCACTTACCTATAGATCTAGCATAGGCAGCAACCATCTATGGATCTTGTTTTAGCTCTCACCAGGTAGCTCTGAGCAATCAAAGGCGGTGGCTGAGTTGGCCTATGGGGGAGCCCCTCCCAAGGGGCCACAAAACCAATGCACCTGAAGGTTGCCACTAGACCACAACAGAGCAAATTCTGAGTTACCTCATAAGAAGTATACACAAAGGGTGGTCTCAACAAGTACACAAGCCTGTTAGGGCAAATCCCACTCACCCAGTCAACTCTCACATAGCATCTTATACTCTGTGGGAGTAGCTAATTCTCACAGTTAGTCAGCCCAAGTGTTAATCTCATCCACTGATGTACTAACACCAATAAAATCTTAGCTACAATAGAAGATCACACACAACCCACACAAAGATCTCATCCAGATCCCTTGGCACAGTTGATTAGGGAGAGTGTGCCACTGGGCCACACAGGACACCTTCCACATAAGGCCATCTGACCAAGGCTACGAGATGAAGCAAATCTTCCTGATACATAGAAATGAGCACGAAAAGGCTAATAAAATGATTTTTAAAAAGCCACAAGAGAAAAATCAGAAGAAAACTCCAGAAAATAAGCTAAATGAAAGGAAGGCAAGCAATCTACCAGAAACAGTTTAAAATAATGGTTATAAGAATGTTCAGTGAATTTAGAAAGAGAATAGATGAGCTCAATGAGAACCTTAACAAAGGGATAGTAGCATAAAAAAAAACATAGAAACCATAAAAAGAACCAGACGGAAATGAAGACTACAATAACTGAAATGAAGAACACACTAGAAGGATTCAACAATAGATTGGGCAAAGCAGAAAATCATATCAATGAACTGGAAGGTAGCAGAAAACACTCAATTGGAATGGCAAAAAAAAAGAGAGAGAGAAAGAATTTAAAAAATGAAGATAGTTTAAGAGACTTCTGGGACAACATGAAGCATAATAACATTCACATCATAGGAGTATCAGGAGAAGAGAGAGAGAGAGCAAAGATTTAGAATCTATTTGAAGAAATAGTGACAGAAAACTTTCTAACCTGGCAGAGGAAGTAGACATACAGGTCCAGGGAGCACAAAGAATCCCAAGCAAGAGGAATTCAAACACACCCACAAAAAGACACATCATAATTAAAATGCCAAAAGTCAAAGACAAAGAGAGACTCTTAAAAGCAGTAAGAGAAAGGCAGCTAGTTACTTATAAGGATACCACCATAAGAATGTCTGCTGATTGATCAACAGAAACTTTGCAGGCCAGAAGAGACTTGCAAAAGTATTAAAAGTTATATAAACAAGAATCTCCACAACCACAAATACTCCACCAAGCAAAGCTTTTGATTAAAATAAAAGGTGAGATAAAAAGCTTCCCGGACAAGGAAAAGCTTAAAGAATTTATTACCAACAAGCCAGTATTACAAGAAATGTTAAAGGGACTTTTGAAAAAAAAAAGGGGGGGACAAATAAATACAAATAATAAAAGGGCAATAACTATATACCTATCGACAATCACTTTAAATGTAAATAGATTAAGTGCTGAAAGCAAGACATAGGGTAGCCACATTAATAAGAAAACAAGACCCATGCATATGCCGCCTACAAGGGACCCACTTCAGATCAAATGGCACACAGAGACTGAAAGTAAAGGCATGTAAAAACATATTTCATGTTAATAAAAATGAAATAAAAGCCAGAGTAGCAATACTTATATCAGAAAAATAGACTTTAAAACAAAGGCTATAATAAGAGACAAGGAAGGGCCTTACATAATGATAAAGGGATCAATGCATCAAGAGGACATAACCCTAATAAACATACAGACCCAACATAGGAGCACCTACATATATAAAGACAGCAATTATGGGCTAACATAAAAGGAGAAACAGTATTACACTCATAGTACGGACTTTAACACCTCATTGACATCAATGAACAGATCTCCCAGAAGGAAAGTTCAACAAAGAAACAGTGGGCTTAAATGACACAATAGGGGAGATGGATTTAATAGACATTTTCAAAGCATTTACCCCAAAGCAGAAAAATAGATATTCTTCTCAAGTGCACATGGAACATCTTCCAGGATAGACCACACATTAGGACACAAATCAAGTCTCAGTAAATTTAAGAAGATTGAAATCATATCAACCATCTTCTCTAATCACTATGGTATGAAACTAAAAATCAACTACAAGAAAAAAACTGGAAAATACACAAACACATGGAGGCTAAATAACATGATAGTAAACAATGAGTGGGTTAATGATGAGATCAAGAAAGAAACCAAAAGATACCTAGAGACAAATGAAAATGAAAACACAACGACTTAAAATCTATGGGACACAACAAAAGCAGTCCTAAGAGAAAAATTCATAGCAATACAGGCCTATTTCAATAAACAAGAAAAAGCTCAAATAAGCTATCTAACATTATACTTAAAAGAACTAGAAAAAGAAGAGCAAACAAAGCCCAATGTGTATAGAAGTAAGGAAATAATAAAGATCAGAGCAGAAATAAACAGAACAAAATTTAGAAAAACAATCGAAAAGATTAATGAAACCAAGAGCTGGTTCTCTGAAAGGATAAACAAAATTAATAAATCTTTAACAAGTCTCCTTAAGGAAAAAGGAGAGAGGACTAAATAGATAATATCAGAAATAAAAGAGGAAAAGCACCTACAGACTCCACAGAAATACAATGATCATAAGAAAATGCTGTGAGCAATTATATGCCAATGGATTGGATAATCTGGAAGAAATGGCTACATTTTTAGAAACATACAAATGCCCAAGACTGAGTCAAGAAGAAACAGGAATTCCGAACTGACCAATTACCACCAACAAAATTGAATCAGTAATCAAGACTCCCAAAAAACAGAAGTCCTTGACCAGATGGCTTCATGGGTGAATTATACCAAACATTCAAAGAAGAATTAACTCCTATTCTTCTCCAATTATTCCAAAAAATTCAAGAAGAAAGAAGGCACCGCAATTTCTTTTGGAAGGTCACCATTATCTTAATTCCAAAACCAGACAAAGTCATTACAAAAAAGAAAAAGAAAAAGAAAGAAAGGAAGGAAGGAAGGAAGGGAGGGAGGGAGGGAGGGAAGGAGAGAGAGAGAGAGAGAGAGAGAGAGAGAGAGAGAGAGAGAGAGAGAGAGAGAAAGAAAGAAAGAAAAAAGAAAGAAAGAAAGAAAGAAAGAAAGAAAGAAAGAAAGAAAGAAAGAAAGAAAGAAAGAAAGAAAAAACTATAGGCTGAAATCTCCAGTGAACATTGATGCAAAAATCCTCAACAAAATATTAACAAACCAAATGCAGCATCACATTAAAAATATAAGGGGAGACAGGGCAAAATGGCATAGATGATAGAGGCTTTGTTCATCTGTTTTTATGACTACATCAAAGTTGTGATGGAAACACAAAGCAAACAGTAAGCAGAGTTACCTAGGGTCTAGATGAATAGAAGCTCTACAACTAGGGAGAGAAATGAGAAATCATCCTGCAACAGGAGGAACTAGGACAGGGCGAGGACGAAAGGCTGCCCAGTCCCTGAGCAGCTATGTGGGACAGAGGCAGCAGCAGCGAGCAGATGCAGATGTCTCTTAAATGGACTATGTTCATGACCAGACTTTTGCAGTTATAGAATTTCTTGCTCTGAGTACCAGTGATGAGTCAGCTGCAAGGGGTCACAACGGACTTGCAGAGGGTCACTGAGTTGTCGGAGCAAGGGCTTGGGGTAAGGCTTTCTCCCAGACAGAAGTGCCAGCAGTATCCATTGTTCGAATGTTGAGCCCTCTCCTCTCCCAGTATGTAGACACAGTGCCACTACAGCTGAGACCTCATCAAACTGTATAAATGAGGTCATTCCACCTAGAGGATTCCCTGAAACTTCACTTCCCCCAAATCTCATTTCTCCTCAAGCCACATCTAGTTGTGTCCTTGGTGACTCCTGAGCCACTTCCTGAGCAAGCTCTAAGACCCACATTGTTGGTAGCTGACTTCACTATCTGGCATAGTTTCTTGAGGCAACTGTAAGCACCACATCTGTGGATTGTTTGCTGAATCTTAACAGGTGGCTCTGAGGAGCACAGGCTGGGGCTAAACTTGGCCTGCAGCTAAACCTCTCTCAGGACTGTGCCACTGGACACCTACTTCACAAAGCCATGCTAATAAGACCAGGAGACATAGGAGCTTTGCTTAGTATATAGAAACAGACACAGAAAGGTAGCCAAAATGGGAAGACAAAGAAGCGGAAACCATGTGAGAGAACAGAACAGAGATCCAGGAATAATGAAGTCAAGCAACCAAACAGATGCAAAGATCAAACACTGGTTGTAAAGATGCTCAATGAACTTATGTGAAGTGTAGATGAACTCAGTGAGAACTTTAACGAAGAGATAAAAAAAAAACATAAAAATGGAAATGGAAATTATAAAATGGAACCAGTCAGAAATGAAGAACACATTACCTGAGATGAAGAGTATACTAAATAGAAAAAAAAAAAAAAAAACCGGGGATAAAGAGGATTGAACCATCAATATAGAGGCTGAGGAAGCCAAGGACACTCAGTCAGAATGGCAAGAAAAAAAAAGCCAAAACTATAATAATAATTTAAGAAGCCTATGAGGCACTATTAAATGTAAAAATATTTGTGTTGTAGGGGTATCTGAAGGAAAACAAGACATTGAAGAGCTATTTGAAGAAATAATGATGGAAAACTTCCCTAACTGGTGAAGGAAATAGACATACAACCCCAGGAAGTGTCCTGAGAAGAAAGAACTCAAAAAGGCCTACAATAAGACACATCATAATTAAAATGCCAAAGATTAAATATAAAGAGAGAATCTTAAAAGCAGCAAGAAAAAAGCAGTTAGTTACCTTCAAGGCAGCACACATAAGACTGGCAGCTGATTTCTCCAAAGAAACCATGCAGGACAGAGGGCTTGGCAGAAAATATTCAACATGATGAAAAACCGGGATCTATAACCAAGAATACTTTATCCAGCAAAACTATCATTTAGAGTCAAAGGACAGGTAAAGAGCTTCCCATACAAAAAAAATAATAATAATAAGCTAAAGGAATTCATCAACACCAAGCCAGTATTACAGGAAATGTTGGAGGGACTTATTTAAGAAGAAAAAGCATGTTCAAAATTCTGAATAAGAAATGATAATAACTACATATCTATCAACAAGTACCTCAAATGGAAAAGAATTAAGTGCTCTAACCAAAGAATAGGGTGGCTGAATGGATAAGAACTCAAGACCCCTGCATATCCTGTACAGAAAATAAGCACTTTAGACTCAAAGACACACAAAGATTAAAAGGAAGGGGACGGAAAAAGATATTGTCTTAATGGGCCTAGAGGTTATTGTGCTAAATTATGGAAGTCATATAGAGAAAGACAAACACTTTATGATTTCATATACATGCAGAATCTAAAGAATAAAATAAACAATGAAAACAGTAAAAATGGAAATAAACTCATAGGTACAGAGAATCTTTTGAGGTCTACTAGACAGGGGTGGGGGTGGGATATGGTGAAAAAGGGCAAAGCAATTAAGTAATACATATGGATAGTTACCAAATAGTAATGGAGTTACAAAGGTAGCATAAGGAAAATACTCAACCATGTTGTAATACATATGTAACATGGAAGAAGGGTACTAGATTTAGTGGGGTGACCTCTGTGAGTTATATAGATCTTTAATAACTATGCTGTACAACTGAAATGAATATATTATTGTATGCCAACTATAATTGAAAAATAACTCATTTAATTGTACAATGTAAATATGAGCAACTAATTGTCTATTATATTTCAATAAAGCTAGGGAAAAATATCATACACAATGATCAAGTTGAATTTATTCCTGAGATATAAGGTTGGTTTGATATATGCAAATACATTAATGTGATACACTACATTAATACATTGAAAGATAAAAATCATATGATCATATCAATAGATGTAGAAAAAGCATTCAACAAAATCCAACATCCATCTGTGATAAAAACTCTCAGCAAAGTGGATATATGGGGAACATATCTCAACATTACAAAGGCCATATATGACAAACCTACAGATAACATCATACTCAATGGAAAAAGGCTAAAACAGTTTTCCTAAATATCAGGAACAAGACAAGGATGCCTACTGTCACTACTTTTGTTCAACATTGTATTGGAAATCCTGGCTATAGCAATCAGACAAGAAAGAGAAATAAAATTATCCAAATTGGAAAGGAAGAAGTAAAACTCATTATTTGCAGATGACATTATACTAAATATAAAGAACTCAAAAGATTCTACCAAAATACTGTTAGAACTGATCAATGAATTTAGTAAAGTGGCAGGATACAAAATTAACATTCAGAAGATGGTTGCATTTTTATACATCAATGATGAACTTTCAGAAAAAAAATTAAGAAAACAATCTCATTTACAATTGCATAAAAAAAATATAATATTTAGGAATCAAATTAACTAAAGAGGTAAAAGACTTGTTCTCAGAAAATTATGTCATTGTAAAAAGAAATTGAAGAAGATATAAATAAATGGAAGCATATACCATGTTCATGGGAAGGACAAATCAACATTCTTAAAATGGCCATACTACTCAAAGCAATCTATAGATTCAATGCAATCACTATCAAAATATTAATGGTATTTCTCAGAGAACTAGAACAAATAATCCTAAAATTTATATGAAACCATAAAACATACTGAATAGCTATGGTATTCTTGAGGGAGCAGAATAAATATGGAGATATCACACAACCTAATATCAAACTACACTACAAGTAATCATAGCAGCAAGATACTGGTATAAATACAGATAAATTCATCACATCTAGATGTTCATTTAATACATGACAAAGGCAAGCATATACAATGTGGTAATGACAGTCTCTTCAATAAATGTTGTCAGGAAAACTGGACAGATTCATGAAAACAAATGAAACTGGATCATCTTCTTATACCATATGCTAGAATAGACTCAAATATATTAACAACTTAAATATAAGCCATGAAACCATAAAAATGCTAGAAGAAAACATGGGCTGCAAAGTCTCTGATATTGCTACTAGTAATTTTTTTCAGATATATCTCTTCAGACAAGGGAAACAAAATAAAAATAATAAATGGTACTACATCAAACTAAAAAGTTTTTGCACAGCAAAGGAAACTATCAACAAAATGAGAAAACAGCCTACTGAATGGGAGAAGATATTTGCTTATTATACATCTGATAAGGGGTTAATATCCAAACTATATAAAGAGCTCAACAACAACAAAAGAACTCGACAACAACAAAAAACAAACACTCCAATTAAAAATGGACAGAAGACCTGAATAGATATTTTTTCAAAGAGGAAATACAGATGGCCAATAGACATATGAAAAGATACTCAAGGTCACTAATCATCATAGAAGTGAAAATTAAAACCAAAATGTGATATCACCTCACACCTGTCAAAATGGCTATATCATCAATAGATCAAAGAACAGGTGTTGGCAAAGATGTGGCAAAAAGAGAACCCTCACATTATCAGTGGGATTGCATATTTGTGCAGCCACTGTGGAAAACAGTCTGGATGTTCCTCAAAAAGTTATAAATGGATCTACCTTTTGACTCAGCAATTCCAATTCTGGGTATTTATCCAAAGAAAAATTAAAACAACAATTCATAAAGATCTATGCATCCCTATGTTCATGGCAGCACTATTCACAATAGCCAGGATATGGAAGCAACCTAAATATCCATCAATGGATCATTGGATAAAGAAGTTATGGTTCATATATACAATGGAATATTACTTAGCCATAACAAATGAAATTCTACCATTTGCAATGACATGGATGGGCATAGAAGTTATTATGCTTAGTGAAAGAAATTAGACAGAGAAAGATAAATACCATATGATTTCACTTATATGCAGAATCTAAGGCACAAACAGAACAAACTAATTGAAAACAGAGTCACAAATATACAGGAAAATCTCATGAAGCCAGAAGGGAAGGATGAGGTGGGAGGCTGGGAGAAAGTGGTGAAGGGTTAAAGTACAAATTAGAGGTTGATAGATGGTCATCAGGATAGGGAGCTTAACATAGGGAATGCAGTCAGCAGTAATGTAATGGTTATGTGTAGAGCCAGAGGGAAGATAGAGTCAACAGGGGGATGGTTTCATAAACTATACAAATGTCTAACCAATGTACTGTATACTTGAAACTAATAATAAAATGAAATGTTAAATAAAACTCAGATACCAATCCTTTCCCCAGAAAAAAAAATCTCGCTTCTTCCTCCATGCCCTCCCTATTACCAATGTATTCTTGACCCAAAATAAACATACACAAACAAGGCTTAGAGGAAAGCAGGCCAGCAGGAGCCTGCAAGGCTATAACCTCTGGGCTGTGTCTGTTGCCGGTTTCCAGGGGCCTAGAATAGGAAGTCTCTCAGGAGAGGAGACAGACAATGCTGTGGAGCCCAGCACCACTCTCTCCTCCTCTTCAAGAAGAGGGAATGAGAGCCCCAACTGGAAAAAATGGAGATTGGGGACAGGGGTGTGGTAATGTGCACAAATCTTCTACAAAATATTAAAATAACTCCAGTAAAAGCACATAAAGAAACAGCATTAGATCCAGAGTGGTCAAGCACTAACAAGAAAAAGAACCCTGAATCAGTGTGATGACCCATGATAGCAGCACTCATACAAGTGGTTAAACAACAAGCTCCAAGCCAAATGTCTGTCTGGAGGACATAACTCAGATTTCTAGGAGCTGGGAGGGTGGGGACTAAGGCATTCTGGGAACTGGCAGAGAACAGGATAAAGACTAGTTGGTAGAGGTGAGGGAAGAAGAAGGTGCTTGGGAACAAAGCAGGGTGACAAGTCGACAACAGTGGGAAGAGGAAGAAAACTCATGTTAATGATCTTCTATGCATCTGATTCTATACTAGGCATTTTGTGAGTATTTTTCCCTTCTTACTAACAGCATGTTTAGAAGTCATCGTTAAACTCATGTCGCTGATACAAGACTGATACATGAGCTGTGAAATAATTTGGTCTAGGTCATACAAATATTAATGGTGATTCTAGAAGTCATTATTAAACCCAAGTTACTGATTCAGAGACAGAGGCACAAGCTGTGAAATGATTTGGCCTAGGCCACGCAACATTAATCATGAAGCTGGGATTCAAAGCCTAATATACTTGGCTTTGCATCTCCTTCCACCACATCAACCCGCTCCTTATCTTATTAAAACCAGAACCACTTGCTTCTGTCCTGACTCTCCATTCTTATTCATCTTATTGATTCATTTTTAAAAATTCATCCATTTATTCAGCAAGTATTCCTTGAGCTCCTATTATATAGTGGTATGTTTCAGGTTCTGAGAACATAAAGAGGATTTACTTCTAGTCCTGGCCCATGAGAAGTTCCTAGTTAGTGGAGCATTCTAAACATAAGTAAACTAACTCCTATATGATGAAATCTGTGCTACATTAAAAGGATGTAGGAGAAAGTTTGTTAGTATGGGCTTCCCTGGAGACATTGATGGGTGCACAGAGCCTTCTGTGATTATGAGGAGTTTGGTAGTTGAGAAAGGGATAAGAACACCAAAAAAGTTACAGTAGTGTAAAAAAGTATGATTCATTATAGGGCAATGCAATAGTTTGATAAAATTAGAGACTAGAGTGCAAGGACATAGGAAAATAGGGGATGAGACTGGAGAAATAGACCATGGTCAGATCACTGGGGTTTAAATACAACTCTTTTATTTAATAAACAAAAATTCATTGAGTATCTACTATGTATTAGGTACTGTTACAAGAGCTAGGCATAAAATAGTGAATATGACAGGCAAAGTTCTAGCCCCCTTAGAGCTCATATTCTAGCACAAGAGATAAACAATGAACATAGTATATACCTATGACTTTGGTAGTTATTGTCATGTTACAGGTGAGGTACAGAGGCACAGAGTTAAGTCACTTATCACTCACACAGCTAGAAGTGGGAGGGTTGAAATTTGAACCTAAGTAATCTTGCTCTGAGATTATGAGTTTAACACTCAGATGTCTCTCAACAAGGAAAAACAGTGAAAAAATTGCTATGAGGTAAATTTATGTTGAACACTGGGTCAGAAAGCTGACTCTGAAAGTTTGGAATCCAACCAAGAAGGTCCTTAGAGACTATATAATCCAGTGTACCTTAAGCTTGAATGATTCATGAACCATCTTCAAGATTTTTGCTGTTCTAACACTCATTCTTTTTTTTCAATTAATACACTTTATTTTCTAAGATAGTTTTATGTTTACAGAAAAATTGAGTGGAAACTACAAACAGTTCTCATATATTCCCTCACATACCTCCACAGAGAATCCTCTATTATTAAAATCTTATATTAGTGTGGTACATTTGCTACAGTTGATGAGACAACATTGATATATTATTATTAATTAAAGTGCATAGTTTATATTTTGGTGTTGTATACTCTTGATGTTGTATATTCTAAGGGTTTTGAAAAATTTAAAATGACATATATTCATTATAGTATCATGCAGAATAGTTTCACTGCTGTAAATATTCCCTGTGACCCCCTATTAATTCTTATCTCAGTCCTCCAAAAGAATCCCTGGCCAACACTGATCATTTTACTGTCTTCTTAGTTTTGCCCTTTCCAGAATGTCATACACATTTGACCTTTGAAAAACATAGGTTTAAAATTCACAGATTCACTTATACATACAATTTTTCAATAAATACTATAAACGTATTTTCTCTTCCTTATGATTTTCTTAATAAAATTTCTCTAACTTTATTATAAGAATACAATATATAATACATATAACATACTAATTGTGTGTTAATTGACAGTTAATGTTATTTGTAAGATTTGTAATCAACAACAGGCTATTAATAGTTGGATTTTGGGGAGCCAAAAGTTATACATGGATTTTTGATTGCACAGGGTCATTGCCCTTAACCCCTGCCCTATTTAAGGGTCAAATGTAGTTGAAATCATACAATATGTTGTTTTTTCATATTGACCTCTTTCACTTAACAATATGCATTTCTTTCCTCATATTTTTGTTGCTGGTTAGCTCATTTCTTTTTATTACTTAATAATATTCCATTGTATAGATGTACCACAGTTTGTTTACCCATTTGCCTATTAAAGGTCATTTTGGTTGCTTACAAGTTTTGGAAATTATGAAAAAATTTGCTATAAATGTTAGTATGCAGATCTTTGTGTAGAAATAAGTTTTCAACTTATTTGGGTAAATACAAAAAGAGTTCAATTTCTGGATTGTATAGAAGAATATGTTTAGTTTTGTAAGAAACTGGCTTCCAAATGGCTGTATCACTTTGCATTTTCACCAGCAATGAATGAGAGTTCCTGTTGCTTCACACTCTCACCAATAATTCATATTTATCACTTGAGATTTTAGCCATTCTAATCAGTTAATAGTGTTAATGCATAATTGTTGTAATTTGTAATTCCTTGATGACATATGATGTTTAACATCTTTTCATATGCTTATTTCAATGCATACATCTTCTTTGGTGAGATGTCTGTTCAGATTTTCTGCCCATTTTTAATTAGGTTGTTTCTTTTTTTATTGTTGAGTTTTAAGTGTTCTTAGTATATTTTAGAAACCGGTCAGATATGTGTTTTGCAATATTTTTCTCCCATTCTATGACTTGTATTTATATTCTGTTAACAGTATTTTTCACTCAGCAGTTTTTCATTTCAATGAAGTCTAATTTATCATTTTTTTCTTTTATGTATAGTGCTTTTGTTCCTGTATCTAAAAAGTCTTCACAAATCCAAATCTAAGCTCACCTAGATTTTTTCCTACATTATTTTCTAGGAGTATTATAGATTTGTATTTTTACATTTAGGTTAATGATACTTCTTTTCAGTTTTATTGAGAAATAATTGATATAAATCACTGTATGATTTTAAGGTGTGCAAGATGGTTTGAGATATATATATATATATATATATATATATATATATATATATATATATATATATTGATTACCACAATAAGATTAGTTGACATCCATTATCTCATATAGATACAATAAAAAAAATCTCCTCATGATGAGAACTCTTAGTATTTATTCTCTTAACAACTTTCCTATATACCACACAGCAGCGTTAGCTATAGCCATCATGTTGTACATTACATTACTAGTACTTATTTATCTTGTAATTAGAAGTTTGTACCTTTTAATAAGCCCCCTGCAACTCCCCTCCCCTCACACACTATATGATTCATTTTTTGAAAGGTGTAACCTTTCTGAAGTTTTGTTGTTGTTGATTAATGGACTATTCTTAATGAATAATTATGACGCCATTTTTTCTTTCTTGTCTGATTGCTGTAGCTAGTTTTTCACTACTATATTGAACAGAAGTGGTGAAAGTAGACATCCATTTCTTGTTCCTGATCTGAAGAAAAATGCATTTAGCTTTTTCCCATTGAATATGATGTTATTTGTAGGTTTGTCATATATAGCCTTTATTCTGTTGAGGTATATTCCCTGTATTCCCACTTTGCTGAGAGTTTTTATCATAAATGATGATAGGATTTTGTCAAGTGGTTTTTCTGTGTCTATTGACATAATCATATGAATTTTATCATTTGTTTGGTTTATGTTGTGTATCACATTGATTTGTATATATTTAATCAGCTTTACATTCTAGAAATAAATCCGACTTGATCGTGGTATATGATCTTTTTAATGTATTGCTGAATTCAGTTTGCCAATATTCATTGACGATTTTTGCATTTATGTTCATCAGGGATGTCAGCCTATAATTTTCTGTTTTTGTAGTGTCTTGGTCTGATTTTGGAATCAGGGTATTGGTGGCCTCGTTAAATGAGCTTGGGAGCCTATCTTCTGCTTGGATATTTTGGAATAGTTGAAGGAGGATAGGTGTTAATTATTTTTGAATGTTTGGTAAGATGCACTTGTGAAACCATCCAGTTCTAGACTTTTGTTTGTTGCAAGTTTTTTTTTTTCTTTTGATTCCCGATTCAACTTTGTTATTAGTAATTGGTTGGTTTAGACATTCTGTTTCTTCTTGATTCAGTTTTGGAAGACTGTGGTTTCTAGAAATTTATTCATTTCTTCCAGATGGCCAAATTTATTGGAATATAATTGCTCACAATATTTTCTTATAATCTTTTGTAATTCTGTGATGTCTGTTATCACACTCCCCTTTTATTTATAATTTTATTTATTTAGGTTTTCTTTTTTCTTGAAGTCTGATTAAAAGTTTATCAATTTTGTTTATCTTTTTAAAGAACCAATTCTTACTTTCATTGATCTTTTGTATTGTTTTTTTAGACTGTATATTATTTATTTCCACTCTGATTTTTATTATTTCCTTCCTTCTACTCACTTTGGGCTTTGTTTGCTGTTCTTCTTCTAGTTCCTTTCAGTATAAGGTTAGATTATTTAAAGTTTTCCTTTTTTTCTTGAGGTAGGCCTGTATTGCTGTGAATTTTCCTCTTAAAACTGTCTTCACCATTTCTAATAGATTTTGGGTCATTGTATTTTCATTTTTATTTGTCTAGAGGTATCTTTTGATTTTCTCTTTGTTCTTATTGTTAACCCATTCATTGTTTAGTAGCATGTTACTTAGCCTCCATGTTTTTGTGTGTTTTTCAGTTTTCTTCTTGTAATTGATTTCTTGTTTTGTAGCACTGTAGTCAGAGAAAATGCTTGATAAGATATCAGTCTTCTTAAATTTATTGAGACTTGTTTTGTGGCTTATCATGTGGTCTATCTTGGAAAATGTTTCATGTGAACTTGAAAATAATATATATTTCGCTGTTTAGGGGTAATCTGCTCTAAAATATCAGTTAAATCCATCTGATGTAGTATGTCATTTAAGGCTACTGTTTTCCTGTTAATTTTTTGCCTGGAAGTTCTGCCCATTGTTAATGGGGAGTTAAAGTCCCCTACTATGTCTGTACACTTGTCAATCTCTCCCTTTATATCTGTTTTTTTCCCTTGCTTTATATGTTAAGGCGCTTCTGTGTTAGGTGCATAAATGTTTATATCTTCTTAAAAGGATTATATCTTCTTGTTGGATTCTGATGTTGAACTGTTCACTTTATCATTTTTAATGTCTTTCTTTGACTCTTATTATTGCCTTTATTTTAAAGTCTATTTTGTCTTATATAAGTATTGCTACTGCAGCTTTTTCTTCCATTTCCTTTTGCATGAAATATCTTTTTCTATCTTTTTACTTTCAGTCTGTATATGTCTTTCAATCTGAAGTGGGTCTCTTGTAGACAGCATATGTATGAGTCTCATTTTTTTTCTTTTTTATCTATTCAGCTTCTCTATGCTTTTTAATGGAGTATCTAATCCATTTACATTTAAAGAGATTATTGATAATTATTAAGTTATTTCCACTTTGTTAATTATATTTATGTTCCTTTCCCCCTTTTCTTTTTAACGAAGACTCTTTAACATTGTGTGTGTGTGTGTGTGTGTGTGTGTGTGTGTGTGTGTAATAATGGTTTGGTGGTGATAAATTCTCATAGCTTTTTCTTTCTGGGAAACTATCTGTCCTCTAATTAATTAATTAATTAATTGATTAATTTACTGTTTAAGATTATTTGGTATTTTAGTTGGTATGACACTTGATTAGTTGGCTCCATTATTTATATGTAAACATTTCTTTTATATTGTATGCTTATGTACATTAGTCTAATACATACAGTACACAAAAAGAGCCTTTAGAACAGTTATGCACAAGACATGCAATGTTGGATTTATACATTGGATCTCAGGATATGATTAATTGGACAAAAAAAGAAGTGGAGTAGACATGTAGGGTAAAGTTATATAACTTCTGGTTCCTTTACCTTCTTCAGTTTTAAATGAGAACCTTGCTGGGAAGCGCATTCTTGATTACAGTTCCTTACTTTTCATCACTTTGACTATTTCATGTGAATCTCTTCTAACCTGCAAAGTTTCTGTTAAGAAATCTACTGACAGTCTTATTGGAGCTCCCATGTAGGTAACTGACTGCCTTTCTCTTGATGCTTTTAAGACTTTCCTTTATCATTGACATTGGCATTTTAATGATGATGTGTCTTGGTGTGGGCCTGTTTGGGTTCATCTTGTTTGGGACTCTCTGTACTTCCTGAAGTTGTATGTCTATTTCCTTTGTCAGGTTAGGGAAGTTTTCAGTGATTATTTCTTCAGATAGGTTCTTGATTACTTGTTCTCTCTCTTCTCCTTCTGGTCCCCAGATGATATGAATGCTGTTATGCTTGATGTTGTCCCAGAGGCCCCTTAAACTGTTATTTTTTTAAATTCTTTTGTTGTTGTTGTTGTGGTGGTGGTGGTTCCAAATGGGTGTTTTATGCTACCTTGTCTTCTAAATCAACTGATCCAGTTCTCTGCTTCATCTAATCTGCTGTTGATTTCTTCTAGTGTATTCTTCATTTCAGTTATTGAAGTCTTCATTTCTGGCTACATTTTATGGCTTCTATGTCCTTTTTCATGCTTGCTTTCTCTTTGTTGAAGTTCTCAATGAGTTCCTTAAGCATCTTTATAACCATTGTTTTGAATTCTGCATCTGGTAGATTGTTTGTCTCCATTTTATGTTTTTCTGGAGTTTTCTCGTATTCTTTCATTTGGGACATGTTTTTTTTTTCTCTCATTTTGGCTGCCTCTCTGTGTCTGTTTCTATGTATCAGGTTGATCTGCTACATCTCCCAGTCTTGGCAGGGTGGTCTTATGTTGTAAGTTTTCTATGGGACCCTAGTAGCATAATCCCAGTAGCATAATGTCCCTGGTCCCCTCAAAGAGATGCTCTAGGAGAGTCCTTTTTATGGATTGTGTGCACCCTCCTATTGTAGTTGAGCTTTGGTTGCTATTGGTACATCAGTGGGTGGGACTGACTCTCAGGCTGAATGGCTGTGATGATTGGCCAGGACCACAACTGGCAAGCTACTGTGTGGAGGCCGATTTTCCCCAGTAAGTTCTGGTGCTTGCAGTGACTACCCTTTGAATGTGCTGCTTGTGGGGTTCTGTTATTGTTTGAAGCCGGTGACTTGTTCTGGGGCCTCTTGGAAGGGGGTTCTTGTTCAGGTCAAGGTCAGCTGCTGCTTTTGACTAGTCCAGGGCTATATAGTATATGCTACAAAGTGATCCTCAGTTGATCACTGCCTTTGTTAGACCTGGAGGTGAGTGGGACAGACCACAGTGTGAATCAATGCTGGTCATCACCAGTATCAGGCTTTGGGAAGCTCAGCAAAAGATCTAGAAAACCCCAAGTCCTGCTACCACCTGCCAGCTGTCCAAAAGGCTCAGCCACAGTACAAGCCTCCAGTGGTATGGTGGTAAGAGAGTTAGGTGGGGCAGCGTTTCAGGAGTCACCAGTGTGTGATGACTGGTACCAAACTGGTTAATGCAGACTCAGATTTGGCACCAGTGCTGAGCCTGGGGTCACTCCACAAAAGTCTCAGAGTCTACCAAGGCTAGCTATCACCTGCCTGGGGTTCATGGACACCTTAGAGTTGTCCAAGAAAAATTTCAGAGCAGGCCAAAAACAGTTGTCTGCCAGCCATGAAAAAGCCTCTGGTAGTGTGAAAGTTGTGTGGAGCAGAGTTCCAGGGTGTCACCAGGGTTGAGTGAGTGAGGTCCACCAGGCCAATGAGTATTTAGATTTGACCGTGTGGAGAGAAGACTCAACACAGAAAAGATGGTACCCACCTACCAGCTACAAGGGATGAGGGCTCAGCACAGGGATAATGGTGGCTTTCCCTCAAGCTTGTGCCCTGAAGTCACACTACTTATTCTCTCTCTGTATGTCTCTGGCACACTACCCCCAGCTTCTGTCCCTTCTCCAGAACCCAGGGTAGGTACCTGGGAGTGAGAGAATCTGTGCACGGGCCCTTGACAAGGATGTTTGGCACTCCAGCAGCCTTCTGTCTCATTCAGATGGATAGAGTCCTGGCTGATTTTCACAGCCAGATGTTGTGGGGACTGCTCATGTTGGCACTGGTGCTCTAAGCTGGAGATTCCTGTGTAGGCCTGGGACCCTTGTTGTTCAGGGAGGACCTTTGCAGCTAAGATACATTTCCCAATTCTCAACCACTATGTGTGTGTGTGCAAAGCCAGCCTGTTTTGAATCTCCACCCTTCTTACCAATCTGAGGTGGCTTCTTTATATTTTTAGTTATAGGACTTCTGTTCATCTAGCCTTTGGATGGTTCTCTAGTTTGAATGTTCTATATTTTAGTTATAATTTTAATGTGCTCATGGGAGGAGACAAGCACAGGCTTACTTTTTCCAAAGTCTTGACCAGAACTCCCTAAGTTTGCCATCCTATATGAGCATGGTACATGACACCCCAAAACTATAATAGTAACATCAATGATCTCTGACCACAGGTCACCATAACAAATTTAATAAAAAACTAGTTTAAAATATTGTGTGAATTACCAAAACATGACACAGAGACACAAAGTGAGCAAATGCTATTGGAAAAATGATGCTAATAGACTTGCTCGATGTTGAGTTACCACTAACTTTTAATTGTTAAAAAACACAATCTATGAAGTGCAATAAACCAAAGCACCATAAAATGAGATATACTTGTATTACTCTCTTTTATTAATCTGTGAAAAGTTTGGACCATAGCTTTAACAGCTATTGACACATTTAAATTCTAGAATATTTTTTTTAAAAGCAAAACTCAAAACCACTTGAAACAAATAAGACAAAAAGTTTTTTAAAAACCTTAAAATATGAATAACTTATAGTAATGAACTAGACCCCCGGGTGAAACAGAGTCAAAAGATATGAACAAGCAAATCACCAAAGAAATACAAATAGATAATAAACATTTAAATGAAACTCAACTTCATATTTAATCAAAGAAATGTAAATTAAAGCAAGCCAGCATTTTTCTTTTATCAAATTAACAAAGCCCTTTTCAAACTTGAATACCAGTTGCTGAATAGGGTGTGGTATATCTTTGATTCACTGAAACTTCTAGTAAGACAAAAATTGTTGAAGTCATTTTGGAAAGAATTCCATCTACAGATATCATGAGCCTTCAACCAGCTCCTGAGCACAGTAATCCCACTTCTGGGAATCGGACCTAAGGAAATTACTTGAAATATAGAAATACAAAGATGTTCACCACAGCTTTATTGAAAATAATAAAAATTCAATAGCAACCTCAACTTACATTCATTTAGAAATGCTAAATTACAAAGTATTAATAAATTAAGAGTATGTATATTTACAAAATATACAACAGATTGACAAAAAATTCTCAAATGACTTGGAAAGGGGAAATGTTTATGTGATTATGTTTAATGAGTATAGCAAGAACCTAAATTACATATATAGCATATTATAAACTCTATAAACTCTCTATATATTATATAAAACTCTGGGAGAAAATAAAATATTGATTAACATTGTCTCTAGGAAGTAGAATAATGAGATATTTAAAAAAATTTATTTGTTAATCTTTCTATATTTTCCATAATTTCTACAATGAGCGCTTATTTAGTATGCTTCTAAACAAAACAAATGTTTAATTTTTTAAAAAGTTCTTAATTACAGGTCTGAGGATAAATTGCACCCTCTAATGGTAATATCCGAGTATTACAGACCTGTGTTCAAAAGTCATTCCATTCTTATTTCTAGTCAGACACCTAGCATCCTGTCTTCTGTGTCATTTCCTGTGCAATGCCATGTTTTGAATGACAGAAAGACTTATATGCCCCACCTACTTTCTGATGTCTGAAAGCAATTTCTCCAGCTTGTGGCTCACACTTAGTGTACTAATTGCCCTCAAATACAGTATTCCAACTCTCATAATACTCCTGAAGAGCAGTTATTATTACATTTTTGCATTATACAAATAAGGAAACCAAAGCCCAAAGAAAAATGAAGACACTTACTTAAGATTATGCAATTTATAAGTGTTTGGGCAGAATTTGAATTAAGTCTGACAGTCTCCAAAACATGACATATTTTCCTTTCCACTTTGAAGGACTGAGCTGAAAAAGTGAATCTTCTAGGACCGTGAACTCAGACACCAGTGTGTTCCCATTAAATGAAGGGTTATGGTACTGGGTTCTTCTGAGAGGGATTTTGGCCATGACAGCATTTCCCAAAATGTGACATACCCCTACTAAAGGGAAGGCTCCCTGTTCAAATAAGTTTAAGAAATGCTGTAACTTCATCTCTCCTTTTGGAGATTCATAATGCACTTAAGCCGAGTAGAAAAAAATGTTCAGTTTCTTTTATCATGTAATTTGATCATAGGACATCTCAACCCCGTTCCCACCCCCAAAACAATTAACATTTAATGGGGTGTCCATCTGAAGAGAACATGCAGATCAAGGGATTGAGAGAGCAGTTTTCAGGTATCTTCTGAAAAGAAAGTCAAAAGTATAGGACAAACAGTCCAGAAAGGAGGTAAAGTAACCCCAGAGCCCAGCTTTATGAAACATAAGCATAATGCCTCTCTGTAGCAGACATTCTGTATATTCTCTGCCAAGTTAAGTGTAGTCTGGGGCAGATGGCCCACCCTCCACAGCCTAAGTCTGCTTTTGGAGCCTCCTTTGCTTATCTCCTGGATCCCACTGGAGGGAATACAAAGTCGGAGGCAAGAAGAAGACGAAATAGCAGAATTTGAAGTGAGGCTGAAAACACAGAGTTGGATAGGTGAAGCTTAACATGTTGCAAGTTTATGCATTAGAAAGGAGAATTGCAACAAGTAACACAGAGCATTTACTCTACAGCAGGCATTGTTCCCAGTGCTGTAACTCTATGAATTTATGTTATCTTCACAATAGCCTTATTATGTAGGTACTATTATCACTCCTGTTATTCCCATTGTACAGATAGGGAAACTGTGGCCCAGAGAGGTTAAGTAAGTTGACCAAGGCTACAAGCTACAGCACTGAGATTTGAAGCTAGACAGCCTGGCTCGGGAGCATTTATTTATTTATTTATTTATTTTGCTTCTTAAGAAAACTTTACTTTGGAAAAATCAAACCTTCAGAAAGTTGTAAGACTATTATGATGAGCTCCTATTACATTCTTCACTTAGATTTGCCAGTGAAAATTTTGACACATTTTAGCTCTCTTTCTCTTTACACATATTATTTTTAATTAAAATTATTGGGGTGACATTGGTTAATAAAATCAAATAGGTTTCAAGTGTATAATTCAATAATATAGCATATGTATATTGTATTATGTGTTGACCACCCAAAGTTACATTTCCTTCTACCACCAAATATTTGACCCCCCCCCATCCCTTTATACTTCCTCCTCCCCACTTCCCTCTGGTAACCATAAATCAACTGTCCTTGTCCATGAGTTTCTGATTGTTTGGGTACATATATACAATGGAATATTATTCAGCCATCAGAAAAAATGAAACACTTCCATTTCCGACAACATGGATGAACTGAGATTATCATGCTAAGCGAAATAAGTCAGATAGAAAAAGTTGAGAACCATATGATTTGACTGATATGTGGATTATAAAACTAAAAGTAACAGATTACAACTTTTAACTACTAGGGTTGTATTGTTCTCTTATCTAATCTATCTCATCTAAGGAAGTGACACAGATATCAGTTTTGCTGTACAAAAATCCCAAACCTAGGAATCATTCTTGACTTATCTCTTTCTCTCAGCTCTCCTCCCACATCTAAGTTATCAATGAATCCTGACAATTCCATCTCCAGAATACATCCCAAATCCAACCATGTGTCTTCCCTTCATTGACCCTGCCCTAGTCTGAGCTACCAATTATATCTCACATGGATTACTACAATAACCTTATCACTGGACTCACACTCTGTTGCAAGTGTTCTCCACACTACAGTCAGAGGGATCATGTTTAAAATCCTGCATCAGATTATGTCATGCTTTTACTTAAAACCCTCTGGTGGTTTTCTATCCCATTTAGAAAAAATCTAAACTTTCTGTGACTTTCAAAGCCACTTATGGTGTAGTCTCTGTCCCCACTTTGACTTCATTTTATACTTACTTCCTACATACTTAACTACAGACTAGCCCCACTAACCTTCCTTCTGTCCTCCAACCACACAAGGCTAATTTCTACCATTGAGCCTTTACATTTTCTATTTTCACTACCTGAGATATCCTTTCTCTATGCTGCACTATTGAATTTTCTCATTCTTTAGGTCTCATCTGAAATGTCACCTCTTCATAGAAGTCTTTCCTGATCACTTTATTAATGGTTCATCCAGAACAGTATATAGCATATAGTAGGTGCTCAGTAAACACTTTTTGGAAAAATGAATACCTCTTTCTTTATGTCAAAATTGATGAGGCTGAGACCTGCAAAGTGAAGAATATGTGCCCAAATGAGAGGTAGAGGTGAGAATACAGAGCATGCTCTTTGACCCTCAGGAAAGTCATCTGTAACAGTGAAGTACTGGCACTCAGACCTGAGGTAACACATAGTGGCTTCAACTGTACCAAGCAGAGTACCCTCTATACCCTATCTTAGCAAGATCTTGACCCTCTCAGACTCTTTCTCATTCGATTCCCAGAGAAGAAAACCAAAGGAAGATGAGCTGAAGTCTTGTGAGTTTGTTGGTGCTGTCCTCAGGCTACTCTTAAGGGTAGTGAATATACAGGAAGCTCCAAGTTTGAACAGTTTAACTTACACAGTAATCTAACTACTTTGTGCTTTAGCTACTAATCTGCCAAATGGAACTAGTATTTCAATCCATTCATCTCATAGGGTAGTTGTAGGGATTAATGGGGTAATACAGAATATACATAAAGCACTTAGCACAAGTCCTAGCATGTAGTAATCTCTCAATAAATGATAATGATGATGATGATGATGATGATGATGATGATTAACCATTCATTCTCTTCCTTAAAATTTTCCCTCAGCTTTAAGTGCCCCAAACTAGATTTTACAAAATGTTTTGAGATTAAAAAAATCCTTGTTCCAGAATCTTTGTAATCTGGCCCTTATCTATCTCTATCTCTGTACCTATATCTTTTTTCATTTCCTTTCCCATACTAATCACTCTGCATAACTTTAGTCTCCAAACACACCTCTAGGACTTGGTTCATGCTGCCTTTCTACAAATACCCTTCCTGTCTATCGCATCTCTGTTTTTTTTCTATCAAAATATTAACTCATCTTTTAAGATTTCTCTCACATGGCCCCTCCTATAGGAGCCATCTGTTACTACAAGGACTTTCTAAATTTATCTCTATTTGTTCTGGGCTGCCAGAGCACTTTGCTCTCCTTCTGTTAAACTACTCATCACAGCATTTTATTATTTTACTGTTGAGGTGTAAATTGAGTTCCAGAAAGGCAAGGACTGTGCCATCTACATCCCTGAAGTCCAAAGCTTGTCACAGGGCAAATGCTCAGAAAGTATCTAGTTTTTAAAAAGTATCTATTCTTTAGTGAATAGAATTAGTCTCTGTGTTCTCCCAAAATTCATATGTTGAAAGCTAATCTGCAATGTGATGGTATTTGGTGGTGGGGTCATTGGGAGGTAATTAGGCCTTGAGGGTGAAGTCCTCATGAATGGGATTAGTGTCTTTATAAAAGAGACCCTAGAGCAAACTCTTCCACCATGTAAGAAAACATAGATAAGATGGCTATATGAACCAGAAAGTGGGTTCTCACTAGACACCAAATCTGTTAGTGTCTTGATCTTAGACTTCCCAGGCTCCATGACTGAAAAATAAATGTGCATCCTTTATAAGCCACACAGTCTATGGTATTCTGTTATAATAGCCCAAACAGACTAAACAGACAACATTTATAGGTGTTAACACAGATATGCCCTACAGTAACCTCAATAAACCCAGCTCCTAGAAGCCCTCCAGTCTGGGACAGAATCAGAAGTGGAGGGATTGCCATCTTTAGGCCTCGAAGTTTGTTTAATCTATTACTTGGAGGGCACTACTCTTTCCTCCTCTGCTGTGTTTGATGTCACCTTGGAGAGTAAAGAAAGCAAAACTGAGGCTCAGGTTAGTATATAGGAAATGAACCCTGGGGAAAGTGGCCATATGTTTTTCAAAGATGTCTAGTTATACTAAAAGTCATCATCTGCCTTATGGGATAAGGGGCAAATACCAGAACACCAACATATGCATGTCTCCCTTTCTCTGGCCTTGTGTTCTTTGACTTCCATAATTCTAATCCCTGGCTCCTCTGCTCTAATGGAAGATCATCAGACATTTTGATAGATGGGAATAACTACCTCCTGTCAGACAATTCCTTCCTCTTCAAGCCTTTCATGGTTTACTAGACTCTTAAGAGTACATAAGAGGGTTGAGTTCTCTACTCTTGGGCTGTTGGGGCTTTGAGATAGAACAAAGAATAGTAATGAGAGGGAGGGAAGGAAGGAAGGAGGGAAAGAGGGAGAGAGAGAGAGAGAGAGAGAGAGAGAGAGAGAGAGAGAGAGAGACTGAGATTAAACAAGATGGATGAAGAATTGAGGCAGAGCCTCTTCCTGGTCTTTTTCTTTCTGGGACTTCAATACAATCTTTATGCTAGGATTTACTCCTTTCATAAGTTGTATTACCTTGATTATTAACAGGCAAGAAGTCAATTGTTCTGTCAAGTCTGAGGAAGGGAGATATGGAGGGTAGAGGCTCTGGGTACTTAAGTCTATGAGACACTAGTTTAAAAACCTCCAGGGTATCTCAGGGTATCCTAAGATGGAAGGCTTGCTGAGAGGTTCAGGGAGTGTCCCTGGGTTTTAGTCCCCACCACAGGATGTCAGTTCACCTTCCTGTCCAGGCTAGGAAAACATTGCCTGGCAAGGCTCTGACTCATTTCCCCCAAACAACAATAAGTCTTACAGAAGCCCAGACTACACTTCACTTCCTCCACAACCCATACCCTCCTAGGAACTCCAAGAAGCAGAAGGACGTGGAAAAACTGAAAAGAATTCAGTTTGCCCCTGACCCAAATCCATTGCTCCATTCCAGACCCCTCAGCCCACTCTTTTATGCATGACTGGGGCCCCAGATCCTTAGGTCCTTTCCCCTCACTCTTAGAAAGCACTACCCTCTCTAAGCAACCTGACATATCCAGCTTAAAGCAAAAGCTGTTTCTCCTCCCATGAGAAGGCTGACTCTGAATGAGGGGATCCGAGTGATTGAAAAGGCTTAAATTTTTGGCACCTTGACAAGTAGGTAAGGGAGATGTTCTGGTACAAATTGACACAAAAGCTTTGGAGTCAGACAACTATGGATTTGCTTCTTGTAGAAACTTTGCTGGTTATTTGATCTTGGGTGAATTTAGTTTTTGTGCTTCACTTATAAAAAGGGAGCGGACTACTTTGTTCACAGTGATTAAGTGAGAGACTATGTAGAAATCCCTTAATATAGTGCCAAGGAAATGCTAGGTGATTAAATGGAGATTGTGTAAAGATGCAGTTAGGAACAAGAACTCTGGCATCAGACCACTTGGGTTAAAATCCTGGCCCTGCCATTCACTAGCCGTGTGTCCTTGGGCAAGCCACTGCTTACTTTCTCACAAAAGGACTTCACCTTTCTGTGACTTACTTTTCTCTGTATAAAATGAAAGTGATAAAAATAGACATGCTTCACAAAGTTGTTTGCAGAATTAAATTTCATTTTCATAATGTGTTTAGAAAATATTCTCACATGTGGTAAACTATTATTAAATGTTAGCTGCTATTATTATAATTACTGTTATTGTTATTCTCTGCCCAAAACTTGGTAGAGCTGAAGAAAGTCAAAAGCAAGTTCTAGTTTCTTTTTATTCAAAGTGTGATCCATGAACCAGAGATGGACATCACTTAGGAGCTTAGTAGAAATGCAGCATCTCAGACCCTTCCACAAATCTGGTAACAGACTTCACTAGAGGAAAAATAAACAATGGAAAGGTTGGGAGAGAAGAAAAACAGTAGGACTGAGCAGTCTAAGGTAAGACCTGTGGGGTTAAGATGAGATATGGTCCAGCTAGGCAGGTCAAAGCAAGGCCTTTGATAGGATGAGGCAGGCAAATATGAGTGATATTTGACCTTAATATCTCAGATGAAGCCCTAGTAAAAATTAGAAAAAGTCTTATCCTTTGGAAGGATGAAACCCTGCAAGTGCAAGGCTTGATAAGTAAAGTTCAGGCTTTATTTCAGCACCTTTTATCTCAAATGGTCAGGAGTCCCAGGTCAGTGCCCAACTTACACAAATATGTATTATCACTCTGGATGAAAGAGTAGAAAGACAGACACAAATATTCATGAACCCAACAAGGTATGTGTGGTAGACAACATCCTAGACATCCTCCAATAATTCTTACCGCCTGGTATTTACAACCTCCTATAGTTCTGAGCTTGTGTAGGGCAAACCTATTTAACAAATAGAATATTTTGGAAAGTGTGATTTCTGAGTCTAGGTCATAAAAGACATTGCAGTTTCCACTACAGCTATCTCTTGAAACACTTGCTCTGTGAAAATTCAAGTTCTGTGTCATGAGGACACTACAGAAAAACCTTCATGGTTAAAAACTGAGACCTCCAACCAACAACTAATATTAATTTGCTAGTCATGAGAGAGAAGCATCTTGGAATCAGATCCTCCATCTCTAGTCAAGACTGAAATGACTGCTTCCCTGGCCAATATCTTGACTGAAACCTCATTACAACCCCCAAAACAGAACCACCAAGCTAAGTTACTCCTAAATTCTTGACCCACAGAAATTGTGTGAGATTATAAGTGAGCTACAATGTTTCTATCACTTTTGGGGTACTTTGTAACACAACAACTTTTAAGGTATTTTATAATACAGCAATAGATAAAGAATAATGTATGTTTTAAAAAGCCCAAAGATGCCAGGGAAACCTCATGAGCTAAAGGGACAAGGCAAATAACAATCACAACAATGATAGTACTTCAATCACAGGACAAATCTTCAGCCTACATGAGTCCTCACATGACATGTATTCTAATCTCCAAGGGGCACTGAAAGGGAAACTGAGGCCCAAGGACACACAGCTAACTAGTGGCCAAGTGTGTTTGTTTTTTCATGTCTTTTTGTTATCCTACATTACCATGGGCATCCATATACATCATAGCCTGCAAAGCAAAGTCGGCAGCAGGAGGTAGCCAATGCCAAAGTCTCTTGAAGCATTCTGCTACACTGTCTGGTGAAAAGAAACACTCAGTGAGGGCTACATGTCCTTTCTCTCTCTCTCTCTCTCTCTCTCTCTCTCTCTCTCTCTCTCTCTCTCTCTCTCTCTCTCTCCTAAACTTACCTTTAATCTTTTAAGTCATCACATGAGATGTTGATTCTCCCAACAGCTACACTGTCTTCATTTGATTATATGAGTAGTTATCTCCCTTTGCTATCAAAGTTACTTTCCTTGGCCCAGAAAGAAATATCAGATCCAGAGACAAAAATAAATTTCTGGGGTATGTTCCATAAGCTCAAAGCTGAGGTATACACATCAAAAGTTTCTATTTTCTAAGAAGAAAACTATAAATGTCACAAATACATAGAAATTAAACATCAATTCTCTGAACAACCAATGGATTAAAGAAAAAATTAAAAGGACAGAGAAAACTATCTTGAGACAAACTAAAATAGAAATACAATATATCAGAACTTATGGGATGCGGCAAAAGTAGTTTTAAGAGGGAAGTTCATAACAACAAATGCCTACAATAAGAAGCAAGAAAGGTTCCAAGTAAATAATCTAAGTCTACATCTTAAGGAAATAGAAAAAGAACAAACTGAGCCTAAAAATACCATAGAAATAAAATAATAAACATTAGAGCAGAAATAAATGAAATAGAGAAAAATAGAAAAGATTAATTAAACTAAGAGTTGGTTCTTTGAAAAGATAAACAAAACTTACAAGCAGACAAACCAAGGAAAAAAGAGAGAGAACCTAGAACTGACAAAATTATAAATGTAAAAGAAGACATTACAACTATTCCACAGGAATACAAAGAATCATAAGAGGCTACTATGAACAATATGCCAATAAACTGGACAACCTAGAGGAAATTAAAAAATTTTAGAAACATAAAACCTATTGAACCTGAATAAGGAAGAAATAGAAAGTCTGAAGAGTCTAATTACTAGAAAGAAGATTTAAGTAATAATCAAAATCCTCTCGATGAGGAAAAGCCCATGACCAGATGGCTTCACTGTTGAATTTTACTAAACATTTAAAGAATTAATGCAAATCCTTCTCAAAAAATATAAGAGGGGAGAACACTCTCAAATTTATTTTATGAGGCCAGCATCATGTTGATACCAAGATTAGACAAGGACACTCCCAGAAAAGAAAACTACAGACCAATGTTCCTGATGAATATAGATGAAAAATTATTAATAACATGCTACCAAACCAAATTCAGCAGCCCATTTAAAGGATAATTCACTATGTTCAAATGGGATTTGTAACTGTAATGCAATAATGGTTTAATATACCACAAATCAATCAATGTGAAACATCACATTAATAGAACAAAAAAAAATCATATGATTATCTCAATGCATGCAGAAAACGCATTTGACATAATCCAATATCTATTCATAGAAAAACTCTTAACAAATTAAGTACAGAAAGAACATATCTCAACATTACAAAGACCACATATGACAAACCCACACTTAATATCATAATAATGTTGAAAGGTTGAAGACTTTTCCCCTAAGATCAGGAACAAGAGAAGGGTACCTACTACTACCACTACTATTCAATACAGTACTGGATATCCTTGTCAGAGCAATCAGGCAAGAAAAAAGTAATAAAAGGCATCAAAGTTGGAAATGAAGAATTAAAATTGTCTCTATTTGCTGATGACATGATTTATATATGAAGAAATTTGTAAAGACTTCACCCAAAAGCCATTAAATCTAATCAATAAATTAAGTAAAGTTACAGAATACAAAAAATACAAAATTAGCATACAAAATTAGTAGCATTTTTATACATTAACAATGAGTTATCTAAAAAAGAAATGAAGGAAACAATTCCATTTACAATACCATCAAAAACAATAAAATAGGAATAAATTTAACCAAGGAAGTGAAATATCTCTACTCTGAAAACTACAAGACATTGATCAAAGAAATCGAAGATGACAAAAATAAATGAAAAGGTATTCATGTTCATGAATTGGAAGAATTAATATTGTTAAAATGTCCATACTACCAAAAACCATATATAGATTCAATGCAATCCTTATCAAGATTCCAATGGCACTTTTTACAGAAGTAGAAAAAAAATCCTAAAATTTGTGTGGACAAAAGGACCCCTAAGAGTGAAAACAATCCTAAGAAAGAACAAAGTAGGAAGCATTGTATATCCTTATATCAAGCTATATTACAGAGATATAGTAATCAAAATAGTATTGTACTGGCATAAAAACAGACAAATGGAATAGAATTGAGAGCCAAGAAATAAACTCAAACATATATGGTCAAATAATATTTGACAAGGGAGTCAAAGAATACTCTCTTTGGAATATTCTTTGGAGAAAATGGAGAAAAGACAGCCTTTTCAATAAATGATTTGGAGAAAATTGGATATTAACATGTAAAAAATAAAACTTGACTCTTATTTACACTATTCACAAAAATTAACTCAAAATGGGTTAAATGTAAGGTTTGAAACATGAAACTCCTAGAAGAAAACATAGAAAATCTTCCTTGACATGGGTCTTGGCAATAATTTTTTGGATATGATACCTAAAGCACAAGCTGCAGAGTCAAAAGAAAACAAGTGGGACTACATCAAACTAAAACGCTTCTGCAGAGCAAAAGAAATGAAAAAAGAAAAGACACCCTACAGAATGTGGAAAATATTTGCAAACTGTATCTGTTAAAGGGTAAATATCTAAAATATAGATAGATTCATAAAACTCATTAGCTAAAAATAAATTCCAAATAATCCAACTGAAAAATAGGCAAAAGACCTGAAAAGACATTTCTCCAAAGAAGATACATGAGGAGTAGGACAAAATAGCATAGATGATAGCAGCTTTGTTCATTCCTCTTTGGAGCAAATCAAAGTTATGATAGGAACACAGAGCAAACAGCAAGTAAAGTCACCTGGGATATATATGAGCAGAAGCACTACAACTAGGGAGAGAAATAATTAATTAACTTGCAATGAAAGAAGGTAGGAGGGAGTGAAGATGAGAGTCTGCCTGTCCAGAGCAGCTGAGTGGGACAGAAGCTATGGTAGCCAGCAGCTGCAGACGCCTCTTTAAGGGGCCATATCTGCAAGCTGAATTTCATGGTGATGGACCTGCTCACTCTCAGCACCAGCTCCCTGTCAGCTGCACGGGGTTCACCAGGGATTTACAGGGGGACACTGATTTGTCAGAGTGAGGGTCAGAGGTTAGGCTCTCTCCCGGGCAGAAGTGCAGGTTGTGTCCGTTGAGCTTCTGTTGAGAAGTGTGTGGATGCAGCACTGCCACAGCTGAGATGTCATTAAACTAGATAACAGAGGTTGTTCCATCCAGAGGATTCTCTGAAACTCCGCTTCCCCCAACTCGTGTCAACACCCAAGCCACATCCAGTTGTGTCCTCGGTGAGCCCATTACTCCTTGCTGAGCAGCGCCTAGACTCACAATGGTGGCAGCTGGCCTCGTTTTCTGCTCTGGTTTCTTGAGGCAACTATATGCACAACATCTGTGGATTGCTTGCTGAATCTTAACAGGTGGCCCTGGAGTGGCACAGGCTGAGGCTAAACTTGGCCTGCAGCTGGACCCCTCTCAGAACTGTGCCACTGGACACCTACTAAACAAAGCCATACTAATAAGACTGGGAGACTTATGCTAATAAGACTGGGAGACTTAGGAGCTTTGCTTACTACATAGAAACAGACACAGAAAAGCAGCTAAAATGGGAAGACAAAGAAGTAGAAACCATATGAGAGAATAGAAGAGAGACCCCGGAATAATGGTGGCAAGCAATCAAACAGATGCAGAGTTCAAAACACTGGTTTTAAAGATGCTCAATGGCTGCCTGCAGGAGGAGGGGGGGGAGAAGGTGCGGTGGGTTCCCTGAACAGACCTGCCTGAGAGAGCTGTTAGCACCACACAGAGGTAGAACCCAGGGATCAGGACAGAAAACAGAGAAGTCGGGATGACAGAGAAGCAACAACTGATTACTACCACCCACAGTTACAAAGCACCAGGCTGAGCAACAGCCCCTATCCCACAAACCAAAGGGCACTTCCATCATATTCTCCAAAACTGAACACTGTGGAGCCGCAGAGGAATCTGAGCAAATGCTCCTCAAACTGTTGTTACCACTGACAGAGACTGATACTGAAGGTAGCAAGTGTGATGGAATATAAGAAAAAAATAAGCATCATTAAGACTTTGTATGAAGCAGGGATCCAAGAGGCTTAGACGCCACCTACTGGAAAACAAAAGAAAAATGCCTTCTTGGCAACAAGTGCTAGAGAGACCATTATATCAAAAATCAATCTGAAAAAAAAAAAAAAAAGAAGACACTTCCAGTAGTGCTCAGACAGAGAAATAGTCCATTAAACACTGTGACCAAGGTGACAAGGCAGCTCATAAAGAAAGAGAAAAATCTCCAGAAAATAAGCATAAAGACATAGAAATATGCAGCTTAAATGACAGAGAATTCAGGATGATACTTCTGAAAAAACTCGGTGAAATTCAAAATATTATTCAAATCAACAAACCCAGGAATTGAAGAACAACTACATCAGCAGAATGAGTGTTTTAGCAATGAGACTGAAAAATTCAAAAATAACCAAATAGAAATTCTGGAGATGAAGAACACACTGCAAAAGATGAAAAATGAAATAGCAAGCTTGGGGATTAGAGTCGACCAAATGGAGGAATGGATAAGTGATATTGAAGAAAGAAATCTAGAAATAAATCAGAAGGAAGAAGAAAGAGGTCAAAGAATTAAAAAGAATTAGAGGAATAAAAGAACTAGCTGATACCACCAGGAGAGGAAGCATAAGAATATGGGCATTCTCAAATGGCAAGAAAAGAAGCAGGGATTAGAAAGCATTTTCAGACAAATAGTTGATGAGAATTTCCCAAATCTACGAATGAGCTGGAGCTTGGAATTCAAGAAGTCAGCAGAACACCCAATTATCTAAACTCAAAAAGGACTTCTTCAACACATATTGAATTAAAATTATCAAAAATTGATGACAAAGAAAGAGTTCTCAGGGCACCCAGGGAAAAGAAAACGGTAACTTATAAAGAAAATCCATTAGATTTTTGTCGGACTTCTCAGCACAAACCCTACAAGCAAGAAAGGAGTGGAATCAAATATTCAAACTATTAAATGAACGAAACTACCAGCCAAGAATAATGTATCCAGTAAAGCTCTCCTTTAAATATGAAGGAGAAATAAAGACCTTTCCAGACCTACAAAAATTGAGGGAATTCTCCACTATGAGGTCTGCATGACAAGAAATACAGAAAGAGGTTAGCTTACATAAAACAAAATGACAAAAAATATATAACTATAAATAAAGTGATGAGCAGGCAGATAGAAGCAGAAGAGTGTAATCTTTATAAAGAACAGGGCATTATGAGCTTAAACAATCAGAAGAGGTTTGCTGTTGCAAGATACTGATGAATATTCATCACACATAGAGACAAATTAAGATAATAACAGAAAAGGGGAGGAATCAAAGATCCAAATTTACAAAGGGGAATGGAGATAAGTCACACACAGAAAAAAAAAAAACTGCTATATATATAACTATCCTCTACATATTCGTAATGGTAACCACACACCAAAGATTCAGAAATGAAGTATACAATACATAACAAAAAGGACCAGAGGGAAAATTCACAAAACCCACCCACCCCAAAAAAATAGAACCAAAAGGAAAACAAATCATTGGAAACACTAATCTACCAGAAAACAAAAGGTAAAATGGTTATAAGAAAACCTAATATTTCAATAATCACCCTAAATGTAAATGGACTGAATTCACCAATAAAAAGGAGTAGAGTTGCAGATTGGCCTTCTTCTTGGTTTGTAGATGAAATTCTTTTTGCTGTGCCCTCACATGGCATAAAGCAGAGAAAAGAAGCTTTCTCACATCTCTTCTTCATCTAAGGGCATTAATCCCATGAGTGCTCCACCTTATGAACTAATTACCTCTTAAAGACCCCATCTTCAAATACTATTATATTGAGAATTTGAGTTAAAACATATGAAATTTGGGGGAAGCGAACATTAAGTCTATAGCAGGCTCCATTTTCAAATTTGAGGAAACTAAAGAGCAGAAGACTTTAGTTTCTATAGGTATTGGCTTAAATTGCCATGATGTTTTACACAAGGAAGATTAGTGTTTCCCTTGGGCTCCACACAAATGCGTTAAAAATGATGCATACCATAGTAAACAGGGCCTGGGATTTTCAGTGGTATGGCTGTGGGCTAGTTAATCTCAGCTCCTCCACTATCAAGCTATGAACTTGGGCAAGTCATTTAACCTCTCTGAGCCTTCTTAAAAGTGGTGATGAGTGATATATTCCAGGATATATGTGTGGATCAAGGGAAGTGATATGAAAAATACTAGAACATATTTAGGCACTCAACAGATTTGTGAGATCTTTTTTTCTTTCCAACCATGTACAAAACCTGTGATCCTGCTGAGTCTTTGTATATAAATCTCTTAGTTGATTCCACTCCCCCATGACTACCACCTAGTACATACCTTATTTTTAAATCTTTATACCATGGGTTTGGGCTGAGTTTTGGCTTTGCTCTCATTGTTATTTATACTGGTGGGTTGTCTCTGTCATCAGTATATTCTAGAACGTCTCATAGTCATTTTCTTCCTCCTGTTGCATATACCTGTTGGTTTACATGATCCAAATTCCTGTTGGAAGACCTAGATCCAAATTCCAGCTCTGCCTTATGTGACCTTGGACCTGTCACTTCTTTTTGACTATCAGACCTCATCCAAAAGATAAGAGAGGTTGAATTGGACCATCTCTAAGGACTTCCCAGCACTCAAAATTGGATTTTGTCTGGGCTATGCCAAGATTATAGCCAAAATGACCACAGCTGTAGGCAAGCTTTGGGTGAAGGTATAAAGGAATGTCTCAGATCTGAGCCTGAAATACCTGTGATAAGTATATGAATAATTCTGCTAGGCCCAATAGTGCTCAACTGAAAACATTTCTAAATGCCTCCAGTCCTGAGGAGAACAATGTATCAATTTTGTTCATTAGTGTTCTCTGGTTTTCTGTTCATAGGGACAAAATGTCCTTTGGTGTAGAAAGCAATGCTTTATTTGATTAATGATTAACAAGTCTAGGTGGAAAAGAGTCACTGAATTTCATAATAAAGTTAGCATTTCTCAAATCTTCCAGTGTGTTTCAGGGTGCCATACTTAGCCAGAAAACTTGTACGTGTTAAGCTTTGAATTGTGACTGGAATCCTTGCTTTAAGTTACTTGACATTTTCTGATTCTCTCTTTAGTTCCACCTATAATGCATTCTGCTCTAGATTCTGCCACTCTCTGTGTTATCCTAGAACAATTTCTTTCCCTCCCTAGGCCTCAGATTCCTCCTCTGCAAAATGGAAGAGATTGACCTGGAAAGCTCTAGTGGTGGGATTCTATGAATAATGATGATGATGATAATGATGATAGCTTACACTTCTCTGGCATTTATTATGTGCCAGTCATACTTCGAAACTCCTTACATGGATTTTGTGATTTCACCTGTATAACATTGCTTTAAGTGCTATAATTATCCCCCATTTTACGGGTGAGGGCATGGAGACAAAGGAGAGGATAAGATGAAGAAAGAATTTACATTTGTGTATTATAGCGATATTATAAATATTGTGACCAAAGTATCATATAGGTTTTTCATTTGACCTGCTTAATAAAAGTTAGTTTTATATAATACAACCTGGGGGAAGTTCAAGGTTTTTTTAAGTTACTGGCCTTGAGAGAGGGCTAAGGTGGCAAAAATAGAAAATGGATCCTGGCCACAGGACTATCTTCCTAATCAATTATATATCTCTGTGTGTTTTAATGTTTAAAAAATTATTTCAGACAATAAAACAATATTATCGAAACATGGCAGAGTGAGAGATGTCCCAAAATCTCTCCCTTTGAAACAACAATAAAGTGAACATCTAAAACTCAACAAAATCACCCAAACGGCACACCAGCAAATCTGAGCATGGGATCTGTGCATAAGAGCTACCATAGGTCAGAATCCTGGGTGTCAGGTGGTGGACTGAAAGAAATAAAGAAGCTCCCTCTAGCAGCCGGATCTCCCTGTAGGAGGAGGGGGAGAGGAATAGGTGCAGTGGGATTCCTGAGCAGCCTTACCTGGGAGAGCTGTGAGCTCCATGTGGCTGGTGACAGGGCCCAGTCATCAGGGCAGAGAGCAGAGAAGCAGCATGGCAGAGAAACAAGTTGATTTTTACCAGCCGCAGTTGCAAAACTGAGGGTGAGCCACAGCCCCAAATTCCAACCCAAAGAACCCCTTCCCCTATACCCTCCGAGACTGAACACTGCAGAGCCCCAGGGAAATCAGAGCAAATGCTACCCAAACTTTTGCTAACACAGACAAGGAAGGATACTGAGGGTAGCAAGCAGGATTAAAAATCTACAAGAAAAAAATGCTTCATCAAGGCTTTATATAAAACAGGGCTCATGGAGGCTTAGACACTGCCTATTGGAAATCAAAAGAAAAATGCCTTCTTTGCAACAGGCTAAAGAGAGACATTTATATAATAAATCTTCTTTCTGGAATAAAAGTAGAATGCACTTCTATTATTGCCTAGGTGGAGAAATAGTCAATTAAACACCATGAACAACCAAGGTGATTCGACATCTCAGAAAGAGAAAAATCTCCAGAAAATAAGCTTACAGACATAGAAATTTGTGACTTGAGTGACAGAGAATTCAGGATAGTACTTCTGAAAAAACTCAGTGAGATCTGAAACAAGTCATATCAACAATATCAGAAATTGAGAAAACAACTAAATCAGCAGAATGAATTCTTTAGCAAGGAAATTCAAACCATCAAAAAGAACAGAATAGATCTTCTGGAGATGAAGAACAGAATGCAAGAAATGAAAAATAAAATAGCAAGCTTGGGAAACAGAGTTGGCAAAATGGAGGAAATGAACAGAGATATCGAAGACAGAAATCTATAAATAAATCAGAACAAAGAAGAGAGAAACCGAAGAATGAAAAAGAATGAAAGGGAAATACAATAACTAGCTGATATCATCAGAAGAGGAAACATAAGAATAATGGGCATTATCGAAGGTGAGGAAAAGGAGCAGGGATTAGAAATCACGTTCAAACAAATAGTTGATGAGAAGTTCCCAAATCTAAGGAATAAGGTGGAGCTTGGAATTCAAGAAGTCAATAGAACACCCAATTATCTCAACCCCAAAAGGCCTTCTCCAACATGAATTGTATTAAAATTATCAAAAATCAACGACAAAGACAGAATTCTCAGTGCACCCAGGGAAAAGAAGACAGTAACCTATAAAGGAAAACTCATTAGATAAATGTTGTAATTCTCAGCACAAACTCTACAAGCCAGAAAGGAGTGTAATCAAATATTCAAACTATTAAATGAAATAAACTACCAGCCAAAAATAATATATCCAGCAAAGCTCACTTTTAGATATGAAGGAATATAAAGACCTTTCAGACATACAAACATTGAGGGAATTCTCCACTGCACTAAGGAAATACTGAAAGGAGTCAGCTCATCTAAAACAAAATGATAAAAAAAAGACATAATTAAGAGTAAAATGACTATCAGGCAAATAGAAGCTGAGGAGTGCAACCCTTAGTAAGAATAGGGCATTATCACCTTAAACAATAAGAAGAGAATTGCTATAGCAAGATAGCAATGAACGTTCAGCATGCACAGGGACAAATTGAGACAACAATGATTGAAAAGGAGAGGATTCAAAGATCCAAATTCACAAAAGGAAATGGAGGTAACTCACATGCAGAAGAAAATGGATGATTATATATATATATATATATATATATATATATATATATATATATATATATATCTTTTACATATTCGTAATGGGAACCACACACCAAAGATCCAGAACTGAAGTATATGACATAAAACAAGAAGAACCAGAGGCAAAACCCACAAAAGCCAACCAAAATAAAGAAAATATTCACACAATGACAAGGAACAATGGAAACAGTGAGCTACCAGAGAGCAAAAAATAAAATGGCTATAAAAAGACTTCATATTTCAATAATCACCCTAAATGTAAATGGACTGAATCACCAATATACACCCTAAATGTAAATGGACTGAATCACCAATAAAAAGGAGTACAGTGGCAGAATGGATCAAAAAACAAAACCCAACCATATGCTGCTTGCAGGAGACACATCTCAGTTCCAAAGACAAATATAGACTCAAAGTGAAATGGTGGAATATCATATTTCAAGCAAATGGCATTCAGAGAAAAGCAGGAGTAGCAGTACTCCATAATGCTAAAGGATATCATGCACCAAGAAGACATAACACTTATTAATATCTATGCTCCAAATCAGGGAGCCCCGAAATATGTAAAGCAATTACTAACAGAACTAAAGGGAGAAACAAATCAAAACACTATTATAGTAAAGGACCTAAATACCCCACTGTCAGATATGGACAGATGATCCAAACAGAAAATCAATAAGGAAATAACATCTTTAAATGACACATTAGACCAACTGGACATAAATGATATTTACAGAACCTTCCATCCCTAAACAGCTGTTTATACATTTTTCTCCAGTGCACACAGAACGTTTTCAAAGATTGACCTCATACTGGGACACAGAGATAACCTCAACAAGTATAAGAGGGTTGAAATCATACCAACCATATTCTCTGCTCATAATGCTTTGAAACTCAGGATTAACTGCAAAAAGAAAGCAGGAAAAACACACGTACATGGAGATTACAATATCCTACTGAAGAAAAACTGGGTCAGAGAAGAAATAAAAAGAGATACACAGAAACAAATGATAATGATAGTATAACATATCAAAACTTTTGGGACATGGCAAAAGCAATCATAAGAGGGAAGTTCATATCACTACAGGCTTATTTCCAAAAACAAGAACAAGATCAAATAAACAACCTAACACTTCATCTTAAAAAAAACTAATAAAGGAAGAACAAATGAAGTCTAAAGTCAGCAGAAGGAAAGAAAGAATCAAAATTAGAGCAGAAATAAAAGAAATTGAAAACAAACAAAAAACAATAGAAAAAAATAAATGTTACAAAGAGCTGGTTCTTTGAGGTTATTAAAATTGAAAAAATAAACCCTGGCTAGACTCACTAAAGAAAAAAGAGAAAGGACATAAATAAACAAAATCAGGAATGAAAGAGGGCAAATTATAACAGACACCACAGAAATATAAAGGACCATACAAGAATTATATGAAAAAGCATATAACAACAAATTTATTTATTTTTTATAATATCAATTTAATAACCTAGAAGAAATGGACCAGTGCTTAGAAAAATACAACCTTCCCAGTCTGAATCAAGAAGAACAGAAAATCTGAATACACTGACCAACAATATGAAAATTGAAACAATTACTGAAAACATACCAAAAAGTAAATGTCCAGGACTAGATGACTTCACCAGTGAATACTACCAAAAAATCAAATAGATTTAAAACCTAGTCTCCTCAAACTATTCCAAAAAATCGAAGAGGAGGCAATACTTCCCAACTCATTTTACGAAGCCAATTTTACCCTCATAACAAACCTTGTAACAATAAAAACAAGAAAACTACACTTTGATATCTCTCATGAACACAGATGCAAACATTCTAAATAAGATACTAGTGAACTGAATCAAGCAACATATTAAAAAGATTATACACCATGATTGAGTGGGCTTCGTGCCCAAGGCACAGGGATATTCAACATACACAAATCGATTAATGTGATATACACCACATAAACAAATTAAAAAATCAGAATCATATAATCATATCAATAGATGCAGAAAAAAGCCTTTGACAAGATACAGCATCCATTCATGATCAAAACACTTAACAAAATCGGTATAGAAGGAAAGTACATTAACATAATAAAGGTCATATATGACAAACCCTCAGCCAATATTATACTTAATGGTGAAAAGCTGAAAATCTTCCCTCTAAGATCAGGAACAAGGCAAGACTGTCCACTATCACCACTCTTATACAATATAACATTGGAGGATTTAGTAAGTGCATTCAGACAAGAAAAACATATAAAAGGCATCCAAATAGGAAACGAAGAAGTCAAACTGTCACTATTTGCAGATGACATGATTCTCTATAAAGAAAGTCCTAAATACTCCATGAGAACGCAACTAGAAACAAGAAGTAAATACAGTAAAGTTTCTGGATACAAATAAATATTCAAAAATCCATAGTGTTCCTATACTCTAATAATGAATTGTCAGAGAAAAGAAGTGGAAAAAATAATTCCTTTTGCAATTGCAACAAAAAGAATTAAACACCTAGGAATAAATCTAATGAAACATGTGACAGACCTATATAATAAAAATTATAAGATCCTATTAAAAGAAATCAAAGAAGATACAAAGAAATGGAAAGATATTCCGTGTTCCTGGATTGGAAGAATCAACATAGTTCAAATGACTATATTACCTAAAGCATTATACAGATTTAATGCAATCCCCATCAAAATCCCATTGGCATTTTTTTAAAGAAATAGAACAAAAAAATCATCAGATTTGTATGGAAGCACACAAGACCTCGAATTGCCAAAGCCATCCTGAAGAAAAAGAATGAGGCTGGAGATATCACTCTGTCCAACTTCAATTTATACTACAAAGCAACAATAATCAAAACAGCATGGTATTGGCAGAAAAGCCAACACAGAGACCAATGGAATAGAATTGAAAATCCAGAAGTCAACCCATACTTACATGGGCAAATAATTTTCAAAGAAAGAGCCAAAAATATACAGTGGAGAAAGAAAATCCTCTTCAATAAATGTTGCTGGGAAAACTGGAAAGCCACCTGCAAAAGAATGAAATTAGATTGTTGTCTATCACCACACACCAAAATTAACTCAAAATGAATTAAGGACCTGAATATAAGACCTGAAACAATAAAATGCATAGAAGACAACATAGTATGTAAACTCATGGACCTTGGACTTAAAGAGGATTTTATGAATTTGACCTCAAAGGCAAGAGAAATAAATGCAAATTAAATGAATGTGACTACGTCAAACTAAAAAACTTCTGCACAGAAAAAGAAACCATTAACAAGGTAAAAAAATAACCATCTGAATGGGAAAATATATTTGCAAGCAATGCCCCTGATAAGGGTCTAATATCCAAAATATACAAAGAACTCATACAACTTAACAACAACAACAACAACAACAACAACAACAAAAACAAAACAATCCAATCAAAAAATAGGCAGAGGACCTGAACAGACACTTCTCCCTAGAGGACATGCAAATGGCTAACAAATATATGAAAAGATGCTCAACATCGCTAGCTGTTAAGGAAATGCAAATCAAAACCACAATGAGATACTATCTCACACCTGACAGAATAGCTATAATCAACAGGACTGGTTATAACAAATGTTGGAGAAGATGCGGAGATAAAGGAACCCTCATACACTGCTGGTGGGACTGCAAATTGGTACAGCCACTATGGAAAATAGTATGGCAGTTCCTCAAAAAACTATGAATTGATCTGCCATATGATCCAGCAATCCCTCTACTGGATATTTACCCCAAAGACTTGAAAACCCATATCCGAAAAGATATTTGCACACCAATGTTCATAGCAGAATTGTTCATGGTGGCAAGGACATTGAAGCAACTGAAGTGTCCTATGATAGATGATTGGCTAAAGAAGCGGTGGTACGTACATATAATGGAATGTTACTCTGCCATATGAAGAGATAGAATACTGCCATTTGCAAAAACATGGATGGACCTCAAGATAATCATGCTAAGTGAAATAAGCCAGACAGAATAAATTGAAAACCACATGATATCACTTTATGTGGGATATAAACCTAAAAGCAACAAACGAACAGAACAAATATCAGAGACTCTTAGACTTGGACAATAGATTAGTGGTTACCAGGGGGTAGGGTGTAGCAGGGAGGTGGGAGGTAGATGGGGTAAAAGAGGTCAAATATGTGGTGTGAGAAGGAAATCTAGCTATGAGAGTTGAACACACAATGTAAATACACATATATATTATATATATATTATACACACACACACACACACCTTACTGTTAATATATATAGGGTATATATATATATATATATATGTATATATATGTATATACATGTATATATATGTATATATGTATATATAAGTAGACATACCTTCTTACTGTATATACATATACTGTATATATATACTGTATATACATATATATGTGTATATATATACATATATATATGTATATACAGTATATATATATATATATGTATGTGTGTGTGTATGTATGTATGTATATATATATATATATATATATATATATATACATACATACAGTAAGGAGGTATATCTTACTGTGAAAATGTACAGCTGAAACTTACTTGATTTTGTTAACAAATGTCACCATAAAAATAAATTAAGAAAGAAATTAACCTCAAAAAATTTAATTCAAAGTGAATTAAAGTCTTGATTATAATACCTGAAACTGTAAAAAGTCTATAAAAAATATAGTCGGTGAACTCCTTAACACCAGTCTCGGCAATATATTGTTGGATTTCACAACAAAACAAAGACAACAAAAGCAAAAATAAATAATTGCAACTATTTCAACCTTAAAATCATCTGCACAGCAAATAAAATTATCAACAAAATAAAAATGGTGGAAATATTTGCAAATCATCTATCTCTTAAGCTGTTAATAACGAAACTATATAAAGAAAGCACACAACTCAATAACAACAACAAAAAAAAAACACAAACAATCCAATTAAAAAAAGGGCAGATATCTGAATAGACATTTTCCCAAAGAAGACATATTATGGCCAACAGGTACATGAAAAGGTGCTCAGCATCACTATCGATCAGGGAAATGGTTCACCATTGTTAGAATGGCTATTATCAAAAATACAAGAAATAAATGTTGGGGAGGTGTGCAGAAAAGGAAACCTTTGTGTACTGTTGGTTGAACTGTAAATTGGTGCAAGTGTTATGCAAAACAGTATGGAAATTCTCAAAAATTTAAAAATTGATATACCTTATGACCGAGCAATCCAACTTCTGAGTATTTATCCAAAGAAAAACAGAACACAAATTCAAAAAGATATATACACTCCTATGTCCACTGTAGTATTATTAATAATAGCCAAATTATGGAAGCAACCTAAGTGTCCATCAATAGATGATTGGATAAAGAAGATGTTGTACACATATACAACGAAATATTACTCAGCCATAAAAATAATGAAATCTTACCATTTGCGACAACATAGATGAACCTAGAAGGTATTATGCTAAGTGAAATAATTCACACAGAGAACAACAAATACCATATGGTTTTAATTCTATATGGAATCTAAAGAAGAAAATAAACAAAACAGAAACAAACTCATAGATACAGAGAACATTTTCAGGGTTGCCAGATGGAAGATGGGTTGGGAGGTTGGGTGAAAAGGGTGAAGGGATTGAAAAGAACAAATTGATATTTACAAAATATTCAAGGTGTTGTGGAATACAGCATAGGGAATATAGTCAATAATATTATAATAACTATCTATGGTGCCAGGTGGGTACTAAACTTATTGGGGGGATCACTTTGCAAATTATATAAATGTCTAACTACTATGCTGTACAACTGAAACTAATATAGTATTGAATGTCAACTGTAATTAAAAATTAAAAATGTTTAAATGACAAAAAATAACAAGTGTTGGTGAAGATGTGGAGAAAAGGGAACACTTGTGGGAATGTAAATTGGTTCAGCCACCATGGAAAACAATAAGAGAATTTCTTTAAAAATTAAGAATAGAACTACCATATGATCTTGCAATTCTACTTCTGGGTATTTATGCCAAAAAGAAAAAAGAAAAAAAAAACCAGAAATGCTAACTTAAAAAGATATATGCTCCCCTAAGTTCATTGCAGCATTACTTAGAATAGCCAGGATGTTGAAGCAATCTAAGTGTCCATTGATAGACGAATGGATAAAAAAGACTTGGCACATATGTACAATGGAATACTACTTGACCATAATAAGTAATAAAGTCTTTCAATTTGTGATAACATGGATGGACCCTGAGGGCATTATGAAAAGTAAGACAGAGAAAGACAAATACCATATGATCTCATTTATATGTGGAATTTTTAAAACACACACACACACACACACACACACACATACACACACACACACATCCTAAATTCACAGTGTAGGATATTCGATAAGACAATTGGCCTGTTCTCCTCAAAATAGCAGTGCTCTGGGGGAAAACAAGATAAGGGATGTTTTTTAGACTAAAGAGCCATAAAGAAACACAACATGAGAATCTTTATTGGAATCTGGTTCAAAAATTCACTTTGGAGATGTATTGGGGGAAATTGAATATCTACTGTATATTAGATGATATAAAACTATTGTCAATATTCTATGTTGTGATAATAGTATTATGCTTATGTAGGAGAATGTCTTCATTTTAAACACTGCATGCTACTTATTTATAGGCAAAATGTCATTATATCTACTACTTATTTTCAAATGGTTCAGCCAAAATTAAAGTGTATACACGAAGTATCATTTTTCAGAAAATCTTTGCAGACCATATGGAAAACACTGGATGATACGACAGTTTGCTGGATTTAGCTAGTCAAACAATCATACTGAAAGAGAGTTCAACAGTAGAACAATTGGTTAGAGGAAGCTAACAATATGAAATCCAAAATGAATGAAGTGGAATCCTGACCTTGGGTTTAAAAATAAATTAATTGTACAAGGATAAGATGAGGAATATCTGACTTAACAGAAGCTCAAGTAGAAAGCAAAGAATAAAAATTGATGCTCTTTACAGAGATAAATTTGTGCCTATACTGTCAACCATTTTTTTGACAAATGTGCCAAGAACATGCAATGGAGAAAGGATAGTCCATTCAATAGAGTTGGAAAAACTAGATATACACATGAAAAAAATGAAATCGATCTCATCTTACACAATACACAAAAATCAACTGAAAATGAAATAAAGACTTGAATGCACAAACTGAAAACATAAAATTCCTAGAAGAAAACACAGAAGCAAAGGTCCTTAACATCAGTCTTGACAGTGATTTTTGGGGCCTCCAGAGTCAGACTGCCTACATTTCATTTCTGACTCTGCTACTTATTAGCTATGTAAGCATAAGGAAGTCACTTAACCTCTCTGTGCCTCAATTCTATCATCTGTAAAATGGAGGTGACGATAGTACCTACCTCAGAGGATTGCTGTGAGGATTAAAGAAGATGCTACAGGTAGAGAATAGTGCCTAGCACATACGAAGAACTCATACATGTGAGCTATTATTTCTCCTTTTACTGAGAGAAAATATTGTTCCCATTTCTGCACTGCTCACTGCTCAGACAACTGGCTAAGCACAGTGTCTGTGAAAATCCCACTTGCCTAAGACTGGTGGGTCTTGATTCAGTAACTGTCAGGGCTTATCTGTAAAATAGGGAAGCATTAGGTGATTTACAAAGTCCTGTCAAGCTCTGTGTTTCTATGATCCTGAGATTCTGCATGTACTACTTTGAAGCTGGTGGTGAGATTTGTTTAAAATGCCTGGAGAAAGCCATGACAGCATGGAAAAACTATCAATTTCCTATAAAGCCCTAACCTGGCTGGGGCTACACTGGGGCTGAAATGTGGTCTCTAGAGGGTGCTCAAAATCCACAAAGTACACCATTAAAGGTCCTCAGAAAGAGCTGTGAGAGTAAGAATAGAGTGGGCAGCTGTTTTTAATGAGAAGGCCTTATTGGGATCAGCTGGTCTGATAGGCTCCCAGACTGCAGTTGGGGGTGTGGAGAATCCTCATTCATCAGCCCCACAGCTATAGCAGTGATCATATTCCCATTGTAGATGTGAGCTGGTACTGAGGCTCTGATATTACATTTCTACATAGCTTCCCCGCTGGGTCCCAGGTCATGTGGTAGGATTTCAGGGCCCCTGCGAAGGGATGATCTTGGGGGATGTACAAAGGTATTAATTCCCTAATGAGATTTGGAGGTGGGGACAGGGAGGGGAATTTGAATAGCCTAAGAAGGAAGACATACAGATATTCTAAAGATCACTAGTTTCTGGACTGAGCTAAGTTACTATGGAACCCTCTGGAATAAGAATCTTGCTGATAAGGTAAAAATGAAATCATGTGTCAAAGAGGTCTTAAACATTCTCCAGTGACCTGCACAGTGAGAGTTTGCAAAAGCCTGCTTTCTAGATAGAAGGCTCCGGCTACCTTTCCTACTCCAAAGCACAGCAGGCCCCTTTCCAACTATAGAGACCTCTGGCACTCAAATGAGAACCTTAGCACCTTGGGGTTTAATTAGGTGCTCAGCTACATGCATTGGCTGGCACCCCTCTCCCCCGGTACCTTCTTCTCCCCACCAAATAAAGGCTCTAAAAGGCACAAAGAAAAGGAGCTGTCTCCTGGAGATCCCTCTTCAGGCATGGTGTCCTGGTTTTTTTTTTTTGTTTGTTTTTGTTTTTTTTTTCCTGAGACTTGATTCCAACTGAACATAATTTTCAAGAAAGAAGATGGTTATCTCTCTGGGCCTATTTCCCCACATTAAGAAGGAGAGAGTCTCATTGAGTCTATGCTGGTATTAAACCTCTTCTGAAATGCTAAAGACTATTAGCTGAGCTTTTCCTGAGAGCCATTTGAGGAACACAAAGGAAAAAAGAGAACTTGAGAAGGGCATAAAGACTTTTAGAGGGATATTTTCACAGAGGGTCTCAGCATTCTTGGGGTAGTGCTTACTTCCTACAGTCTTCTTCTGCTTGGAGGTGGTAATTAGAGATGTCCCAGAGCAGAAAAGAAAGACCCCTCCCCAGGGTTTATCTCCTCACACTTTTCCTGATTCTGAGTAGAACCATCCTTAGGTACAGCAGTCCACCAAACTACGATACGCTAGATCCTATTATGAAAATCTAAGATTTTTTTTTCACAAGGTAGCTTGTGAGCCTTGGCATCAGACAGTACTTGGTTAGAATCTAAACTCAACCCCTTCTGCTGGGTGACTACAAGCAACTTATTTAAATTTTCTAAGCCCCACTTTTCTCATCTGTAACTAAGGGTAAACATACTCTGATTCTTGGTGAATATTAACTATAATGTACCCAATTAGAGTGTTCAGTTTATATGTTTACTCAGAAAAGTGAAGAGTTCTTTCCTCAGGACTTTTTACTCACAGAATGGTGCCTGCCAATCATTCTGTAATCCTGGGCCAACTTTTCTACATCTACAGAATTGGGGTGGGATAAGGAAGAGACTGTCCCTCAGAGGAGATATGGGCCTACGTGGGGTGAAGTGTATTACCAGGAGCATTTGTTACATCTCCAGAGCAAATGGAGGAAAAACCTGTAGCTGGAGAAACCAAACACCTGATGATTTTACCAACTGGTTTGGAGGCTAATTTGGGTTTCATCCCAATCTGGTCCTGAGTTTGGTTTGTTCCATAAAGTTAGGTTTGGATGAGCAGTAGAACCTTGGGCCCAGCCTAGGCCCTAAGAAGAAGAGGTGAATAAACTGTTCACTCTGAGTGACTTATTACAAACCTAATCACAGGGTGGGCATACTTGATAGGAGGGCTTTGTTACTTGCTACCCCTTCGAAGGTAGAAAGGGATTCCAGTGCTAGCATTGAGCTCAGGACTATTTGAAAGTTTGTGACCAGTGCCACATGAATAAAGAAGTAGGGAAATGGGGGCAAACACAAAGTCTCACTGATGGAGTCCAAACTGGCCACTGTGGCCTCATTTTGACCCTCCCTCAACTCACATGCACACATGTATACACATGCATACACACATTCAGACTGTGTAACCAAGAGCAAGGAACCAGGAATGAAGGAGGCAAGAATTTTCCACCCAAGAGAGATTTTTACCATGGCACGTTTATGGAGAGAAAGTGATAAGAGATTCTGAGATTTTTCAGACTGAAAACGCTTTCACTCCACTTATCGGAAATCCCAGGTCTTGGTCAGCTGAGGCTGCCTCCTTCTATGGTCAGGGCTATGGTCATGTGAGGGGCGACTTCATGCTGGGATAAGAGAGCAAGAGAGAAAGGGGTAATATTCACTCATCCAACTGCCTGAAAAGCTTCAAGTGCTGTGTAAATGTTAGGAACAGTAATTTTTTATTGCGCTGATCAGGTTCTATTTGTCAGATAGAAGGTCAGTCCTGAATATAATTGTTTCAAATCAAATAAGTGCACTAGTTAACCTTTGTTGTTTATTTTTTTCCTTCTAACCTTAAGAAACACTTTGGAGAAAATAGTTTTCTACAAGTTAACTAGAGATATTTTTAACAATTCCCAGATCAAACTGGAAATACTAGGATTTTGTCACTGAAATAGCCCTAAGAAATCTTTTAGAAACATCCTCATGTTATGGATAGAGAAACTGAGGCACAGAGAGGGGACACATGAGGTTACAAAATATATCAAGTCTCAGTTCAGTGACTGAGAGCCAGGTCTGACAACAAAGGCACATTTTGATAAAATTTGGACCATTCCCAGATCTAGTCACCTCTCTAAGGATCTGGAAAGAAGAAGAGAGGATGGTTGAAAGGTCAAATTCTCACCCATTTATCCCACCTAGACAATTCAGAAATAAATCTTCCAGCTTCAAAGGAAAAAACCTAGCCTGATATAAGAGGTCCTGAATTAGAGGCAGATGGTGGAGAAATTAAAATAAAAGCAATGATAACAATAGTTCAAACTATAACAATTAATACTGGTCTAGTACCTCAAGTCTTTGTACTAAATACCTCAAACACAATCTCTCATTTTATACTAACATTCATCCTGAAGGATAGGTCAGGATATCCCCATTTTATAGATGAGGGTACTCAAGTTTAAAATGGTTGAGTAACTTGTCTAAGAGTACATAGCTAAGGAGTGGATGTGCTGTCTTTGGAACCCAAGTCTGGCTGAACCCAAGATCTGGGAGCTTAATAATTACAGCCTCATGCACAGGAACTCAGGACTCAAATACTACCTCCATTCGAGAGCTACTTGATCCTTCCAATGAGGACTTCTTTCTCCCTATACTAAATTTCCATGTCATGGCTTCCTGTCTTATAGTCTCATTATTTGTGTCTATGATTTATTTCCTCATAGGCGGAGCGTCTTGAGAATATAGATGTGCCTCTGTGTGTGGGGGGAGGGAGGGAGGGAGAGAGGAAAGGAGAGAGAGAGAGAGAGAGAGAGAGAGAGAGAGAGAGAGAGAGAGAGATCAGCATCTAGCCCAGCACTCAGCACATAGAAAATACTTGTACTTGATGTTTGTTGACTTATCAACTGACTTGGGATGTTGCTATAAAGATACTCAGGTTTGTAAAACAGCTATGAGAAAATAACAAGTCAGGTTCACATTCCTCTCTTTTTAAACATTTTGAGTACAAAGGCCATCTTTAGGCTCTACCTGAAGGCAGATCCCTAACATCAAAACACCGGTGATGAGAGCCTTGCACATACACTCTTCCATTCTCCATATCTGTGGATACCCCCATCCTATCTTCACCTTCTCCTGGGAGATATGGATCCTGCATAGAGTGGCTGTATGCTGACAGAAGCAAAAGTGCTGACCTAATTCTAAACAGGAGGCTTTGGGTCACTAAACCCTTCCAGACATCAATGGCAGGTGTTAGTTACTGGTTGATCACCCCATTTTTCATGTCAGCCAAGTCACTGTGGGTCAGAGCTGAAAATATCCATAGAGAAATGAGAGATTGATTCCTCACATTATACTCACAGGGAAACTGAGGCCCATAGAGAAGAAAGGATTGTCCCACTGTCACATGCTCTTTATTTTTTACACGCTCTTTAAATAGCTAAGCCAAGGCTGGATCCCTAGGCACCTTATCAATCAGCATGGGGCTATTTCCACCTCACCACTCTGCCTCTTTAATCAAAAAGGCTTGCATTGTTGTCACTCTACAGAGGGGGTTTTGTTTTAGTTCTCTTTAAAATTGATTTTTTTTAAATGGTACAATAGTTTCATTTTCCAGTGGGAAAATTGAGGCCTGGACAGTGAACTCCTTCACATAAAGCGAATCTTCAATAAAGAGGGGATTATTCCATGAGAAGGAGGAAAGGGGAGAAGGCTCTAACTAAATCTTCCACTTCTCCATGTTTTTTCTCGGTCCTCTCCAACATTAATAGATGGTTGTAGTGGGTCACAGCCCCCTAATAGGTCCAACAAAACAAGCCTCAAAGTTGTAAAATTCTCCCAAGCTCATTGCTGCTACCATACTCCATTTCCTTTAGCAACACTTTGGGGATCCAGGCCCTGCCCCCAGCTCTACCACCAAGGGATAATCACAGGAGTATTGAAATAACATTTTTCACTCATCAGAAAAACATTGAGGACCTCTGTTGTTAGTAGTGAGATCTAAGTACTGACTTCAGGGAGAACCCATTTAAACCATGTGGCATCGAACAGTTTATTTAACCTTTCTAAGCCCCAGTTACCTCAACTATCTCTTTAGGATTCTGCCTTTCCACCCATTTACCTGTCCACTAATCTTCAATTTGTTTATCTACCCATCTGTGCATCTATCTGTCCGCCTATCTGCATATCTACTGCTTATCCAGAATTAGTTAAGAGATTAAGAAATAACTTTAGAACCAAATTTCCTGAGTTCGAATCGTAGCTTTTAAACTTTCTGGCTGCGTATTGTTAGGCAAGTTACTTAGCCTCTCTGTTCCTTGATTTTCTCATCTGGAAATTGGAGATGATAATAGTATATACTTCATATGGCTGATTTGAAAATTAAATGAGTTGGTCTGTCTATTTAAAGAATTTTGAATGGTGCCTGACATGTAATAACCACTAGAAAATAAATATTGGCTATTACAGTTGCATGCCCACAGGTTTCAGGCATTTTGCTAGGCTTTGGAGATTCAAACTAAATAAAGCATGTCCCCTAGATTTCCAGAGCTCTGTGTAAAGGGGAAGGCAGATATGGAAATCAATAAATTATAATTCAGTGTGAAAAGTATCCTAATATATATTTTTACAAGGCACAGTAGTGGCAAGAGAAGTGAAGGACCAAGATTTTGGTGTTTGGGGTTGAGAAATGCCTAATTGAGAAGACAAGGCAAGGTACAAGGGGTGATGTGAGAACACAGTGCCTGCAGAAGCTCCAAAAGGTATGGTGCATTTAGAGAACTATAAATGAGTCAGTATGGCTGGTGAGCCAAGACTAGGTCAGAATGATAGGTCAGATGAAAAAAGCCTCATAAGCCCCACTGAAGAGTTTGGCTTTTACCCTGACAGGAGTGGAGAAAGAATAGAAGCACATTTCTAGCAAGGTAAGGACAAAGTCAGAAGTTTTCTTAAGGACAGGTGTCTAGGCACTGGATTTAGAATGTGCAGTAGAGGCAGGAAAAGAAGAGACTGGAGGAATAGTAAGGTTCTAAGTGGACAGGAAAATGGAAGAAGCCCAGGAAAATGTAGCCAGTCTCAGAACACTACATTCAAATAAAACCTTGCACTAGAGTATAAACATAAAACAATTACCAACAGACCTGCCTTAGATGAAGTGGGCATTGAGAGCCTACAGGATCTCTGAATAAGTTCTACTAAACTCAAAGAACTCAAAAACCCTGAGCTTGGGCATAGCTTTAATGAAAGGTGACCATTCAGCCAAATTGATATTCTTAGATTTGTGTATTGAGAGCAAAACTGCATAAAGTCATACATGTGGCTCATTTCTGGACTCATTTAAGTCTCTGTGCACAGATCACCTTCTCAGAGAGGCTTTCTTGGATAACCTTTTATAAAATAGTAGAGTTCTGTTCATGGGTTACCTCATGCCCAGCTGAGACTGAGCCATACCGTAGACAGGGGAGAAAGACATGGCCCCTTACTCTCAATATTCCCATTGCTTTCTTTGTCTCTCTATCTCTGTCTCTGTCTGTCTCTGACACATACACACATATACCAGACAGGTACACCAGGATAAACAGAAAGAGAAGACAGATTATATATATATATATATATATATATATATATATATATATATATATGTGTGTGTGTGTGTGTGTGTGTGTGTGTGTGTGTGTGTGTGTATCTGTATATGTATACATACATACATATATACATATATATACACATATATGTATGTATACATATATATACACATATATATACACATATATGCACACATATATGTATATATGTGTGTATATATGTATGTATATGGGGAGAGAGACAGACAGAGGCAGAGAGACAGACAGATGGAGAGACAGGGACACGTGGAAACTAGGACAGACAAAGACAATTACTGACAGAGACAGGGAGACAAGTAAAGGCCGATAGACACAGGTAGAAAGACAGAGACAGATAGACTGGGGCGGGGGGGCAGACACAGAGACAGAGAAAGACAAACAGAAAGAGAGAGGTAGTGACATAAGGAGAGAGAGAGTGTGTGTGTGTCAGAGACAGACTGAGACAGATACAGACCGAGACAGAAAGAG
>CM053505.1:37357391-37589268 GCA_028627145.1 Eidolon dupreanum | reverse complement strand
TTTTCTGTTTTATGTCCAACATATGAGTGAATTGATATGACTCTTGTACTTTTCTGTCTGACTTATTTTGCTTAGTCTGTTAATCTCAATATCCAACCATGTTGCTGCAAATGGCAAGATTTCATTCCTTCTTGAGGCTGAGTGGTATTTCATTGCATAGGTCTACAGCTCCTTTATCCAATCATCCATCATAAGACAGGTTATTTCCATGTTTTGGCTACCATGAATAATGTTACAATGAACATAGGGAGACATATATCTTAATGAGTTAATGTTTTCAAACTTGGGACCTAGATACCAGAGAAGAAATTGCTAGATCATATGGTAACTCTATTCTTAATTTTTTGAGGAACCGCCATACTGTTTTCCATAGTGACTGCACTAGTTTACATTCCCAGGAGCAGTGTATGAGAGTCTCTTTTTCTCCACATTCTTTCCAACACTTGATATTTCTTGTCTTGTTAATAATAGCCATTCTAGCATTGCAGTTTCGATATGCACTACCCTTGTAGCTAGTGACTTTGAACATCATTTCATGTATCTGTTGGTATTTGTATGTCTTTTGGGGAAAAGTGTCTGTCAGGTTCTCTGCCCATTTTAAAGTTGGATTGTTTGATTTTTTGTTGTTCAGATGTATGAGCTCCTTATATGTTTTGGATAGTAACTCCTTATCAGAGGTATCATATGCAAATATCTTCTCCCATTCTGTTGTTTTTGTTTGCACTGTTGTTTTTTTGATTATTTCTTTTACTGTGCAAAGGCTTTTTAGTTTGATGTAATCCCATTCATTTATTTTTGCTTTTATTCCCCTTACCTTGGGAGTAAAATTCACAAAATCCTTTCTAAGACCAAAATCTGTAAGTTTAGTATCTGTTTTCGTCTATATATTTTTTTCAAGTCTCATATTTAATACTAATTCATTTTGAGTGAATTTTTGTGTATGATGTTAAATAACAGTCTAATTTCTTCTTCTTTTTTTTTTTTTGCACATAGCTTTCCAATTTTCCCAACACCATATATTGAAGAGACTTTCCCTTCTCCATTGTATGTTTTTGGCTCATTTGTCAAAAATTAGTTACCCATATATGTGTGTGTGTGTTTTTCTGGGATCTTAATTATGTTCCACTGGTCTCTATATGTGTGTTTTTCTTCAACTACCATATATATATTTTTTGATTATCATAGCTTCGTATATTTTGAAGTCAGGAACAGTAATACCTCTGGCTTTGTTCTTTTTTCTAAGGATTGCTTTGGCAATTCTGTGTCTTTTTTGGTTTCATACAAATTTGATGGTTTTTTGTTCTATTTCTTTGAAAAATGCCATTGGGATTTTGATGGGGATTGCATTAAATCTGTATATTGTCTTAGGTAATATGGCCATTTTAACTATGTTGATTCTTTCAATCTATAAACATCAATTATCCTTCGATTTCTTTGTGTCTACTTCAATTTATTTGAACAATATCTTGCAGTTTTTGATGTATAGATTTTTCACTTCCTTAGTTAAGTTTATTCCAAGGTATTTTATCCTTTTTGATCAAATTGCAAATAAAATTATTTATTTATTTTTTCTCATATTTTACTGTTAGTATATCAAAATGCAACTGATTTTTGTACATATATACTGTATTTGTTTATTGTTTCTAATACTCTTTTGGTGAAGTCCTTAGGGTTTTCTCTTTGTAGTATCAGGTCATCTTCATAATGTAACACTTTTGACAATGTTAGTTTTGCATTCTCAATTTGGTTGCCTTTTATTTCTTCCTCTTGCCCAATTGCTCTGGCTAGGACTTCCTGTACTTTGTTAAGTAACAATGGCAAGAGTGCACATCCTTGTCATGTTCCTTATTTTAGAGAAAAAGCTTTCAGTTTTTCACCATTGAGTTCAATATTAGCTGAACATTTGTCATATGTTGCCTTTATTATGTTGATGTACTTTCTCTTTATACCCATTTTATTAAGTGTTTTAATCATAAATGGATGTTGCATTTTGTCAAATGCTTTTTCTGCATTTATTGATATGATTAAATTATTTTTAAGTTACATTATTATTATTTATATTATATTCAGGTATATAATACAATGGTTAGACATTTATATAATTTATGAAGTGATCCCCCCAATTACTCTACCACACATCTGGCACTACACACAGCGATTACAATACTATTGACGATATTCTCTATGCTGTTCTCTACATCCTCATGACTGTTTTATAAGTAATAATTTTTACTTCTTCATTCCTTCACCTTTTTCACCCAGCTCCCCAACCCCTTCCCCTATGACAATGACAAGTTTGTTCTCTGTATCTGTGAGTCTGTTTTTGTTTAGTTTGTTCTTTTCTTTTGTTCCTCAGATTCCACATATAAGTGAAATCATATGGTATTTATCCTTCTCTGTCTGGCTTATTTCACTCAACATAATAACTACTAGACCATCCATGTTGTTGCAAATGATAGGATTTTATTTTTATGGCTAATATTCCGTTGTATAAATTAACCATATCATCTTTATCCAATCATTTGTTAATGGGCACATAGGTTGCTTCCATATGTTATCGTGAATAGTGCTACCATGAACATAGGGGTATGAATTAGTGTTTTGGTTTTCTTTGAATAAATACCTGGAACTGCAGTTCCTGGATCAAAAGGTAGTACTATTTTTATTTTTTTGAGAAAACTCTGAACTGTTTTCCATAGTGACTATACCAATTTACAATACAATCAACAGTGTATAAGGATTCCCTTTTCTCCACATCCTCACCGACACTTGCTTTTTTTATTATTATTTATTTATGATAGCCATTCTAGCAGGAGTGAGCTGATATCTCATTATGGTTTCAATTTGCATTTCTCTGATGATTAGTGATATTGAACATTTTTTCATATGTCTATTGGCCATCTGTAGTTCCTCTTTGGAGAAATACTTATTCAGGTCTTCTGCCCATTTTTAAATTGGATTGTTTCGTTTTTTTGTTGTTGTTGTTGTTGTTCTTGAGTTGAGTGAGTTCTTTATAAATTTTGGATATTAACCCCTTATCAGATGTATCATAGGCAAATATTTCTCCCATTCAGTAGGTTGTCTTTTCTTTTTGTTGATGGTTTCCTTTGCTGTGCAAAAACTTTTTAGTTCGATGTAGTCCAACTGGTTTAATTTTTCTTTTGTTTCCCTTGTCTGAGGAAATATATCAGAATAAAATTACTGATAGCAGTATCAAAGAGTTGCTGTTTTCTTCTAGAAGTTTAATGGTTTCAGATCTTACATTTAAATCCTCAGTTCATTTTGAGATTATTCTTGTATGTGGTGTAAGAAGGTGGTCCAGTCTTGTTTGTTTGCATGTATCTGCCCAGTTTTCCAACACCATTTGTGTCTTTACCCAGTTGTCTATTTTGCCTCCTTTGTCATAAATTAAATGACCATATAGGTGTGGATTTATTTCTGGGCTCTCTATTCTGTTCCATTGATTGAAACATCTTTTTTTTTTTTTTTAATGCCAGTACCATTCTACTTTCATTACTACAGCTTTATAGTATAGTTTGATATCAGGTAGTATAACATCTCCAACTTTGTTCTTTTTTCTCAATATTGCCGTGGCTATTTGGGATCTTTTGTAGTTTCATGTAAATTTTTGGATTCTTTGTTCTAGTGCTCTGAGAAACGGCATTGGTATTTTTATAGAGATTGTATTGAATCTATAGGTTGCTTTGGGTAGTATGGCAATTTTAACGATGTTGATTCTTTTAATCTGTGAGTACAGTATATACTTCAATTTATTTTTATCTTTTTTGACTAAGCATACTTTAATTTTTATTTTTTAATTGCAGTTGGCATATGATATATTAGTTTCAGGTGTACAAGATAAAGATGAGACATTTATACTACTTACAAAGTTATCTGCCTGATGAATCTACTATAGATCTGACAATATACATAGTTATTACAATTTTGTCAACTATTTCTTATGCTATAGTTTATAACCCCATAAATATTTGGTAACTACCAATTTTTACTTCTTAATCCCTTTTCAGTAACTCCCCAACACCTTTCGCATCTCCCATCAAATGTTATCTGTATCTATAAGTTTGTTTCTGTTTTGTTTGTTTGTTTTGTTCTTTAGATTCCACACATAAGTGAAATCATATGGAATTTGTCTTTCTCTGTCTGACTTACTTCACTCAGCACAATACCTTCTATATCCATTTGTATTGTTGCAGGTAGTAAGATTTCATTCTTTTTTTTTGTGGAGAGTAATATTCCATTGCATATATGTACCACCTATTCTTTATCCATTCATCTATTGATGGACACCCAGGTATCCTTTGTATCTTGACTATTGTAAATAATGCTACAATAAACTTATGGATTCATATGTCCTTTCAAAGTAATGTTTTCGGTTTCTTTGGATAAATACCCAGAATTAAACAACTGAGTCCTTTTTCTCTTGTTATATCTTTTGTTTTAAAGTCTACTTGTCTGGTATAAGTATTGCTTCTGGAGCTTTTTTGTTTTTGTTTTCATTTTCACTTTTACGAAATATATTTTCTATCCTTTTACCTTAAGTCTGTGTGTCTTTCAGTATGAAGTGAGTCTTTTGTAGGCAGCGTATTTAAGGGTCTTGTTTTCTTGTCCATTCAGCCACACTTTCTTTTAATTAGAGTATTTAATTCTTTTTCATTTGAGGTAATAGTTGATAGATATGTAGTTATTGCCATTTAGTTATTCATATTTTTGATCTCCCCCTCCCTTCTTCTTCTTAAAGAAGTTCCTTCGATATTTCCTGTAATAATGCCTTGGTGGTGATAAACTCTAGCTTTTTCATATCTGGGAAGCTCTTTTTCTCTCTTTTGATTCTAAATGATAGCTTTGCTGGGTAGAGTAATCTTGGTTGTAGGTCCTTGATTTTCATCACTTTGACTATTTCATCTCAATCCCTTCTAGCCTACAGTTTCTGTTGAGAAATCAGCTGACAGTCTTATGCAAGCTCCCTTGTAGGTAACTGATTTTCTCTTATTGCTTTTAAGATTCTCTCTTTGTCTTTAACTTTTGTCATTTTAATTGTGATTTGTCCTAGTGTGGACCTCTTTTGGTTCATGTTGTTTAAGACTCTCTGTGATTACTGGGCCTGTATATGTATTTATTTCACCAGGTTAGGAAAATTTTCTGTCATCACTTTTTCAAATAGGTTTTCAATTCCTTGCTCTTTCTCTCTTCTCCTTCTGGTATCCCTATGATGTGAATGTTGGCACACGAAATGTTGTCACAGGGGCCCCTTAAACCAGCCTCATTGTTTTACATTCTTTTTTTCTTATTGCTGTTCTGTTGGATATTTTCTACCTTCTCTTCTAAGTCACTGATTTAGTACTCTGCTTCATCTAATCTGTTAATTCCCTCTAATGTATTCTTTATTTCAATTATTGTATTATTCATTTCTGACAGGTTCTTTTCATGGTTTCTATGTCCTTTTTATGATTACTGTTGATATGCTCACTGAGATCATCTATTCTAACTCTAAGTTCATTGAGCATCTTTATAATCAGTCTTTTGAACTCTGTCTCCAGTGGGTTGCTTGCCTCCATTTAATTTAGTTTATTTTTTTTTCTTGAGTGTTCGCCTGTTGTTTCATTTGTAGCATTTTGTTTTGTTTTGTTTTCTCATTTTAGTGGCCTTTTGGGTTTGTTTCTATGTATTAGGAAGAATTATTACCTCTCCCAGGCCAGGCATCCTGTGTGTCTCAGTTGTGCCATCTCACTGGTCACTTGCTCCAGTGCTCTGGGCATGTTCCTTGCATGAATTGTGTGTGTTCACCCATTGTAGCCAAGCTTTGATTGCTATTAACACATCAAAGGGTAGAATTAATTCTTGAGCTGGCTGACTGTAGGGATTGGCCATGCCCATGGTGTTTGAGCTGCTGTGTTAAGGCTGACCCCATGGAGTATATTTGCCCCAGCAGGCTTATGTACCCATTGAGACAACTCTTTGGGTGTGCCACTAATGGAGCTAGTCAGGTGGTGCTTCACTGTGATCTGACACCAGCCTTCAGGTGTGTTTATTCCGATGCCTGTTGGAGGGACTCCTGTGTAGGTCAAGTTTAGCCTCTGTCTTTGATTGCTCAGGGCTACCTGGTAGGAGCTACAAAGCGATTAGCAGATGGTTGCTACCTGTGCTGTATCTGGAGGCAAGTGGGAAAGACCATGTTGCAAGCTGAATTCACCCCAGTACTTGGACTGGGGTTATTTAGTAAAAGGACTGGTGTACCTCAAGGCCTAGGGCTGCCTGCAAGCTTCCCATAAGTCTCCATAGCTAAAAGAGCCTCTGGGTGGTACAGGAGTTGGGTGGGGTAGGAATTTAGGGAATCACTAGGGTAAAGTGAGCAGATTTCACCTGGTCAATGCATAATCACATGTCCTACCCATGGACGCCAGGCCTGACTAGCCAAGGTCTGGCTGTTATGCAAGGCCTAGCTGATCCAAGGCCTGACTGGTCCAAGGTCTGGCTGTGATCCAGGCCCATGGCTAGGAATAGAACTGCAGACTTAGAAAATATGTAAACATAATTCAGCTTATTGTATCACGTGTGTGTGGCTGAATGCCACTTTTGTACTCTGCTGTGTGAGGAGCCATGCAGTCCCCTAGAGAAAGATGGATAAAGAGAAGGGGAGAGCAGAAGGGGAGTACAAGAGAGGGGAGCAGGAGAAGTGCACACAAGACTACGTGCCCCCTGCAATAGACTGCACTCCCCAATAGAACTGCACTTCCCAAAAGTGCGCTCCGCACAATAAAGTTGGTGCCTGCCGTTTCTCCTCATGTCTGCCTTTTGCGCATTCATCCAACTGGGCCTCCCACCACTGAACTTTCTAGGTCAGGTCAGCAATAACCCTGACCCTGACAATTAGCATAGTCAACATGATCAGCCACTCGACCTTGGCTCTGACACTACCAGTGCTGAATCTGCAGCTTCCTGTAGATGTTTCAGATTGCAGCAAGGCCAGCCTCAGGCCTGCAGACACCTGATATCTGTTCATTAAATACTGTAGCTCAGAGTGGGGCTTGCGGCCCACCACCAGAAGTTTTTCCCAGTATACATGAACCACACATGGGCAGCACAAGCTGAGGGCAGTTGTTTGCTTTCAAATTTGCAAGCCTGGGAAAGCACAGGGTAGGGCTATCTGCCTGGAAATGGGCTTGCCACAGGTAATTTGTGTGTCAGGGGTGTAGGGTCTCAGGGAAACAAGAGGTGAAGTGAGCTAATACTGTCAGGCCAATGCAGATTCAGAATTGTTGCCAGTGCTGAGCCTGTGGCCTCTCTCAAATGTCTCAGATTGCAGCAAGGCAAGCTGCTATCCACCTCAGGTTTGCAGACCTCTGCAATCTGCCCCAGAGATGCTGCAACTCGGGCTGCCACCAGTGGCCTGCCACCAAAATTCTCCCCTGAAATGTTTTGACCACATGCAAGCCACACCAGGTGAGGGCTACTGCCTGCTCACAAATGCATGGCCCAGGTAAGTACAGGGTGGGACTGGCTGTCTGGCAATGAGCTGCCATGGGCAATTTGTAGATTGTGTGGGGTGGGGTCTCAGGGGAACATGGGGTGGGGTGGGCCAATCTCACCAGGTCAATGTAGTTTCAGAATTGGCAGTGCTGGGGTGAGGGTTCATCGTAGACCAGATGGTACTCCTCAGTAGACTGCCCCAAAGGGGAGCCTGACAAAGGAAAAATAGTGGCTATCCTTCCAGCCCTCTCTCTGACATCACACTACTCAATTGTCCAAATGTCTCTTGCACCTTCTGAGCTGCTGACACTCCACCAGAACCCAGGGTGAATGTCTGCAAGTGAGTCTGTGCACATGCCCTTTAAAGGGGGATGTCTGTGTTTTCAGATTCCTTCCATCTTACTTGGATGATCAGAATCCCCACTGATTTTTATAGTCAGATTTTCTGGAAACTCTTGTTCTTGGGAGTGAAACCCTGTACTGAGGAGCCCCTGTGTGGGGCTATGGTCCCTCATTCCTTCAGTGGGGGACGAGGAGCCTCTGTAGCTGTGCTCTTTCTCCCAGTTCTTAATAGCCACATGAAGTTTGGTGACCAACCCATTTCACATCTCTTCCCCTCCAAGTTGATTGTTTTATAATTTGGTTGTAATTTTAATGCAGTCATGGAAGGAAGTTAACCCCACTATTATGTAGCCGTCCATCTTGACCAGAAGCCTCGATATGATCAAATGATTTTTATCCTTTATTATATTAATATGGTGTATCACATTGATTGATTTACATATGTTGAAACTTCCTTGCATTTACAGAATGAACCGCACTTGATCGTGGTATATTATCTTCTTAATATGTTGTTGTATTCCATTTGCTAGTATTTTATTTAAGATTTTTACATCTGTATTCATCAGACATATTGGTCTACAGTTTTTGTGTATGTATTATCCTTATCATGTTTATGTATCAAGGTAATTTTTGGCCTCGTAAAATAATTTAGGAAGTATTGTCTCTTCAAATTTTTGGAAAAATTTGAGAAAAACAAGTATTAAATCTTTTTTGAATGATTGGTATAATTCACTAGTGAAGCCATCTGGTCCTGGAGTTTTATTTTTTGGGAGTTTTTTGATAATTTTTTAATTTCCATACTGTTAATTTTTTTACAATTTCTAGTTTTATGTGATTTATTCTAGAATGACTATATATATATATATATATATATATATATATATATATATATATCTAAGAACTTGTTAATTTCTTTTAGGTTATTGAATTTGGTGGAATGTAGTCCTTCATAGTATTATTGTACAATCCTTTCCATTTCTGTGGTATCTGTCATAACTTGTACTCTCATTTCTGATTTTGTTTATTTGAGGATTTTATCTTTTTTCCTCAGTGAATCTAGCCAGAGACTTGTCAATTGTATTAATCATTAAAAAAAAAATCAACTCTTCATTGCATCAATTTTATCTATATTCTTTTTGTTCTCAATTTCATTTAATTCTGCTCTAATTTTTATTGTTCCTTTTCTTCTGCTAACTTTGGGCTTCATTCGGTATTCTTTTTCTAGTTTTTTTTTTAAAGATATAGTGTCATGTTGTTTATTTAGGATTTTTATTGTTTCTATCTATCTATCTATCTATTTATTTATTTATTATTTTTATTTTTTATGGCGACAATAGTTAACAAAATCTAATAACTTTCAGCCGTACACTTTAACAGTAAGACATATATATATTTACAATGTGTGTTCACCTCTCATATTTAGATTTCTTTCCATCACATATATTTGAGCCCCTTTACCAGGTCTACTGCCCCCATCCTCCCTACTCTCTGGTAACCACCTGTCTATGGTCAATGTCCATGAGTCTCTGTTCATTTGTCCTGTTCATTTGTTGCTTTTAGGTTTATGTCCCACATACAAGTGATATTATGTGATTTTCAGCTTTTTCTGTCTGGCTTATTTAACTTAGCATGATAATCTTGAGGTCCATTCATGTTGTCGCAAATGGCAGTATTTCATCTCTTCTTATGGCTGAGTAATATTCCATTGTGTATATGTACCACAGCTTCTTTAACCAATCATCGATCATAGGATACTTCGGTTGCTTCCATGTCTTGGCTACTGTGAATAATACTGCTATGAACATTGGCATTGGTGTGCAAATATTTTCGGATATAGGTTTTCAAGTCTTTGGGGTAAATATCTAGTAGAGAGATTGTTAGGTCATATGGTAGATTAATTCTTAGTTTTTTGAAGAATCTCCATACTGCTTTCCATAGTGGCTGTACCAATTTGCAGTCCCACCAGCATCCTCTCAAACACTTGTTATTACTTGTCCTATTGATAACAGCTATTCTAACAGGTGTGAGATGGTAGCTCATTGTGGTTTTGATTTGCATTTCCCTAATAGGTAGTGATGTTGAGCATCTTTTCATATATTTGTTAGCCATTTATATATCCTCTAGGGGGAAGTGTCTGTTCAGGTCCTCTGCCCATTTTTTTGATTGGATCATTTGGTTTTTGTTGTTATTGAGTTGTATGAGTTCTTTGTATATTTTGAATATTAGGCCCTTACTGGGGGCATTGCTTGCAAATATATTTTCTCATTCAGATGCTTGTCTCTCTACCTTGTTGACGGATGCTTTTACCGTGCTAAAGATTTTTAGTTTGATGTAGTCCCATTCATTTATTTTTGCTTTTACTTCCCTTGCCTTTGAGGTCAAATTCATAAAATCCTCTTTAAGTCCAAGGTCTTTGAGTTTACTTCCTATGTTTTCTTCTATGTGTTTCATTGTTTCAGGTCTTATATTCAGGACCTTAATCCATTATAAGTTAATTTTGGTGTGTGGTAATAGACAATAGTCTAGATTCATTCTTTTGCAGGTGGCTTTCCCATTTTTCCAGCACCATTTATTGAAGAAGCTTTCCTTTCTCCACTGTATGTTTGTTTGTTTGTTTTTGTCAAAAATTATTTGCCCATGTAAACATGGGTTTACTTCTGGACTCTAGATTCTGGACCGTGTGTGTAGTTTTCTGCCAATACCATACCATTTTGATTACTGTTGCTTTAAAATATAATTTGAAGTCAAATAGAATGATACCTCCAGTCTCCTTTTCTTTTCTCAGAATGGCTTTGGCAATTCGAAGTCTTTTGTACTTCCATACAAATCTGATGATTTTTTATTTTATTTCTTTAAAAAATGCTGATGTGATTTTGATGGGGATTGCTCTAAATCTGTATAATGCTTTAGGTAATATGGTCATTTTAACTATGTTGATTTTTCCAACCCAAGAACACAAAATATCTTTCTATTTCTTTGTATATTCTTTGATTTCTTTTAATAGGGTCTTATAGTTTTCATTACATAGGTCATTCACATTTCATTAAATTTATTCCTAGGTATTTTATTCTTTTTGTTACAATTTAAAAAAGGAATTATTTTTTCCACTTCCTTTTCTGACACTTCATTATTAGAGTATAGGAATGCTATGGATTTTTGAACATTGACTTTTTTTTTTATCTAGAAACTTTACTGTATTTGTTTATTGTTTCTAGTAGCGTTCCTGTGGAGTCTTTAGGGTTTTCTATACAGAGAATCAGGTCATCCGCAAATAGTGACAGTTTTTGATTTCTTCATTTCCTATTTGGATGCCTTTTATAACTTTCACTTGCCTGATTGCACTCGCTAGTACCTCCAATGTTATATTGAATAACAGTGGCAATAGTGGACAGCCTTGTCTTGTTCCTGACCTTAGATGAAAGTTTTTAGTTTTTCACCATTAAGTAAAATGTAGGCTGAAGGTTTGTCGTATATGCCTTTATAATGTTGTGTTTGGATCATAAATGGATACTGTATCTTGTCAAAGGATTTTTCTGCATCTATTGATATGATCATATGATTCTTATTTTTTAATTTGTTTATGTGGTGTATCGCATTAATTGATTCATGTATGTTGAACGATCCCTGTGCCTCTGGGATGAAGACCACTTGATCGTGGTATATAATCTTTTTCATATATTGCTGTATTCGGTTTGCTACTATCTTATTTAGGTTTTTGCATCTGTGTTTATGAGAGATATTGTTCTGTAGTTTTCTTTTTTGTGTGTTATATTTACCAAGTTTGTTATCAGGGCAATATTGGCCTCATAAAATAAGTTGGGAAGTATTGCCTCCTCTTCAATTTTTTAGAAGAGTTTGAGGAGAGTAGGTATTAAATCTTTGAATGTTTGGTAGAATTCACTGGTGAAGCCATCTGGTCCTGAACTTTTACTTTTTGGTAGGTTTTTGATGATTGTTTCCATTTCCTTACTGCTGATCGGTCTATTTAGATCTTCCAGTTTTTCTCTTTCAGTCTAGGAAGTCTATCTCTTTCTAAGTACTTGTCCATTTGTTCTAGATTATTAAATTTGGTGTTATATACTTTTTAAAATTTATGTGTTTAAAATAGTTTCAAGTATACAGTACATTGGTTAGACATCTATATATTTCATAAAATAATACCCCCACTTGCCCCCACGCTCCCCTGGCCCTCCACTCAGCCATCATATTTGTGTTAACTGCATTCCCTATGTTGTTCATGCTCCCCATCCCTGTGACCAACTATTGACTACTAATTTGTTTTTCTTTAACCCTTTGCTCCATTCCCCCAGCCCCTAAACTCCCTCACCTCTGTCTTTCACCAAATTGTCCACTATATTTGTGAATGTGTTTTTGATTAGTTTGTTCTTTTTGTTCCTTAGATTCTGCATATAAGTGAAATCACATATTATTTGTCTTTCTGTCTTATTTCGCCCAGCGTAAGAACTTCCAGGTCCATCCATGTCATTGCAAATGGTAAGATATCATTTTTTCAAATGGCTGAGCAGTATTTTATTGTATATATGAATTATAACCTCTTTATCCAATCATCTTTTGATAGGCATTTAGGTTGCTTCCATATCTTGGCTATTATAAATTGTGTTGCCATGAATATTGGGGTACATAGATCTTTATAAATTATTTTTTTGTTTTCTTTAGATAAATACCCAGAAGTGCAATTTGTGGGTCAAAAGGTATATATCCATTTTTAATTTTTTGAGAAACCTTTATACTATTTTCCATAGTGGCCATACCAATTTTCAATCCCACCAACAATGTATGAGAGTTCCCTTTTCTCTGTATCTTTGCCAACACTTGTTTTTTGATTTATTGATGATAACCATTCTGACAGATGTGAGGTGATATCTCATTGTGGTTTTAATTTGCATTTCTCTGATGATTAGTGACCTTGAGCATCTTCTTACACATCTATTAGCCATCAGTATTTCCTCTCTGGAGAATATCTGTTCAGGTCTCCTGCCCGTTTTTTAATTGGATTGTTTCTTTTTCTGTTCTTGAGTTGTATAAGTTCTTTATATGTTTTCGATATTAGCCCCTTATCAGATGTATTGTTAGCGAATATTTTCTCCCAAACTGTTGGTTGTCTTTTTGATTTTTTGATAGTTTTCTTTGCTTTACAAAATCTTTTTAGTTTGATGTAATCCCATTTGTTTATTTTTCCTTTTCTCTTCCTTGCTCAAGGAGATATATCTGAAAAGAAATTCCTGTTTGTAATATCAGAGAGTTTACTGCCTATATTTTCTTCTGGAAGTTTTATGGTTTTGGGTCTTATATTTAAGTCTTTAATCCATTTTGAGTCTATTCTTGTATGCGGTGTAAGAAGGTGGTCCAGCTTCTTTTTTTTGCATGTATCTGTCTAATTTTCCCAACACCATTTGTTGAAGAGACTGTCTTTAACCCATTGTATATTCTTACCTCCTTTGTCATATATTAAGTGAGAACTTAGGCGTGGATTTATTTCTGGGCTGGTGTTACATGCTTTTTCACAGTATTCAGAAGTGTCTGTCATAATTCATCCCTGATTTTGTTTGTTGCTGTCCTTTCTCTTTTTTCTTTACAGTCCAGCCAGTGGTTTGTGAATTTTATTAACCTTCTCAAAGAACCAGCTCTTTTTTGCATTTATTTTTTTCTATTGTTTTTTTGTTTGTTTTCAATTTCATTTATTTCTTCTCTTATTTTGAATATTTCTTTCCTTCTGCTCTCTTTCGACTTTATTTGCTCTTCCTTTTCAAGTTTCTTCAAATGAAGGTAAGGTTGTTTATTTAAGCTCTTTTGTTCTTGAGATAGATCTATAATGAACTTTCTTCTTATGACTGCTTTTGCCGTGTCCCAAAAGTTTTGATATGTTGTATTATCATTATCATTCATTTTTATGTATCTCTTGATCTCTGTTTTTATTTCTTCTCTGGCTCAGTTATTCTTCAGTAGTATATTGTTTAATCTCCATGTACTTGTGGTTCTTCTCACTTTTTTTACAGTTGATCTCTAGTTTCAAAGCATTATGATCAGAGAATATAGTTGTATTGTAGCTTCCAGCCCCCGATAGACACACGGACCACCAGAAATCAGTGAGTTATAGGGAACGCTCTCTTTATTCAGCCAGCCGTGTCTACCAGGGGTACGCAGATCCCAAATTAAGCAGCGTCGAAATGTAGAGGTACACGGTTTTTAAGCCTTAAACCCCTATTCTTCATCCTGTTTGAACACGTCTATTTTTCTTCTTTTTACTAACTGTCAACCCACAGGTCAGTTGTGCAAACAGGGGTACAGAAGCAGAAAGCGTATTGTTAGAGCTTTATGTTCCCATTGGCAATAGCCAAACAGTAATTTTTAAGCCAGTACATTCCCCACTTGATTCTTCATGTGGAATTTGCTCATAGCCTCTATTTTGTATTACTGTTTAATAGAATTAATTATTTTCCTTATATATCTAAACAAGAAATTGAGGAAACATGGGCCAAAAGTTAATAAGATGAGGAGGAAGAGGATTAAAGGACCAGCTATAGCAGATAGGAGGATTGTTAGAACATCCTATGAAACCAGTTATCTGATTCTAGTCTTTGTTTTTCCCTGGCATCTAAATTTATCTGTACTAGTAGTAAACTTTCTCTAATTATTTCAGAGTTATTGGCATAGAAGCAACAGGCTTCACCTAGAGCCATACATAATCCGTCTTGTTCTAAGAATAATAAATCTAAACCTCTTCTATTTTGGATAACTACTTCTGCTAGTGAATCAACTTGAAGTTCTAGTCTGCTGAGCTCAGTTAAGTTTAGGGGAGTTCCTACCCTGACATAATAAGGGGGTTTTGGGTTTAGGCACAACCAGCAATCTTGTCCTATGTCTGGGGTGGTCTTATTTAAGACCTTGTATATTGTCATTAGCATACTTATTAATGTTTCTTCTGTTTTTGTTTGTGGCTGGTCAAATTCCTGGGATTTAATAGCTGTTAGGCTACTACCTGGAGGAGCTAGAGCTGGAGTTGGAGTTGCTCTGGAAACAGAAGTTTTCTTAGGTGTAAGACTTTGATGTAGTCCTGGAATTAGAAGTGGTTTGTTGGGTCCTATAGAGTTAGCTTTCCTGGGAGGGTACTTAACCTGCATAGTAAAATATAATCTTGAATCATACCTGGTTTTATATAATCTAATACCCCATGTCTGTTCTGTGAGCCAATAGTGTTGTTACCCAGGGCTACCAGTTTTGATGATGATTATGATAGGATTGCAAGACCCAAGAGAGCATGTGGAGGGGCTTGGCCTCTTATTAATGTAATATGATCATCATTCTGTTTTTTATAATTATCCATAGTAGAGATAATCTTACAACCCCAGTCAGCACAAGAAAGTTGGCCTTGGCCCTCACATTCAAGTCCCATATTACTCATGCAACCAGATATCCCTGGGTAATGTCCTTGAGGACAAATATAGAGTCCTGTCCCTAAGAGGCTTTTCTCAGCCGATAATATGTCACATTTGGGTCCCCCCTTGTAGCCTAAGTATGCTCCTCTGCCTAGGAAAGATTTCGATCCAAGGTGGTGTCTGGCAGTTGCAATGGCAAGGGTCTCTCTGACAAGCTGGCACAAGTCTACTTGGATCTCTGGAGTACCATGGCTGGTGATGTTCTGGGCAATAATTTCACTGGTCTCAGTTACTATAAGCTCCCATACTCTAGGCCGGTGTATGTTTCTGTATGCCTGGGCTAAGAGGTAAAAAGGAAGAAACAGAGGTTTAAACTTATGTACGCTTGAGTCTTAGTCTTAAGGGCCCATCTTCCTGAGCTGTCCACTCTCGTGCTGCTTTCACGTGGGAGTGATGAATCCATGATGGGATGCTGTCTACTTTACCTGTAGTGGGCATCATCAGGTAGACAGTGAAGGGTCCACTCCATTTGGGTTCTAGTCCTTTGGAAGTGAACTTCTGGATCCATATAGAGTCCCCAGGCTGAAACTGATGGGGGAGTCCGTCCCCCGGGGCTGAGTGGGCAGAACGAACCCAGGACCAAATCTCCTTCTGTACACTTTGAAGGGTCTGTAAAGACTTAAGTAAGACAAGGTTATGTAGTTCTGCCTTTTTCTCATCTTCCATTCTAGGTTCTAAAGGTGAGGGGATTTCCAAAGAAAATTTCAAATGGGGTGAATCCATTAATATATGGAGTACACCTGGCTTGGAGAAGAGCAAAGGGGAGTAGTTCTACCCAGGTCCCACTAGTTTCTAATCCTAACTTGAATAATGTCTCTTTTAGGGTCCGATTTATTTGCTCTACTTGGCCCAAACTTTGTGGCTGGTAAGTGCAGTGGAGTTTCCATTGCAAATTTAGGTAGCTAGACAATTGTTGTGATACCTTTGCTACAAAGGCTGGCCCGTCATCCGACACTAAAGTTCCAGGGAGACAAAATCAAGGGAGAATTTCTTCTAGTAGTTTCTTAGTAACTACTAAGGCAGTCTCTTTCCTGGTGGGAAAGGCCTCTACCCATCCTGAAAAGAAGTCTGTAAAAACAAGTAAATATTTGTAGCCTCCCACAGCTGTGGTTACCTCAGTGAAATCGACTTCCCAGTGGTCTCCCAGATAAGTTCCTCTTTCCTTATGCCTAAGTTCTTCAATCTTCCCCTTCTTTGGATGAACTTGGGCACAAGCCAGGCATCATGAGGTAATCTCCTCTGCAGTTCTTCTCCCTTCTAACAAATGAAAATAGGGGTCTAAAGCTTGGAGCATCTTAGTTCACCCTAGGTGTGTGGTCTGGTGTAGTTGGTGGAGGAGAGTCCTTCCAAGGTCCTGTGAGAGGCTGATCTTTCCATCTGGGGTCTTCCACCACCCTTGTTGGTTCATAGTGGCTCCAGTCATAGATGGAGGAAGTTCTGGATAAGGGACAACAGTCAGTAGATGTGGTGGGGGTCCCACTGGCCTTCTGGCCACTGTTCTTGCCTCTGCATCAGCTCATCAGTTTCCCTCAGCCTTGGGCTATTCCCTTTTTGATGTCTTTTACAATGAACAACAGCAAGAGCTTTAGACATCCATATAGTTTCAAGTAAGGCTAAGATCTCCTCCTTGTTCTTTATGTCCTTCCCAGCTGAGATCAGGAGCCCTCTTTCCTTGTAGATGGCTCTATGTACATGTGCAGTGGCAAAAGTGTATTACCTTTCAGTGTATATTGTGACTGCCTTATCCTTTCCCCATCTTAGTGCCTCAGTGAGGGTGATGAGTTCAGCCTTTTGAGCAGAATTCCCATGGGGAAGAGCTTGTGACCAGATAGTGCCAGTTAGAGTTATGACTGCTGCCCCAGCATACCTTCTTCCTTCCTGCATGAAGCTGCTCCTGTCTGTGAACAGAATTTCATCGGCCTCAGGCAGAGGGGAGTCTTTGAGGTCTGGCCATGAGGAACACACAGTGTCAGTGAAATCTATGCAGTCATGAATGGGGGTCTTGGGGTCTGGATCTGGCAACAGATTGGCTGGGTCGATGACATTAGCTTTGGATTTTAGCCATACGTCTGGGGTCATCCAGTGCCTCCCTGTTGTTGAACACCTTCTGGGCTATTTCAACAAGTTGAGACAGGTTCATACCTGCAAAACCTTCTAATTTTTTAAATTTATGCTGGATATCAGGGGCTGCCTGAGTAGCAAAGTCTACATTAATTTCCTGCTGGTTCTCAGGGGCCTCAGAATCGATAGGGTTATATACCCAGTACACCTCCTATAGTCATTCAAGAATTGCTCTGGGGGATTCCTGAGGTCCCTGTATAACTTCAGTTACCTTAGAAAGGTTAGTTGGCTGATGAGCAGCTATCCTAATTCTCCTAATTAGAATCTGGTGGTACCAATCTAATGCCGTTCTCCCTTCCTGAGAATTGTGTCCCCAGTCTGGTTGGGTAGAAGGAAGTTTCTCCTCAATCCGTTCCCATGCTTCCTCAGCTTTCCTCCCTCCTGCAGCTACCTTTTGTGCTTCGGCCCAAATGTGTTCGCATTCTTCTGCAGTGAAGGGGGTAACTAAAATCTGTTGGCAATCATCCCAGGTAGAGCGGTGAGTCTGAAAAACACTTTCTAAGAGTCCCATTAATGCCTAGGGTTTCTCCTAGAAAGGTAGATTCTGTGCCTTCCAGTTGTACAGGTCACTAGTTGATAAAGGCACGTAAACCATAAAGGGCCTGTCTGTGTGATGTCCCTGGGGTGGTGCTTCTTGCAAGGGGAGGATGGCTGGGGTGGTGGTATCAGCTGGTGCCCCACCTGGATCAGGAGCGGGAGGCCCATAGGGGATACCTGCCTGTGTCCAAGGAGGTGAGGGGTGCTATTTGGCCTCTATTGTCCTGGATTATAGGGTGGGGGAATGTCACTGTCCTCTAGTGGAGATTGGAGGACTGAGGGACTGGGCTGTCTTGGAGATTCAGTTGCTGCATGTTTCAGAGTGCCCACAACTAAGACTCTCGCTCCTAGAGAAAGGGCACACTGGCAGAGCCAAGGAGGGGGGTTCTGAACAAAGTTTAACCATTGATCGATGTAGGGAAACTGATCAAGATGCCCCGGGTCTCCTGTGACAATCTTTCAAACATTCCTGACTAAACTCCTGTCAACAGAACCCTCCGGAGGCCAGTTTACACCAAAAGATGGCCACTCAACTTCACACAATGTCCTTAGTCTGCCCGGAGAAAACTTTATGCCATAGTCGGCTCCCTCTATGAACCTTTCTTTGAAATGTTGCAGGAGACACCCCAAGGGTGTCATCTGTGAATTCGGGCCTTCCCCCATCGCTTGTGCAGGAAACACAAGACAGACACTCAGACTAGAACAATTACTGGGGTGTAGGTGGACCCGGAAAGGTCCACCACCTACAACCCAGATAAGGCCAAAGACAATAGACAGAACCCTATGATAGGGCACAGGAGGCGGCGTCCCGCAGCCTGGCCATGGTCCGGGAGATATGACTGTGTCCAGTCTCTTCATGGATTCCCATTGACCGGTCAACAGAAACAGAAAGGTACTTTTTTATCCAGACGTCGAGACCTCGGAGATTCCCTGCGAGATCAGGAACAAAGAGTGTGTCGTAAAGGTTGCATTCTTGACAATTGTATTGACTCCTCCGTGGCATTCAAGGGCCCTGGAATATCTCAGGGTGGCCACCCCTTTGAGTCTGTAACAGGGACAGCAACTGCGTCGGAGGCCAGTATGGTCTTAGATCTCAGGACCACTCCCTGAGATCTCACTGGGGCCTCCAAATGTTGTAGCTGTTGGCCCCTGATAGACACACAAACCACCAGAAATCAGTGAGTTATAGAAAACACACTCTTTATTCAGCCATCTTGGTCTGCCAGGGGTACGCAGACCCCAAATTAAGCAGCCCTGAAATGTAGAGGTACAGAGTTTTTAAGCTCTAAACCCCATTCTTCATCCTGTTTGAACACACGAGTCTATTTTTCTTCTTTTTACTGTCAACCCACAGGTCGGTTGTGCAAGTGGGCAGGGTACAGAAGCAGAAAGCTTATTGTTAGAGCTTTATGTTCCCATTGGCGATATCCAAACAGCAATTTTTCAGGCAGCACAGTTGGTATGATTTCAACCCTCTTACATTTGTTGAGGCTATCTCTGTGTCCCAGTATGTGGTCGATCCTTAATAATGTTCCATGTGCACTAGAGAAGAATGTTCCATGTGCACTAGAGAAGCAGCTGTTATGGGATGAAAGGCTCTGTAAACATCAATTATGTACAGTTGGTTTAATGTGTCATTTAAGGATGTTATTTCCTTATTGATTTTCTGTTTGGATGATCTGTCCATATCTGACAGTAGGGTATTTAGGTTCCCTACTCAGATAGTGTTTTGGTCTGTTTCTCGTCTTAGTTCTGTTAGTAATTGCTTTACATATTTCAGGGCTCACTGATTGGGAGCATAGATATTAATAAGTGGTATGTCTTCTTGGTGCATGATTCCTTTTATCATTTTGAAGTGTCCCTCAGTATCTTTCTTTACTTTTTTTATTTTGAAGTCTATTTTGTCTGATATTAGTACCACCGCTCTCACTTTTCTCTGAATGCCATTTGCTTGAAATATCATTTTCCACCCTTTCACTTTGAGTCTATATTTGTCTTTGGAACTGAGATGTGTCTCCTGGAGGCAGTATATGGTTGAGTTTTGTTTTTTGAACCAATCTGCAACTCTATGCCTTTTTATTGGTGAGTTCAGTCCATTTACATTTAGGGTGATTTTTGACATAGGAGGTTTTCCTATAACCATTTTATCTTTTGCTTTCTGGTAATTTGGTGTTTCCATTGCTTCCTTCTCCCTGTGTTTCTGTTTTCTTTATTTTGGTTGGCTTTTGTAGGTTTTCCCTCTGGTCTTTTTTGTTTTATGCTATATACTTCTAAATCTTGGTGTGTGGTTACCATTACAAATATGTAAATTATGTATGTATATATATACATTCATTCATTTTCTTCTGTGCATTCCTTATCTCCATTTCCCTTTGAGAATATGGATCTTTGACTCCTCTCATTTTCAGTCATTATTATCTCAATTTGTCCCTATGTATGCTGAATGTGTATTACTTTCTTGTTTTAGCCTATCTCTTATTGTTTAAGCTTTTAATGCCCTGTTCTTAGTAATGGTTGCACTCCTCTGTTTCTATTTGCCTGATGGTCACCTTATTCCAAATTATGTATTTTTTTGTCATTTTGTTTTAGGTGAGCTGACCCCTTTCAGTGTTTCCTGTAATGCAGGTCTTGTAGTGGAGAATTCCCTCAATTTTTGTATGTCTGGAAAAGTTTTAATTTCTTCTTCATATCTAAAGGAGAGCTTAGCTGGATACATTATTCTTGGCTGGGAGTTCCTTTAACTTAATAGTTTAAATATTTGATTCCACTTCTTTCTGGCTTGTAAGGTTTGTGGCTGAGAAGGCCGACAATAATCTAATGGGTTTTCCCATTAGATTATAGGTTACCTTCTTCTTTTCTCTGGGTGACCTGAGAATTCTGTCTTTGTCATTGATTTTTGATAATTTTAATACAATGTGTCTTGGTGAAGACCTTTTTGAGTTGAGATAACTGGGTGTCCTGTTGACATTTTGAATTCCAAGCTCCACTTCATTCCTTAGATTTGGGAAATTCTCAACTATTTATCTGAACATGCTTTCTAGTCCCTGCTCCTTTTCCTTGCCTTTGATAATATGCCACTTATTCTTATGTTTCCTCTTCTGATGTTATCAGCTAGTTCTTGTATTTTCTTTAATTATTTTTCATTCTTTGGTTTCTCTCTTCTTCCTTCTGATTTATTTCTAGATTTCTGTCTTCTATATCACTGATCCTTTCCTCCATTTGGTCAACTCTGTTTTCCAAGCTTGTTATTTCATTTTTCATCTCTTGCAGTGTTTTTTTTTTTTATCTCCAAAGGTTCTATTTGGATCTTTTTGAGGGTTTCACTCTCCTTGCTTAAGAACTTATTTTGCTCATCTAGTTTCTTTTTTTCAATTCCTGAAATTGTTGATATGACTCATTTCTGATCTCATCGAGTTTTTTCAGAAGTACCATCTCAAATTCTCTGTCATTAAAGTTGCATATTTCTATGTCTGGAAGCTTATTTTCTGGAGATTTTTGTCTTTATTTCTGAGATGTTTCATCACCTTGGTTGTTCATGGTGTTTAATGGACTATTTCTCAACCTGGGCATTAATGGAAGTGTATTCTGCTCTTTTTCCAGAAAGAAGATTTAATGTATAAAGGTCTCTCTTTAGCCTGTTGCAAAAAAAAAAAAAAAAAGGCGCTTTTCTTTTGCTTTCCAGTAGGTGGTGTCTAAGCCTATTGGATCTCTGCTTTATATAAAGGCTTAATAATGCCTGTTTTTTTCTTGTAGATGTTTAATCACTCTTGCTACCATCAGTCTCATTCCCTGTCAGTGTTAGTGACTATTTCAATAACATTTGCTCAGATTCCCCTGGGGCTTCAGGGTGTTCAGTCTTGAAAGATATGAGAAAGGGTCCCTCTGTGTTGAGGGGTGGAGGCTGTGTCTCAGGCTTGTGTTTTGCAACTGTGACTGGTAAAAAATCAAGTGTTGTTTCTTTGCTCTCCCCAATTCTCTGCCATCCCCACTCCTCTGCTTTCTGTCCTGATGACTGGGTTTTGCCACTGGCCTCCTGGAGCTCACAGCTCTCCCAGGCCAGGCTGTTCAGGGAACTCATCACAGCATCTCTCTTCCCTCTCCTCCTACAGGGAGCTCTAGCTGGGTGAGGCAGCTTATTTGTTTCTCCTAGTCCACTGCCTGACACCCAGGGTTCTGACCTGTGGTAGCTCTTATGCGCAGATCCCACACTCAGACATGCTGGTGTGCAGTTTGAGTGTTTTTTGTTGAGTTTTAGATGTCAGCTTATTGTTTTCTCAGAGGGAGAGATCTGGGGACATCTTTCACTCCACCATGTTTCTCCAAAATCTCTCTTGTTTCTTGTGATAAACCTGTAATGACATAAACTTCCCTCTTATTTCCAATTTTGCTGCATTTCAAATGTTTTGATATATATAGTTTTTCTCATTTGTCTCTCTATGTGTATTTTGAACCCTTCTTTTCTTCTGTCACCCAGCCTTTCTTTAGTAGCATATTGTTTAATCTCCATATATTTGTGGGTTTTTCCACTTTCTTATTGCAATTGACTTTCAATGTCAAAGCATTGTGGTTGAAGAGTGTGCTTGATATGACTTCAATCTTCTTAAATTTGTTGAAACTAGTTTTGTTTTTCAACATATCATCTATTCCTGTGACTGTTCCATGTGTGCTAAAGAAGAATGTATAATCTGGTGTTCTGCAATGAAAGGCTCTGTAAATATCAATTATGTCCTCTTGTTCTATTGTGTCACTTAAAGCCTATATTTCCTTACCCATTTATGTTTGGATGATCCATCCAAAGTTGTCAATAGGGTATGTAGGTCCCCTTCTACATTTGTGTTTCTGTCAGTTTCTACCTTTGTTTTGTTAGTAGTTGCTTTATCTAGTTCGGTGCTCCCTGGTTAAGTGAATATATATTGATAAGCATTATGTCTTCATGATGTATTATCCCCTTTATCATTATAAAATATCAAACTCTGTCTCTTGTTACCTTTTTTATCTTGAAGTCTATTTTATGAGATATAAGTATTGTTACACCCTTTTTTCTATATATATCATTTGCTTGGATTATTATTTTCAACCCTTGCACTTTGATTTTATATTTGTCCTTGCAGCTGAGATGTGTCTCCTGAAAGCAGCATATGGTTCAATTTTGGTTTTTGATCAAATTTGCCACTCTGTGCTTTTTTATTTGTGAGTTCAGTCCATATACAGTTAGGGTGATTATTGATGTATGATTTTCTCTAGCTATTTTATCTTTTGTATTCTGGTAGCTCAATGTCTCCATTGTTTCTGTTTTTCTTGGTGTCTCTGTGGCTTATTTTTGTTTGGTGGTATTCTATGATTTTTTTACTTCTGTTTTCTTTTTTCTTTTTTTGTCTATGTCTCAGTTTTGGATTTTGAGTGTGTGTTTACCATTAGTGTTATGCAAAAGAAAAATTTTATTTATACAGTAGTCCTTTTTTTCCTGAGCACATATTATCCTCAATCTCCTTTGCAAATTCAGATCTTTACCCCATCTTTTTATATGTATTTGTTGTCACAAATTATCCCTATTTGTGCTGTGAGTTTATTTCTGAATTACAGTAGCTATGGTCTTCTCTTTTCTAAAAATGTGTTTATTTTTTTACCTTAATGCTATATTTAAGTGTATAATTACCTATTATTAATATGTTTGAAATTTCCTGCTTCTGTCTGTATGTTAGTCATCTTACTCATAGTTTAAAAAATGATTTTATTTATGATAGCATCTGGAAAAAATAAAATACTTTGAAATAAATTGAATCAAGGAGGTAAAAAATATTATACCCTGAAAACCACAAAATATTGCATTAATAAATTAAAGACATAAATACATGGAATCTTATTCTGTTTATGGCTAAGAGTACTGAATATGGTTAAGATGACAATATCCAAAGTGATTAATACATTTAATGTAATCCCTATCGGAATGCTAATGGCTTTTTTTAAACCAAAAAAAAAAAAAATGGAAAATCTGACCCTAAATTTTATATGAAATCACAAGGAAACCTAAAAACTGAAAAAAAAAAATCTCGAAGAAAACAAAATAGAAGAAAGTTAGAGGATTTACCCTTCCTGATTTCAAAACTTACTACATATTCTGATACTGACATAGTGAGGATATATAGAACTTTGGAATGGAATAAAGAGCCTAGGAATAAATGTTTGAAGATATGGGCAATTTATTTTTGAAAAGGGTTCAAAGATTATTCAATTAGGTAGAAATAGGCTTTTCAATAAATGGTGCTGGGAAAACTGGAAATCCATTCCCAAAAGTATAAAGTTGGACTCTTACTTTATACCATATATATAAACCAACTCAAAATGGATCAAAGACTTGAATATAAGAGTAAAAACTATAAAACTTCTTGAAGAGAATGTAGAGGAAAGTCTATACAACATTAGAGCTGACACTGATTTTGTGGATATGACACCAAAAATACAGGAAACAAAAGAAGAAATAAATAAACTGGTGTTTATAAAAATCAAAAACATTTGTATACCCAAAGATACTCTTAAAGGAATAAAAAATCAGCACACAGAATAAGAGAAAATATTTGCAAGTCATAGATCTAATAAGAAATTAATACCTAGTCTATATAAAGAACTACAAATCAATAACAATCAAAAATTTTAAAATAGGCTAAGGACACAAATAGATATTTCAGCAAATAAGATCTACAAATGGCTGATAAACACATCAAAATAGTTTAATAGTAATGACATTACTAGTCATTAGATAAATGCCATTTGAAACCACAATGAGATGTCAATTCACACCCTTAAGGCTGGCTATTATTTTAAAAAATGGAAAATGTCAAGTGTTGGTGAAGATGTGGAAAAATTGGAATCCTTGTGTATTGCTGTTAGGAATAAAAATGATGCAGCAACTGTGGAAAACAGTTTTGAAGTCCCTCAAAGTGCTCAACAAAAAATTACTATATGATCAGCCATTCCATTTCTAGGCATATACTCAAAAAAATTAAAAGAAGGGACTTAGATACTTATACACTAATGTTTACAGCAGCATAATTCACAATAGCCAAAAGGTTAAAATAACCCATATATCCATCAACAGATGAATGGTGTACAAGTGTGATATATACATGCAATGGATAGTGTTCGGTCTTCAAAAGGAATACAATTTTAATACATGCAACTACATGGATTTAATATTGAAAATATTATGCTAAGTGAAATGAAGCAGACACATAAGGACACTTATTGTGTGATTCCACTTATTTGAGGTGCCAAAAATAGACAAATTTATAGAGACAGAAAATACAATAAAAGTTGCCAGGTGTTGTGTGAAGGGAGAAATGCGGATTTTTTACTTAACAGGTACTTTATTTCTAGTGGGGATGATAAAAATGTTCTGGATTAGATAGTGGTGATGATTGCAAAACATTGTAAATTCAGTTAATGTCATTCAATTGTATATTTGAATATGTATAAAATGGCAAAAAACAATTTGGGTAAAAATGGGCAGAGGATCTGAATAAACATTTTTTAAAGGAAGACATACAGGGATTAAGAAGTACAAATTGGTAGTTACAATAGAATCATGGGGATGTAAAACATAGCATAGAGAATATAGTCAATAATACTGTACTGAGGTGATGGCTCTGTAAGTTATACAGATGTCTAATCATAATGTTGTATACCCAAAAACAATATAATATTATATATTAATTGTAATTGAAAAATAAAAATGATTTGAAAATAAAAGACTCCATCTTTTAACTACTAAAAAAAGAAAAACATACAGATACCCACATGAAAATACACTCAATATTACTAGTCATCAGAGAAATTCAAATAAAAACCACAACAACATACCTCACAATGTTCAAATAGCTATTTTAAAAAAGACAAGTAATAACAAGTGTTGGTAAGGAGAAAAAAGAACACTCATGCACTATTGATGTGAATGTAATTTGATGCAGCCACTATGGAAAAGAGTAAGGAGGTTCCTCAAAAACTTAAAAATAGAGCTACCATATGATCCTGCAATTCTACTTCTGGGTATTTATCTAAAGAAAACAAAATCACTAACTAGAAAAATTAGATGCACACCTTTTTCACTGCAGCATTATTTACAATAGCTAGGACATGGAATCATCTTAAGTGTCCATTGATGGATGAATGAATAAAGAAAATGTGATATGGGAGAGTTCCAGTCAATATAATGGGGTAGGTAAATGCTGTGCATACCTCTTGCCATAACTATATTAAAATTGCATCTAAATTATGAAACCGTTAACCTGGAGAATTATCTGAAGACTAGTTGAACAGAACTCCTATAACAGTATATAAAGAGGAAACCACATTGAGACTGATAGGAGGGGTAGAGACATGAAATGTGCTGGTCCCACAACCACATATGGTCATTGAGCATTGGGAGGGGTATCTTAGCTGTGTAGCTACCCCCCAAGGAATGAGGGACCCCAGCCCCACAATGAGACCCCCCAGCACTTGGTTTCAGTGCCAAGAAGAGTCCCTACAAAATCTGTCTGTAAAAGTCAGTGGGGATTCCAGCCATTCAGGTAAGACAGAAGGCAACTGGAAATCCAGATGTCCTCTTAAAGGACCCGTACACAGACTCACTTATTTGCAGGCACTAATCAAGGGCTCCAAGATAGTGACAGTAGCTGGGGAGGAGCCAGAGACATACAGGGAAAGACTGAGTTGTGTGCCTTCAAGGCAAGGGCTGGAGGGACAGCCACCATTGATCCTTTGTTGAGCCTTCCTCCTGTACAGCATGCCCATGAGTGCCATCTTGACTATGTTAAACCTTCCCCATGCAGAGCCAAAATTGAATCTGCATTGCCCTTGTGAGATCTGCTCACTCCACCCCAGTGATTTCTTGCAACCTCAACCCAACCAACTTGCAAATTGCTAGGTAGCAATTTGGGGTGGTTACCAGGGAACAAGCCCAAACCCTAACTCTCAGCAGGGCTTCTTTTGGCAGCAATCAGCAGGCCTTGGCTTGTGCACCTTGGGAGACACTTGTGGTGGGCAACCAGCCCCAGCCCTAGCCGCAGTATTTCTTGAACAAATCTTGGTATCTGTAGGCTGAGGCAGGCAGTGGCTGGCTTCAGTGTGAGCTGAGACTTTTGCAAGTAGCCACAGTCTTAGCACTGGCAACAAATCTGAATCTTCACCAACCTAAGAAACACCACTTGGCCCACCCTGGGGACTCCCTGAGATTCCACCTGATCCAACTCTGGTACCCCTGAGGCTCACTTAACTGCTGAGCCCTCTGGGCAGTAGGTAAGCAGCCTTAGACCTGAGGGTGCCCTGGGCCATTTGCTGAGCTGCCCCAGGCTGGGTAATGTTAACAGTTAGCCTCATTTCTCCACATGGCCTTTCCCACATACCTCCAGGTATTGCACAGGCAATGACCAAACTTGGATAGCTTTTTATCTCCTACCAGGTAGCTCCAGAACAATCACAGGCAGCAGCTAATCTTGGCCTGCACAGGAGCCTATCCCAAGGGGCACCAGAAACAACACAACTTGAAGCTAGCATTAACCCTCAGCAGAGCACCACCTGATTAGCCCCACAAACATCACATCCAAAGACTGATCTCAACAGGCACATGAACTCACTGGGGCAAACCCCGCACTTGTGGTCAGCCCACACACAGCAGTTCATATGCTATGGGCATGGCCAATCTTTACAACTAATTGGCCTGAGAGTAAATCCAATTCACTGATGTGCTAAAACAATCAAAGTTCAACTACAACAGTAGGGCACACACAACCATACAGAAGTCACTCCTGAGCACCCCGCACAGGTGATCAGGGAGACTACACCACTGGGCCGCCCATGATACCTACTACATTAGGCCACCTGGCTAAGACTGGGAGACATAGCAGATCAACATGATACAGAAAAATGAACATAGAGAGACAGTCAATGTGAAAAGAAAAGAAAAGAAAAGAAAAGAAAAGAAAAGAAAAGAAAAGAAAAGAAAAGAAAAGAAAAGAAACATGTCGCAAATGAAAGAACAGGAAAAAACTGCCCGCCCCCCCCCCCCCCGCAAAAAGCTAAGTGAAATGAAGGCAAACAACTTACTAGGTGCAGAGATCAAAGTACTGGTTATAAGAATGCTCAGTGAACTTAGGAGAAAAATAGATGAGCTCAGTGATAACTTGAAAAAAGAGATAATAGGCATGAAAGCATGGAAACTATAAAAAAGAACCAGTGAGAAATGAAGGATACAATAACTGAAATGAAGAACACATATTAAGGAATCAACAGTAGATTGGATGAAGCAGAAGATCAAACAGTGATTTGGAAGACAAGGTAGAAGAAAACATCCAATCAGAACTGCAAAGGCTAAAATAAAATAAAAAAGAAAGATGATAATTTAAGGGACCTCTGGGAAAACATCAAGAATAACAACATTCACATCAGAGGAGTGCCAGAAGGAGAGAAGGAGACAAGAAAAAGCAAGGGATTGAGAGCCTGTTTGACAAAATAATGACTGAAAACTTTCCTAACCTGATGAAGAGAATAGACATACAAGTCCAAGAAGCCTAGAGAGTTTGAAACAAGTTGAACCCTAACAGGCCAACACCAAGGCACATTATAATTAAAATGACAGAGGTTAAAGAAAAAGAAAGAATCCTAAAAGCAGCAGGAGAAAGGCAGCTAGTTACTTACAAGGGTACTCCCATAATCCTGTCAGCTGATTTTTCAACAGAAGCTTTGCAGGCCAGAAGGGATTTTCATGAAATTTTCAAAGTGATGAAAAGCATGAGCCTACAATCAAGACTACTCTACACAACAAGAGTATGAATAAAATTGAAAGTGAAATGAAGAGCTTCCCAGACAGGTAAAGCTAAAGGAATTCATCAACAACAAACCAGTATTATAAGAAATGTTGAAGGGATTTCTTTAAGAAGAAGGGGAAGGAAATATATATATATATATATATATATATATATATATATATATACACACACACACACATATATGTATATATTTCACATATATATGAATAATAAAATGACAATAAGTACATACCTATCAATAATCACTTTAAATATAAATGGATCAAATGCTTCTATCAATAATCATAGGGTACCTGAATGGGTAAGAAAATGAGACTTACACATGTGCAATCTAAAAGAGACCCACTTTGGATTGGAAGACATACACAGACTGAAAATAAAGGGATGAAAAAAAAATATTTTATGCAAATGCAAATAAAAAAAGGCTAAGGTAGCAATACTTATATCAGACAAAATAGACTTTAAAACAAAGGCTATCATAAGAGACAAAGAAGACATTACATAATGACAAAAGGATCACTTTAACAAGAGAATGTAACCCTAATAAACATTTATGCACCGAACATAGCAGCCTCTAAATATATGAAGCAAATATTGGCAGACATAAGAGGAGAGATCGACAGTAAAACAGTCATAGTTGGGGGCTTTACACCCCACTGACACCACTGAACATTTCTTTCAGACAGAAAACCAACAAGAAAAGAGCAGTCTTAAGTGACACACTAGCCCTAATGGAACTAACAGATATTTTTAGAGTGTTTCACTCCAAAACAGCAGTGTATATATTCTTCTCCAGTGTGCAAGGAACATATTCCAAGTATCAGTAAATTTAAGGTTAAAATAATATTAAGTGTTTTCTCTAATCTCAGTAGTATAAAATCAGTTACAAGAATAAAACTGAAAAAATATACAAATGTGTAAAATATAAATAACATGCCACTAAACAATTAGTAGGTAAACAATTAGAACAAGGAAGAAATAAAAAAGATACCTTGAGATAAATGAAAATAAAAACACAAAGACCCAAATTCTATGGCATGTAGCAAAAGCAGTCTTTTTATCTATCTATCTATCTATCTATCTATCTATCTATCTATTTATTTATTTATTTATTTATTTATTTTGTGGTGACATTGGTTAACGAAATCCCATGAATTTCAGCTGTACACATTAACAATAAGGCACATATATATATATATATATATATATATATATATATATACACACACACACATATATATATATATATGTATATACACACACACACACACATACATACATACACACACACACACACACACACATACACTGTGTGTTCACCTCCCATAGTTAGATTTCTTTCCGTCACCACATATTTGATCCCCTTTACTCCATCTACCTCCTATCTCCCTCCATTCCCTAGCCTCTGGTAACCACTAGTCTATGGTCCATGTCCATGAGTCTCTGTTTGTTTGCCCTGTTCATTTGTTGCTTTTAGGTTTATACCCCACATATAAGTGATATCGTTTTATTTTCAACTTTTTCTGTCTGGCTTATTTCGCTTAGCATGATTATCTCAAGGTCCATCCACCATGTCGCAAATGGCAGTATTTCATCTCTTCTTATAGCTGAGTAATATTCCATTGTACATATGTACCATAGCTTCTTTAGGTGATCATCTATCATAGGACATTTTGGTTGCTTCCATGGCCTGGCCAATGTGAATAATGCTGCTATGAACATACGTGAGCAAATATCATTTCAGATATGGGTTCTCAGGGCTTTGGGGTAAATACCCAGTAGAGGGATTGCTAGATCATATGGTAGATCAATTTTTAGTTTTTTAAGGAATCTCCATACTGTTTTCCATAATGGCTGTACCAATTTGCAGTCCCACCAGCAGAGTATGAGGGTTCCTTTTTCTCTGCACCCTCTCCAACATTTGTTATTACTTGTCCTGTTGATTATAGCTATTCTAACAGGTGTTAGATGGTATCTCACTGTGGTTTTGCATTTCCCTAAGAGGTAGTGATGTTGAGCATCTTTTCACATAATTGTTTGCCATTTGTATGTCTTCTAAGTTGAAGTGTCTGTTCAGGTCCTCTGCCCATTTTTGATTAAATCATTCATTCTGTTGTTGTTGTTGTTGTTGTTGTTGTTGTTGTTGTTATTCAGTTGTATGAGTTCCTTGCATATTTTGGATATTAGGCCCTTATCAGAGGTGTTGCTTGCAAATATATTTTCCCATTAGGATGGTTGTCTCTTTACATTGTTGATGGTTTCTTTTGCTATACAGATGCTTTTTAGTTTGATGTAGTCCTATTGATTTATTTTTGCTTTTACTTCCCTTGCCTTTGAGGTCAAATTCATAAAATCCTCTTTAAGTCCAAGGTCCTAGAGTTTAGTTCCTATGTTTTTTTTCTATGCATTTTGTTGTTTCAGGTCTTATATTCATGTCCTTAATCCATGGATGTGTGTGGTGATAGAAAACAGTCTAGCTTCATTCTTTTGCAGGTGGCTTTCCAGTTTTCCCAGCACCATTTATTGAAGAGGCTTTCCTTTCTCCACTGTATGTTTTTGGCTTTTTCATTGAAAACTATTTACCATATAAATACAGGTTTATTTCTGGACTCTTGGTTCTGTTCCACTGCTCCATGTGTCTATTTTTCTGCCAATACCATGCTGTTTTGATTATTGTTGCTTTGTAGTATAATTTGAAGTTGGGCAGAGTGATGCTTACAGCCTTATTCTTTTTTCTCAGGATGTCTTTGACAATTTGGGATCTTTTGTGTTTCCATATATACCTCATGATTTTTTGTTCTATTTCTTTGAAAAATGCCAATGGGATTTTGATGGCAATTGCATTAAATCTGTATAATACTTTAAGTAATAAGGTCATTTTAACTATGTTGATTCTTTCAATCCAAGAACACAAAATATCTTTCCACTTTTTTTGTATAAAAGCAGTCTTATAAGATAAATTGATAGCAGTGCAGACATACCTGAAGAAACAACAAGAAAAAAAATCTCAAATAAACAATTTAACCTTACACCTAATGTAACTAGGAAAAGAACAACAAAACCCAAGTGAGTAGAAGAAAGGGAATAATAAAAATCAGAGCATAAATAAACAAAATATAGTCTAAAATACAATGCAAATGATCAATGAAACTAAGACCTGTTTTTTTTTAAACATAAACAAAATTGATAAACCTTTAACCAGACTCATCAAGAATAAAAGAGAGAGGACTCAAATAAATGAAATCAGAAATGAATGAGTAGATGTGACAACTGACTCCACAGAAATACAAAGGATTATAAGAAAATACTACAAACAATTATATGTCCATGAATTGGACAATCTAGAAAAAATGAATATTCTTAGACACATATGAGCTTCAAGATGAAGTCAGCAAAAAACTATATATCTGAATCAACTTACTACTAATGAAATTGAATTAATAATCAAAAACTCCCAAGAAACAAAAGTCCTGGATTAGATGGCTTCACAAGTGAATATTACCAAACATTGAAAAAAAGGACTAACACCTATACTTCTCAAAGTATTCTAAAATTTTAAAAGGAATGAAGGCTTCTAAGCTCATTTTATGAGGTCACAGTTATCCTAATTCCAAAACCAAACAAAGACATTATAAATAAAGAAAATTATAGGCAGATACACCTGATGAACATACATGAAAAAATCCTCAACATGATATTAGTTAGCCAAATTCATCAATACATTAAAACATAATACACCATGATGAAATTGAATTTATTCCTGAGATGAAAAGTTGGTTCGAATTCCACAAATCACTATTATACAACACTTTAATGAATTGAAAGATAAAAATCATATGACCATATCAATAGATGAAGAAAAATAATTTGAAAAAATCCAGCATCTATTTATGACAAAAACTCTCAGCAAAGTGAGACTAAAGAGAACATATCTCAACATAATAAAGGCTATATGTGATAAACCCACCGCTAATATCATACTCAATGGGGAAAAGCTGAAAGCATTTTCCTTAACATCAAGAACAAGATAAGAATGTCCACTTTCATCTTTTTATTTGACATTGTATTGAAAGTCCTAGTAATGGCATTTATACAAGAAAAAGAAATATAAGGCATTGAAATTGGAAAGGAAGAAATAAGCCTGTCATTTTTTGCAGATGACTGATACTATATAGTGAGAACTCTAAAGATTCCACCAAGAAACTACTAGAACTGATAAATGAATTCAGTAGATTAGCAAGCTACAAATTTAATATTCAGAAATATGTTCCATTGTTATATATTAATAATGAACAATTGAAAAGAGAAATTAGGATGATGTCAGAAGCATAATTGTGTAAGGGTTCCCTTGACCTCTCCTCTAAAAATTACAAGAAATTGAACAGCTACAACCCAACAGAAACACCCAACCTAACACACAATAACATCTGAGAGATGTGTATTAGAACACCTGAATTTGAGCAAATCAGGTAAACAAAGGGGGAGGAAAAAGAGAGGAGCAGAGAGTGGTGCTGCAAATGCAGCCCAGAGCTCCCTGTGGGACTCAGGGATGGGGATAATTAGGTGGTAGTGTGCACTTTCTGTAGCCTGAGCATTCCTGCCTGGATTATTGGCATATATTACCCACTGGAGCCCAGTGGTCAAGGCAGAGACAAATGCAAAGCAATGACAGCTGTGTTTTAGCAACTACTATTGCCAGGCAGAAAGTTAGTCAAAGAGCCTAGCAGCTTCCACCTACCTTCCCAGAACTCACTTCCCTGAACCCTCCCAGAGCAAGTAGAGGACTCCAAGGGAAACTGCAACAACAAGCACTCTGGGAACTGAGGAGACAAACACTGGAGCTGGTTCCAGTGACAGGAGTAGAGGTATAGAGGCAAGGCAGCTGAAGCTTGGTGGCCAACATTGCTGAAAGGAAAACAGCCAAAGACTGTTTTCCCAACCACCTCACTCTCACACATTCAGGCTAAAATGGGAGGTGGCAGCACAGCACTGCATCTGGCTGCTGCTGCAGTACCAAGACTTGAGGGGCTCTTCAGAGGCTCATATCTGCCTCATCCTTTACATCTCCCAGTGGGGGTGGAACCCTGGAACCGAGAAGACCTGGTAACAGAGAAGACACGTACCTTCCCAGGGAATAAAAGTTTTTGTTTTGTTTTGTTTTGTTTTGTTTTGGTTTGGTTTGGTTTGGTTTGGTTTTGGTTTTGTTTGTTTGTTTGCTTACTTGTTTGTTTGTTTTGCCATAAAGCAGAGATCTGGGAAGTCTAGGCAATACGAGAAGCTTGGCACCACCTACTGGAAAACAAAAGAAAAACCTCTTCTTATCAACCTGCTAAAGAGAGATCAGTCTAAATAATAATTTTTTTAAAAGCTGAATACATTCCCATAAATGCACAGGCAGATAAATAACCCATCAAACACTATGAACAACAAAGATGACAAAGCAGCTCAGAAAGAAAATTAAAAATTTCCAGAAAATAAAGATATAGAAACATGCGATTTAAATGACAGAAAATTCAAGATTGCACTTCTGAAAAACTCAATGAGATGCAAGAAAATTTTAATAAGCAGTTTAATTAACTCAAAAGCAAAATTAGTGAACAACGAGAATAATTTACCAAAGAGATTTTAACTCTAAGTAAGAGCCAAATATAATTTCTGGAGCTTAAGAACTCAACAGAAGACATGGAGAACAAAATAGCAAACTAAGGAAATAGAGCAGACCAGATAGAAGAAAGAATTAATGATATAAAAGATAGAAATCTGGAAATGATGCAGATGGAAGGAGAAAATGGAGAGTGAAAAAAAAAATGAAAGAACTCTACCAGAACTACCTGACAAGATCAGAAATAGCAATTTAAGAATAATGGGTATACCAGAAGGAAAAGAGAGGGAGAAGGAACAGAGAATCTATTCAAACAAATAGTTAGCAAGCATTTCTCAAATCTAGGAAAGAACTGAATCCTCGAATCTAAGGAGCGAATAGAACACTCAATTATCTGGATCCAAAAATGCCTTCTCCCAGACACATTATATTAAAACTGTATAAAAAATTAATGACAAAGAAAGAATTCTCAAGGCAGTGGGAGGAAAGAAGATGGTAACCTATAAAGGAAACCCATTTAGTTATCATCAGACTTTCAAGCAGAAATTTTACAAGCTAAAAGGAATGGAAACTAATATTCGAGTAATTGAAAGAGAGAAATTACCAGCCAAGAATAATATATCCAGCAAAGTTCTCCTTTAGATATGAACAAGAAATAAAGACCTTTTCGGACATATAAAAGCTGAAAGAATTTTCTACTACTAGGCCTGCATTACAGGAAATACTGAAGAGGGTTATTCTACCAGAAACATAAGGACAAAAAAAATACAAAGAAATGAGTAATATGACTGACTAATAGACAGAAACAAGAAAGTGCAACCCTTATTAAGAACAAAGTATTATAAACTTAAATAATACATGATTGTTAAAGGTAAAAAAAAAAAAATTAAAAGAGAAGTTGAAGACACCAGCTACTGAAATCCAGAAATAAACTCTGAACATAAATAGGGATAATTTGAGACAACAAAAACAGGTAAGGCAAGAGAATAAAGGTCTGAATATGCAAAAGGGAATGGAAATAACACAAGCTGAAGAAAAAGGACTACTGTATACATGAAAGTTTCTTTTACATAAACTTAATAACCACTCAAAAAGTCAAAAACTGAGACATGTAATATAAAAATAGGAAACAGAGAAAATCATAAAGACCCACCCAACTAAAATAACATAGAAATACAGGAGCAAAGAAACAATGGAGACAATGAGCTACAAGAAAATAAAATATAAATGGCTATGGGAAAACCTCATATATCAATAACCACCCTAAATGTAAATTAACTATACTCATCAATAAAAAGGCACAGAGAAGATTGGATTAAAAACAAACAAACAAACACCCAGCCATTTGTTGCCTTCAAGAGATACATCTCACCTGAATAGACAAAAATATAGATTCGAAGTGAAAGGGTAGAAAAGGATACTTCAGGCAAATGGCATCCAGAGAAAGTGCGTGTAGCCATACTTAGAGCTAATGAAATAGACTTCAAGCATGACGTCAGAAGCGTGGTGGAGTGAGAGATTTCCCCATATCTCTCCCCATGAAATAACAATACGCCGAACACCTAAAACACAACAACGACAACAACAAAACACCCATCCTACATACAAGCACATCTGAGCAGGGATCTATGCATAACTACTATAAGTCAGGACCATGGGAGTCGGGCAGTAGACTGGGAGAAACAAAGAAGCTGTCTCAAGCAGCTGGAGCTCCCTGCAGGAAAAGGAGGAGGGGAGAAGGTGTGGCAAGTTCCCTGAACAGCCCTGCCTGACAGAGCTGTGAGCTCCATGCAGCAGAAATGCCCAGAGATCAGAACAGAAAGCAGAGAAATAGGGACAGCAGAGAAGCAATAGATGATTATTACCAGGTGTGGCTGCAAAACATGAGGATGAACCACAGCCCCTATCCTCTAACCCAGAGGGCATCTTCCCCCATAACCTCCAAGAATGAACAAAGCAGAGCCCCAGGAGAACTTGAGCAAACACTACGGAAACAGTTGCTAAAACTGACAGGGCCTGAGACTGAAGGTAGTGACCATGATTGAATATTTATAGAAAAAAAAAGGCATTATTAAGACTATATAAAGCAGGGATCCAAGAGGCTTACACTCCACCTACTGGAAATGAAAAGAAAAATGCATTCTTAGCAACAGGCTAAAGAGAAACCTTTATATAATAAATATTTCTGGGGGGGGCAATAAACATATCTTGGCGCTTCATTAATGCCAAGACGAAGAAATAGTCAAACACCATGAAAAATGAAGGTCACGAGGCAGCTCAGAAAGAAAGAAAAAATCTCCAGAAAATAAGCATAAGGACAGAGAAATGTGCAACTTAAATAATAGAGAATTCAGGATGGTACTTTTGAAAAAACTCAGTGAGATCCAAAATAATTCATATCAACAATTCCAGGAATTGAAAAAACAATTAAAACTGCAGAATGAGTTTTTTAGCAAAGAGAATGCAATCCTTAAAAAAAAATAGAAATTCTGGAGATGAAAAACACAGTAAAGTAGGTGAAGAATGAAACAGCAAACTTGGGAAATAGAGTCAACCAAATGGAGGAAAGCATCAGTGCTATCGAAGACAGAAATCTTAAATAAATCAGAAAGAAGAGAGAAACCGAAGAATGAAAAATAATGAAATAGAAATACAAGAACTAGCTGATACCATAAGGAAAAGGAAATATAAGAATAATGGGCATTCTCAAAGGGGAAGAAGAGGAGCAGCAATTAGAAAGCATGTTCAGATAAATAGTTGAGAATTTCCAAAATCTAGGGAATGAACTGGAGCTTGTAATTCAAGAAGTCAACAGAACACCAAATTATCTCAAACCAAAAAGGACATCTCCAAGTCAAATTACACTAAAATTATCAAAAATCAATGACAAAGAAAGAATTCTCAGAGCACCCAGGGAAAAGAAGACAGTAACATAATTGAAAACCCATCAGATTATCATCAAACTTCTCAGCATAAACTTCACAAGCAAGAAACGAGTGGAACCATCATTCGAAATATTAAATAAAAGGAACTACCAGCCAAGAATAATGTATCCAGCAAAACTCTCCTTTAGATATGAAAAAGAAATAAAGATCTTTCCAGACATACAAAATTTGAGAGAATTCTCCACTACAAAGCCTGCATTGAAGGAAATACTGAAAGGGGTCAGCTCACATAAAACAAAATGACAAAAACAAATACATAACTATGAGTAAAGGGATAAGATGCAGATAGAAGCAGAATACTGCAACCTTCATTAAGAACAGGGCATCACAAGCTTAAACGATTAGAAGAAATTTATTGCAAGATAGTAATAAATGTTCAGCATACATAGGGACAAACTGAGACAACAATGACAGGAAAGGGAAGGATTCGAATATCTAAATCCGAAAAGGAGACTGGAGATAGGTCATATACAGAAGAAAATGGACTACAATATATATAATGATTCTTTATATATTTGTAAAGATAACCACACACCAAAGATTCATAACTGAATTATATAACATAAAACAAGGACAAGATGTGAAATCCACAAAACCCAACCAAAAGAAAAAAAAAAACACAAGGACAAGGAAGCAACGGAAACACTGAGCTACCAGAAAGCAAAAAATAAAATGGTTATAGGAAAACCTCATATTTCAAAAATCACCCTAAATGTAAATGGACTGAACTCACCAATAAATGGCACAGAGTTCTAGATTGGATCAAAAAACAAAACCCAACCATATGCTGCCTCCAGGAGACACATTTCAGTTCCAGAGACAAAATTAGACTTAAAATGAGAGGGCAGGAAATAATATTTTAAGCAAAAGGCATTCAAAGAAAACAGGAGTAGTGGTATTAATATAAGACAAAATAGACTGCAAAATAAAAAGAAAAAGAAAGATACTGAGGGATTCTTCATAATGATAAAGAGAATCAAACACCAAGAAGACATAACACTTATTAATATCTATGCCACCAATCAGGGAGCCCTGAAATATATAAAACAATTACTAACAGAACTAAAAGGAAAAATAGACTAAAACACTATCATAGTAGGGGACCTAACTATCCCACTGTTAGATATGGACAGATCATCCCAGCAGAAACTCAGTAAGAAAATGACATTCTTAAATGGCACATTAGACCAACTGGAAACAATTAACATTTAAAGATTTCTTCATCCCCAAACAGCTGCTTCTACATTCTTCTCTAGTGCACATGGAACATTCTCAAGAACTGACCATGTACTGGGACACAGAGATAGCCTTGACAAATATAACAGAATTGAAATCATACAAACCATATTCACAAATCGTAATACTTTGAAGCTGCAGGTCAAATGTAAAAAGAAAGCCGGAAAAACCACAAATACTTGGAGATTAAACAACATGCTACTAGAGAATGACTGCATCAGAGAAGAAATAAAAACAGAGATCAAGAGATACATAGAAATGAATAATAATGAAAGTACAACATAGCAAAACACTTGAATCACAGCAAAAGCTGTAATAAGAGGAAAGTTCATATCATTACAGGCTTATCACAGAAAACAAGTACAAGCTCAAATAAAAAACCTCATGCTTCATATTAAAAAATAGAAAAGAAAGAATAAATGAAGCCTAAAATTAGCAGAAGGAAAGAAATTATCAAAATTAGAGCAGATTTAAATGAAATTGAAAAAAAAATAGAAAAAATAAAAGCAAGAAAAACTGGTACTTTGAGAAGGTTAATAAAACTGACAAACCCCTGTCTAGACTCACTAAAGAAGAAAGAGAAAAAACACAAATAAACAAAATCAAGAATGAAAGAAGAGAAATTATGACAGACTCCATAGAAATACAAAGGATCATACAAGAATATATGAAAAAGTATATACCACCAAATTTAATAACCTAGAAAAAATGGACAAGTACTTAGAAAGATACAACCTTCTTAGATTGAATCAAGAAGAACTGGAAAATCTAAATAGACCAATCAGCAGTACAGAAATTGAAACAATCATCAAAACCCTACCAAAAAGTACGAGTCCAGGACCAGATGGCTTCACCAGTGAATTCTGCTATACATTCAAAGATTTAATACCTATTCTCCTCAAACTCTTCCATAAAATTGAAGAGATGGCAATACTTCTCAACTCATTTTATGAGGCCAATATTACTCTGATACTAAAACCTGGTAAAGATCATTAAAAAAGAAAACTATAGATCAATATTTCTCATGAACACAGATGCAAAAATCCTAAATAAGATACTAGCGAACAGAATAAAGCAACATATTGAAAAGATTATACACCATGATCAAGTGAGCTTCATCCCAGGGGCACAAAGATGGTTCAACATACACAAATTGAGTAATATGATACACCACATAAACAAATTTAAAAAGTAGAATCATATGATCATATCAATAAATGCAAATAATAAATTATTTGACAAGACATAGCATCCATTTATGATCAAAACACTTAACAAAACTGGTATAGAAGGAAAATACCTCAATGTAATAAAAGCCATATACAATAGACAAACCTTGAGTCGACATTATACTTAATGGTGAAAACTAAAAACCTTTCCTCTAAAATCAGAAAAAAAGACAAGGCTGTCCACTATAATCACTGTTATTCTATATAACATTGGAGATCCTAGATGGTGCAATCTGACAAGAGAAAGATATAAAAGGCATCGAAATAGGAAATGAAGACGTCAAACTCTCTCTTTTTGTGATTATTGTCTATGTAGAAAACTCTAAAGACTTCATGAGAACACTACTAGAAACAAGAAGCAAATACAGTAAAGTTTTTAGATACAAAATCAATGTTCAAAAATCCATACTGTTCCTATACTCTAATAATGAAGTGTCAAAAAAAAGAAGTGGAAAAAAATAATTCCTTTTGCAATTGCAAAAAAGAAAAAGAATAAAATACTTAGGAATAAATCCAACGAAACATGAAGAACCTATATAATCAAAACTATAAGACCTTATTAAAAGAAAATGAAGAAGATACAAAGAAATGGAAAGATATTCCGTGTTCTTGAATTGGAAGAATCAACATAGTTAAAATGACCTTATGACTAAAGCGTTATACAAATTTAATGCAATCCTCATCAAAATCCCATCAGCATTTTTTAAAGAAATAGAACAAGAAATCATCAGGTTTGTATGGAAGCACAAAAGACCTCGAATTGCCAAAGCCTTCCTGAGAAAAAAGAATAAGGCTGTAAGCATCACTCTGCCCAACTTCAAATTATACTACAAAGTGACAGTAATCAAAACAGCATGGTATTGGCAAAAAAACAGACATACGGACCAGTGGAACAGAATTGAGAGTCCAGAAGTAAATCCATAATATACGGGTAAATAGTTTTCTACAAAGAAGTCAAAACCATACAGTGGAAAACAGACAGCCTCTTCAATAAATGGTGCTGGGAAAACTGGAAAGCCACCTGCAAAAGAATGAATCTAGACTGTTGTCTATTACTATGCACCAAAATTAAATCAAAATGGATTAAGGTTCTGAATATATGACCTGAAACAATAAAATGCATAGAAGAAAACATAGGAAGTAAACTCATGGACCTTGGACTTAAAGAGGATTTTATGAATTTGACCTCAAAGGCAAGGGATGTAAAAGCAAAAATAAATGAATGGGACTACATCAAACTAAAAAGCTCCTGTACAACAAAAGAAACCATCAACAAGGTAAAGAGACAACTGTCCAAATGGGAAAATATATTTGCAAGCAACACCTCTGATTAAGGGCTTAATATCCAAAATAAACAAATGACTCATACAACTCAATAAAAAAAAAAAAATTAAAAAATGGATGGAGGACCTAAACAGACACTTCTTTCAAGATGACATACAAATGGCCAAGAAACATATGAAGGAATGCTCAACATCACTAGCTCATAGGGAAATCCAAACCAAACTACAATGCGATACCATCTCACACCTGTTAGAACAACTGTTATCAACATGACAAGTAATAACAAGTGCTGGTGAGTATGTGGAGAAGGAGCCCTCAAAAACTGCTGGTAGGAATAAAAATTTGTACAGCCACTATAGAAAACACGATAGAAGTTCATCAAAAAACTAAGAATTGATCTACCATATGATCCAACAATCCCTCTACTGAGTACCCCAAAAACTTGAAAAATCATATCCAAAAACATTTGCACACTGATGTTTATAGCAACATTATTTATGGTGGGCAGGACGTGGAAACAACTGTAGTGTCCTACAATAGATAATTGGATAAAGAAGCTGTGGTGCATATATACGATGGAATATTACCAAGCTATAAGAACAGATGAAATATTGCCATTTGCGAAAACATGGATGGACTTTCAGATAATCATACTAAGCAAAATTCACCAGGAAGAAAAAGTTGAAAACCACATAATATCACTTATATGTGGGATATGAACCTAAAAGCTACAAACTAACAGGAGAAACAAACATAGATTCATGGACATGGAATATACACTAGTGGTTACCTGAGGGTAGGGATGGGGAGGGCGGCGGTAGATGGGATAAAATGGGTCAACTATGTGGTGACAGAAAGAAATCTAACTGTGAGCAGGGAACACACAATGCAATATTTGTATGCCTTACTGTTGAACTATACACTTGAAACTTATTAGATTTCATTAAACAATATCACCATAATAATGAATGAAAGAATGAATGAATGAATGAATGAATAAGTTTATTAATTAATTTAAGAAAAAATAGACTTCAAGATAAGAAAGGTAACAAGGGACAAAGACAGATACTTCATAATTATGAAGGAAACAATACATCAAGAAGACATAACACTTATCAGTATATATGCACCTAATCCAGGAGCACCAAATTATACAAAACAACTACTAATGGAATTAAAAGGAGAAACTGACAAAAACACAATTATAGTAGGGAACCTAAATGACCTACTAACAGCAATGGATAGATCACCTAAATAGAAAATAAATAAGAAAATGCCAACCTTAAATGCCACATTAGACTAATTGGACATAATCGACATTTATAGAGCCTTTCATACTGACACAGGAGATTATACATTCTTCTCTAGTGCACAAGGAACATTCGCAAAGATAGCAAATGTAAGAAGATTGAAATTATACCAAACATATTCTCCGAGCACAATGCTTTCAAATCTGAGATCAAATGTAAAAGACAGCAGGAAAACTCATAAATATGTGGAGATTTAACAACATGCTACTAAAGAATGACTGGGTCAAAGAAAAAATAAAAGGAGAGATCAAGAAATACATAGAAACAAATGAGAATGAAAGTACAACATTATTAAAACTTTTGGGAAACAACGAAAGCAGTAATAAGAGGAAAGTTCATGTCATTACAGTTCTATCTCAAAAAACAAAAACAAAAAAACAAGAAAGATCCCAAATGAAAAACTTAACTTTACATCTTAGAAACTAGAAAAAGTAGAAAATGATGCCCAATATCAGCAAAAGAAAGGAAATAATAAAAATTTCAACAGAATTAAATAAAATTGAGAACAAAAAGATTATAGGAAAAATTAAAGCAATAATGAGCTGATTCTTTAAAAAGATCAATAAAATTGGCTAGACTCACTAAGGAAAAAAAGAAAGGACACAAATTAACAAAATCAGAAATGAAAGAGAAGTTATGACAGATACCACTGAAATACAAAGTATCATACAAGAATACTATGAAATATTATATGCCACCAAATTCAATAACCTAAAAGAAATAGAGAATTTCTTAGGAATATACAACCTTCCTAGAGTGAATCATAAAGAACTGGAAAATCTAAATGCACCAATCAACAGTAAGGAAATTAAAACAATCATCAAAAACAAAAAGAACAAACTAATCAAAAACAGACTCACAAATGTAGTGGACAATTTGGTGATGGACAGAGGGGAAGGGTGCTGGGGGGCTGGGAGAATGGGGTGAAAGATTAAAGAAGTATAACTTAATAGTTGATAGATGGTCACAGGGATGGGCATAGGGAATGTAGTTATCATTAATATTTTGTCTAGATAGAGAGCAAGGGGAGGGAGAGAACAATTAGGGGGATCATTTTATGAACTATATAGATGTCTAACCAATGTACTGCATACTTGAAACTAATTAAAATAAATAAATATATTTTTAAAAAATCTCCCAAAAAGTAAAATTCCAGGAATTCTTGGCTTTACTAGTAAACTGTAACATAAACATTCAAAGATGATTTAATACCTGTTCTTCTCAAACTATTTCAAGCAATACATCTTAATTCATTTTATAAGGCCAATATTACCACGATACCAATATCTGACAAGGATAACATGCACACACACACACACACACACACACACACACACACACACAAATCTATAGACAATATCTCTGATGAATACAGATACACTATCTCTAAACAAAACACTAGCAAATCAAATACGGCAATATATTAATGAGATTATACATCACAATCAAGTGGTTTATTCCAGAGGTACAAAATGGTTTAACATACACAAATCAATTAATGTGATACACAGCATAAACACAGTATATAAGTAAAATCATATGATCATATAAATTGATGAAGAAAAAACATTTGACAAGATACAACATCCATTTATGGTTAAAATACTTAATAAAACAGGTACAGAAGGAAAGTACCTCAGCATAATAAAGGCCATATATGACAAACCCTCAGCCAACATCATACTTAGTGGTGAAAACTGAAAGTTTTTTTCTCTAAGATCAGTAACAAGACAAGGTCTGCTATTACCACTCTTATCCAATATAGTGTTGGACGTCCTAACTAGAACAGTCAGGCAAGAGAAAGAAATAAAAGGCATCTAAATTGGGAATGAAGAAATCAAATTGTCACTTTTTGCAGATGACATGATTCTCTATATAAAAAAACCTAAATATTCCACTAAAAAACTATTAGAAACAATGAACACAGTAAAGTTTTATGATACAAAATCAACGTATGAAAATCTGTAGCATTTCCATACACTAACAATAAATTTTTAGAAAAAGAAGTAAAAAAAAAATCCTGTGGCAATTGCAATAAAAAGAATAAAACACCTAGGAATAAAATTAACAACTCATGGGAAGCAAGCTGTACACTGAAAACTCTAAGGCATTATTAAAAGAAATTGAAGAAGATACAAAGAAACGAAAAGATATTCCATGTTTATGGGTTGGAAGAATCAACATAGCTGAAATGGCCTCATTACCTGAAGCAACATACAGATTTAATATAATCCCCATCAAAATCCCAGTGGCGTTTTTAAAAGAAATAGAACAAAGAATCATCAGATTTGTATGGAAGCACAAAATATCCTGAATAGCTAAAGCCATCCTGAGAAAAAAATAAGGTCAGAGGTATCACTCAAATTATACTACATGTGACAATTATCTAAACATCATGAAATTGCAGAAAAACAGACACAGACAGAAAAATAGAATTGAGAACCCAATAATAACCCCCTTAAATATGGGCAAATAATTTTTGACCATGGAGCTAAAAAACATACAATGGAGAAAGTAATGCCTCTTTAATAAATGATCCTTGGAGAATTGGAAAGCCACATACAAAACAATGAAACTAGACTGCTGTTTGTCACCAGCTACAAAAATTAACTCAAAGTGGATGAAAGACCTAAATATAAGACCTGAAACAATAAATTGCATAAAAGAAAGCATAGGTACTAAATTCATGGACCTTAGATTTAGAGCAGATTTTATGAATTTGACCTCAAAGGAAAGGAAAATAAAAGCAAAAATAAATAAATGGGACTATATAAAATTAAAAAGCTCTGCACATCAAAAGAAAACATCAATAAGATAAAGAGACAACTAACTGAATGAGAGAAGATATTTGCAAATAATGCATCTGGTAAGGGGCTAATAATATCCAAAATAAATAAGGAACACATACGAATCAACAAGAAATATTCCAGTTAATAAATGGGCAGAGGATCTGAACAGACACTTCTCCCAAGAAGACATACAAATGGCTGTCAGACATATGAAAAGATGCTCAACTTCACTAACTATTAGGGAAGGGCAAATCAAAACCACAATGAGATACTACTTCACACCTGTTAGAATAGCTACCATGAACAGGACAAGTAATAACAAGTGTTGGACAGGTTGTGGAGAAGAAGGAACCCTTGTGTACTGCTGGTGGGAATATAAGTGGGTACAGCCACTCTGGAAAATAGTATGGAGGTTCCTTAAAAAAAACTAAGAATAGATTTACCATATGACCCAGCAACTGCTCTTCTGAGTATCTACTCTCAAAAAATGAAAACATCTGTAAAGATATATACACCCCAATGTTCATTGCAGCATTATCCATGGTGGCCAAGACATGGAAACTTCCACACTGCCCTTCAATAGTTGATTGGATAAAGAAGATGTGGTATATATATATATATATATATATACAATGGAATACTACTCCTCCATAAGAAAAAATGAAATACTGGCATTTGCAACAACATGGATGGATCTTGTGATTATCATGCTAAGTGAAATAAGTCAGACAGAAAAAGTTGAGAATCATATGATTTCACTCATATGTGACATATAAAACTGAAAACAAGAAATAAACAACAGAAATAAATGTACAAATCTCATAGACACAGACAACAGTTTAGTGATTACCAGAGGTAAAGGAGCATATGGTGGAAGTAAAGATAAAACGGTTCAAATATATGATGACAGAAGAAAATTTAATTTTGAATTATACACATACAATGCAATATGCATATGACATAATATTAAATTGTATACTTGAAACCTATATCATTTTATTAACCGATGTCACCCCAATAAATTTAATAAAATAAAAAGAAAAAGAAACAGAAATTAAGAAAATAATCATATTTACAATTGCATCAATAAAAATTAAATATCTATGAATAAATTTAATCAAGGGGGTAAAAGACCTGTACTCTGGAAATTATAAGTCATTGAAGAAAGAAACTGAAGAAGATACAAATAAATGGAAGCATATACCATGCTCATGGACAGGAAAAATTAATAATGTTAAAATTTCCATACTACCCAAAGCAATATATATATTCAATGCAATCCTTATCAAAATATTACTGCCATTTTCCACAGACGTTGGACAAATATTTCTAAAATTTATATGGAACCACAAAAGACCCAAATAGACAAGGCAATCTTGAGAAAGAAAAACAAAGTTGGATGCATCACACTACTTGATATCAAACTATACTACAAGACTATAGTAATAAAAACAACATAGTGTCCTCATAAAAACAGGCACATAGATCAATGGAATAGTATAGAGAGCTCAGAAATAAACCCATGCCTACATGATCACTTAATCTATGACAAAGAAAGCAAGAACATCCAATGGGGTAGACAATTGCTTCAATAATTGATATTTGGAAGACTGGACAGATATATGCAAAAAAATAAAACTGGACCACCTTCTTCACCATAAACAAGCATGAAGTCAAAATGGATTAAAGATTTAAATATAAGACCCATAACCATAAAAGTCCTAGAAGAAAACATAGGTAGTAAACTCTCTGACATTGCTCTTTGCAATATTTTTTTTTTCTGATATATCTCCTCAGGCAAGGGAAGCAAAAGAAAAAATGAACAAATAGGATTACATCAAACTAAAAAGTTTTTGTACAGCATAGGAAACTACTAACAAAACAAAAAGACAGCTTACCGAATGCAAGAAGATATTTGCCAATGATATGTCTGATAAGGGGTTAATATCTAAAATTTATAAAGAACTCATATAAGTCGATACCAACAAAACAACCAATCCAGTTAAAAATAGGCAAAGGACCTGAACAGGCATTTCTCCAAAGAGGACATACAGATGGCCAATAAACATATGGAAAGATGTTCGATGTCACTAATCATCAGATAAATGCAAATTAAAACCACAACAAGATATCACTTAACACCTGTAAGAATGGCTATCATAAATAAATCAAAAAAGCAAGTATAGAATGTAGAGGAAGGGGAACCCTCTTGTACTGTTGGTGGGACTGTAAATTAGTTCAGCCATTATACAAAACAGTTTTGCCCCATCTTAGCTGGAATAGCTTCCAGGTGGTCTTTCCATCTCCCAGTTTTTCCTGAGGTTGTGCAGGCCGAGCTGACCTACAGAGCTTTGGTAACAGGAGGTCCCATTCACTCTTGTCACCATGTAGTGTGGCAGTGTAGTATAATTTTGAAGGGGATGTATTCTTGAAGGTAGGCTGTCTGAATTTACATATTAACCTCACCTCTTTCTGACTCTGTGATCTTGATCATGAGCATATTACTTGAATGCTCTGTGACTCTGATATCTCATCTATAAAATGAGAATCATGGTCAGAGTTCTTTTTTCATAGAGTTGTGATGAGAACTAAGTGGGCTTTGTATATACAGTACTTAGAACTAAGTGGGCTTTGTATATAAAGCACTGTTGGTGGGACTGTAAATTAGTTCAGCCATTATACAAAACAGTTCATGGTAACTACTCTGTATGTTTGTTATTATTAGTATTAACAATAATCTTCAAACCCAGATCAATTCCTATCTTCTCTTCAAAGACTGCCTTGACACCCAGAAGAAACTCCTTTCTCCTTTATTCTCTTATAATGTCTAATTTCATGGTGACAAAGCTGGTTAGAAAACTCAGGCCCAGAGAAGGTCTGGGATTTGTCCAAGGTCATCCTAAAGCACTGGTAAAGTTAAGACCATACTTAGATTTTTCTGGATCCTCACCTCCCTCACATGCTCTGAATCTTTCCTCTCAATTCCTTTCAATCTTACAGGAAAATAAAATTATTACAGGCCTCAGAGTAATCAGAAAACAAATGTTTCAAGATAGCCTTTAAGGTGATCTCAGTATTCTGGGTCAGAAGGATGGAGGTATATGGTATAGGGGTTAGGAAAAAGAACATGTGTGAGGAATGTGAGTACTAAATGTGTGAGGGTGGCTTAGAAACCCAGCTCTAGGTCACACTCAGGCTCAGGCGCATCCACTCTCTCCATCCAGAGATCAGAGCCTTGGTCATTTGAGTGACAGGGAAACAGCCATTGCTCAAGAGGGCTAAAACTTAATCATCAGTGTGGAGGTAAAGGAGGGAAAAGGAGGAAGGGAGAGAACAAAGGGGTACTAAAACAGTGGAGGGAAGAGGCTAGGCATATATAATTTAAAGAGTGTCTGTATGGTTTGAGAGCACTGAGACATTGAGTAGGCACTGGAACAGAAGGTTATAAAGATGACTTACCATAGCTCTGTGACATGGCAGGCTCTGCCAGCTTTTTTGAAACCATTAAAATGCAGGCAGAGCTAGTTCTAACAAGCTAAGACAGGACCTAAAAAGATATTTGGAGAAATCATGGCTTCCCAGAGAGTGGCTTCCTTAGCAAGCAGGAGTTAGTCCAGGCTGTCAGAGATTAGGATAGCCCCAGCTTTCACATGCATAAGTTCAGCAGCCAAGAAAGGCAACGTCCCCCATAAAACTGAACACACGGGGGAAACCAAGGACATGTTAGTCAAATAGGTTTGCTTGAGGACCAAAAAAACTCCAAGTGAATGAGTTGGGGTCACAGAATCTTAAAACAGGAAGTCACTCCCTTTCTTTATTACTTAGTCAGGAAACAGAGGTCTTCCAAAGGGAAAGGATGTACCCACAGTGACAGTAAGATGGGCAGAAGTCAGGCTTTGCATTTTCTGAGGCTGGGTTTCAGTCCTGGGTCTGTTCTGGATGCAAAACCAGCACAGTTTCCCTGCCGTGAACTGAAGTCAGATTGAGGCTTGGAGATCCTAATTTTCAATCAAGTCACTATTTTTTACTAAACTTGTGAGACATATATTTGATATCAATATGCATATTCAGCTTTAATTTTCCCCCTTGAAATGAAAGGGAAGTTGAAGAAAATTAATGTTACCAATCTGACTGGATCTCTCCTCTCCCTCCCCCCCCCTCTCTCTCTCTCACACACACACACACACACACACACACAACACACTCTTTCTCCTTCCCAGAACAACTATGTCAATCAAATAAAATAATGTTAGCAAAAAGATTCCCTCCTCCAACATACACAGACTCCTGTCATCTTGTTTCTGTAAAATGAATATTAAAAAATGTTCATTGAATACTTAGTCTGTGAAAGACATTGTTCTGGATTCTTTACACATATTAATCCATTTACTCTTTACAGCATTCCTTTAAGGCAAGTGCTATTGCTATCGTCCCAACTTTAAGGCAGTTACTATTATTATCATCTCAACTTTAAAGATGGAGAAACACACAGTTATGTGACTTACCCAATGTCACGTATTCAGTAATTAGCAGAGCCAGGAATTGAACCTATTAAGGCTGGATCCAGACTTTAGCCTTGAAAAGCAGCAGTTGCACAATTCTCCATATTAGTACTAAGTCCATGGACAGAAGGTAGCCCAAAACAAACCAGAGGACAGGTGAGTGGTGGAGGGAGGGACTGAAACAGCTAAGTTACAGTGTGACTACTCTGCACCAAGCACCAGGTTTTGCATTTTCTAAGGCTGGGCTTCAGCCTTCAGTCTGTTCTGAATACAAAAGCAGCACTGTCTCCCTGCCTTGAACTGAAGCCAATCCTGGTCCAGCTCTGCTACTGGAACTATCCCACCTGACATATATTGAACACTTGTTGTGTGATAGGCACAATGTTAACTACTTTCTATGCATTATTTCATTCAATTCCTGAGGAAGGTATGATCATTAGCTTCAGTTAGTACAATAAAAAACTGCAGCAACCTGTTCAAGGTTATAAGTGGCAGAGAAAGCTGCCAGTTAAGCTGCCTCCGGAGTTTATGAGCCTCAGCCTAGAAGCAAACTGCCTGAGTAGAAACTCTAGGTACCCAGAGTCAGCAAATTTCCCTCTTAGTGCCTAACCCTCTTCCTGTGTACAGTAGAACTAATGACAGTACCTGCCCCTTAGGTTATTGTGAAGATAACATGAATGAATGCAGCTAAAATGCCAAGCACACAGACAGCTCTCAAAAAAAAAAGGAATGGTTTGAATATTAAATAGACTTCAGACACTAGCTATGTGGCCTTCAGTGAATTTGGCAGCAAATATCAGTGGGGTTTCCCTGTGTGAAGGTCAGCATAGGCCATCGTATTACCCTTCAATTAGGGGTCTCCAGATTAACTGAAGGTAAAAACAAAGGCTGTCACTAACATCTAGTATGCATTTGCCTCTTCTATTCTCCTCCTGCATTGCCAGTGGGCCATGTTGTCTACCAGGAGCAGAACTATTCTCTGTCCACACAGAATTAGCTGAGTATGACCTTCTTCTGGGTCAAGCTGAATATTACCCCCTGCCTGAGCTAATAGCAAGAGGCCTTGATGTGCCTATTCCATCCGGCCTAGTAACCTGTGATCCCCATCTTATTTCCTCAGCTACCTGTATGTGCCAACCAGTTGTATTTATTATCATTCAGAAAGGTAACATTGGCGAGCCTCAGATTCTCAAATAACATGTTGGCAAGACAGAGATAAGCAATAGAAAATAGTGAGGATTTTGAGAAACATGGCAGAGTGAGAGATGTCCTTAGATCTCTCCCCTTGAAACAACAAAAAGGTGAACATCAAAAACTGAACAAAAAACACCCAAAATGCACACCAGCACATCTGAGCGTGGGATCTGCGCATAAAAGCTATCACAGGTCAGAACCCCGGGTGTCTGGTCGTGGACTGGGAGAAATAAAGAAGCTGCCTCTTGCAGTTTCCAGAGCTCCCTGCAAGAGGAGGGGGAGGGGTGAAGGTGCAGCGAATTTCCTGAACAGCCCTTCATGGAAGAGTAGTGAATTCCATGCAGCCAGCAGCAGGGCCCTGTTATTAGGGCAGAAAGCAGAGAAGCGAGATGGGACCACAGAGAAACAATAGTTGATTTTACTGGCCCTGGTTGCAAAACCAAGGCTGAGCCACAGCCCCCAACACCCAACCCCGAGGGCCCTTCCCCACATGTCCTCCAAAACAAATCACCATGGAGCCCCAGGGGAATCTGAGAAAATCTGAGAGTGTCATTGACACTGATAGAGACTGAAACAGAGGGTAGCAAGCATGATTAAATATCTACAAGAAAATAGAAAAGAAATTATTTAGGCTTTATATAAAGCAGGGATCAAAGAGGCTTAGACACCACCTACTAGAAACAAGAAGGAAACTGCATTTTTTGCAGGCTAAAGAGAGACCTGTATATAACAAATTTTCTTTCTGGAAAAAAAAAAAAGCAGAATACACTTCCATTAATGCCCAGGTGGAGAAATAGTCCCTTGAACACCATGAACAACAAAGGTGACAAGGAATCTCAAAAAGAAAAAAAAAATTCCAGAAAATAAGCTTACAGTATTAGAAATTTGTGACTTAAATGACAGAGAATTCAGGATAGTACTTCTGAAAAAACTCAGTGAGTTCTGAAACAAGTCATATCAACAATTTCAGGAACTGAAAAAACAGATCAGCAGAATGAGTTCTTTAGCAAGGAGATTGAAACCCTCCAAAAGAACAGAATAACAGAATAGATCTTCTGTGGATTAAAATAAATAAATAAATAAATAAAAAACACTGCAAAAGTTGAAAAAGAAATAGCGAGCTTGAGAAGTAGAGTTGACCAAATGGAGTAGTCAAGGATCAGTGATATCAAAGACAGAAATCTAGAAATAAATCAGAAGGAAGAAGAGAGAAACTGAAGAATGAAAAATAATGAAAGAGAAATGCAAGAACTAGCTGATACCATCAAGAGAGGAAACATAAGAATAATGGGCATTATTGAAGATGAGGAAAAGGAACAGAGATTAGAAAACATTTTCAGACAAATAGTTCATGAGAATTTCCCAAATCTAAGGAATGAGCTGGAGCTTGGAATTCAAGAAGTCAACAGAACATCCAATTCTCTCAACTCAAAAAGACCTTCTCCAAGACACATTGTATTAAAAGTATCAAAATCAACAACAAAGACAAAATTTTCAGGGAAGCCAAGGAAAAGAAGACAGTAAATTATACAGGAAAACCCATTAGATTATCATCGGACATCTCAGTGCAAACCTCATAAACCAGAAAAGAGTGGAATCAAATATTCACACTTTTAAGTAAAGGAACTACCATCCTAGAATAATGTATCCAGCTAAGCTCTCCTTTAGATATAAAGGAGAAAGTAAGACCTTTCCAGACATTAAAAAAAAAAAGAGGGAATTCTCCACTATGAGGCCTGCACTACAGGAAATACTGAAAGAGGTCAGCTCACTGAAAATAAAATGACAAAAAAATACATAATTAGGAGTAAAGTGACTATCAGGCAAATAAAAGCAAAGAAGTGCAACCCTTACTAAGAACAAGGCACTATAAGCATAAATAAGAGAATTGTTATAACAAGAATGAATAGTAATGAATGTTCAGCATAAATAGGGACAAATTGAGATAACAATGACTAAAAAGGGGAAGATTCAAAAATCCAAATTCACAAAGGAGAATGAAGATAAGGCACACACAGAAGAAAATAGAAGACTGTATATATATATAACTATCCTTTTCATCTTGGTAATAGTAACCACACACCAAAGATTCAGAACTGAAGTATAACATAAAACAAGAAGAACCAAAGACAAAACTCACAAAAAACAACTAAAAAAAAAAAAAGCAGAAACACAAGGACAAGGAAGCGATGGAAACAGCGAGCTACCAGAAAACAAAAGATTAAATGGCTATAAGAAGACCTCATATTTCAATAATCACCTTAAATGTAAATGGGTTGAATTCACCAATAGAAAAGCATAGATTTGCAGAATGGATCAAAAAACAAAGCCCAACCATATGCTGCCTCCAGGGGACACATATCAGCTCCAAAGACAAATATAGACTCAAAGTGAAAGGGTGGAAAGTCATATTTCAAGCAAATAGCATTCTGAGAAAAGCAGGAGTAGCAGTACTAATATCGGAAGAAATAGACTTCAAAATAAAAATGGTAAGGAAAGATAATGAGGGAGACTTGATAATGATAAAGGGAATCATGCACCAAGAAGACATGCCACTTATCAATATCTATGTTCCCAACCAGGGAGCCCCAAAATATGTAAAGCAATTACTAACAAAACTAAAAGGAGTAACAGACAAAAACACTATCATAGTAGGGGACCTAAATACCCCACTGTTGGATATGACAGATCATCCAAACAGAAAATCAATGAGGAAACAACATCCTTAAATGATACATTAAACCAACTGGACATAATTGACATATACAGAACCTTCCATCCCCAAACAGCCAGTTATACATTCTTCTCTATTGCACATGGGACATTCTCAGGAATCGACCACATATAGGGACACAGAGATGGCCTCAACAAATATAAAAGGGTTGAAATCATACCAACCATATTCTCTGCTCATAATGCTTTGAAACTGGAGATCAACTGCAAAAATAAACCAGGAAGAACTACAAACACATGGAGATTAAACAACATGCTACTAAAGAATAACTGGGTCATGGAAGAACTAAAAACAGAGATCAAGAGATACATAGAAACTAATGATAATGATACTACAACATATCAAAACTTTTGAGACATGGCAAAAGCAGTCATAAGAGGAAAGTTCATATCATTACACGCCTATCTCTAAAAACAAGAATGACCCCAAATAAAAACCTAATGCTTCATCTTCAAGAAGTAGAATAGGAGAACAAATGAGTCTAAAGTCAGAGGAAGAAAAGAAATAATCAAGATTAGAGCAGATAAATTAAATTGTAAAAAAAAAAATAGAAAAAATAAATGCAACAAAGAGCTGGTTTTTGAGGTTACTGAAATTGACAAACTCCTGGCTTGACTCACTAAAGAAAAAAAGAGAAAGGACACAAATAAACAAAATCAGGTATAAAAGAGGAGAAATTATGACTGACTTCACAGAAATACAAAGGGTCATGCAACAATACTATGAAAAAGTATATAATACCAAATTTAATAACCTAGAAGAAATGGACTAGTACTTAGAAAATACAACCTTCCAGACTGAATCAAGAAAAAAATGGAAAATCTCAATAGATGGATCAGCAATATGGAAATTGAAACAATTACCAAAAGACCTACTGAAAAGGAAAAGTCCAGGACCAGATGGCTACCAAACGCTTAAAAAGATTTAATACTTATTCTCCCCAACTTTTCCCAAAAATCGAAGAGGAAGCAATACTTCCAAACTCATTTTATGAAGCAAATATTGCCTTGATACCAAAACCTGGTAAAGATAAGACAAAAAGAAAACTACAGACCAATATCTATCATGAACACTGACGCAAAAATCCTAAATAAGGCACTAGTGAATTGAATACAGCAACATATTAAAAAGATTATATACCACAATTGAGTGGGTTTCATCCCAGAGGCACAGAAGTGATTCAGCATACACAAATCTATTAATGTGATACACCACACAAACAAATTAAAAAATAAGTATCATATGATCATACCGATAGGTGCAGAAAAAGCATTTGACAAGACACAGTATCCATTTAGGATCAAAACATTTAACAAAATTGGATGGAAGAAAAGAACCTTAATATAATAAAGGCCATATATGACAAACCCTCATGCAACATTATACTTATTGGTGAAAAACTAAAACCTTCCGTTTAAGATCAGGGACAAGGCAAGGCTGTCCACTATCACCACTATTATTTAATATAACATTGGAGGTCCTAGCAAGTGCAATCAGGCAAGAAAAAGATATAAAAGGCATCTAAATAGGAAATGAAGAAGTAAAAGTGTCACTATTTGTGGATGACATGATTCTCTATATAGAAAACCCTAAAGACTAAAAGAACACTACTAGAAATAAGAAGCAAATATAGTAAAGTTTCTGGATACAAAATCAATGTTCAAAAATCCATAGCATTTTTATACTCTAATGATGAAGTGTCAAAAAAAGAAGTGCAAAAAAATAATTCCTTTTGCAATTGCACCAAAAAGAATAAAATACCTTGGAATAAATCTAACAAAACATGTGATGGAGCTATATAATGAAAACTATAAAACCCTATTAAATCAATGAAGATACAAAGAAATGTAAAGATATTCCATGTTTTTGGGTTGTAAGAATCAACATAGTTAAAATGACCATATTACCTAAAGCATTATACAGATTTAGTGCAATCCCCATCAAAATCCCATCAGCATTTTTTAAAGAAATAGAACAAAAAATCATCAGATTTGTATGGAAGCACAAAAGACCCCAAATTGCCAAAGCCATCCTGAGAAAAAAGAACAAGACTGGAGGTATCACTCTGCATGACTTCAAATTATACTATGAAGTGACAGTAATCAAAATAGCATGGTAGTGGCAGAAAAATAGACACACAGACCAGTGGAATAGAATTGAGAGTCCAGAAGTAAACTCATAATATATAGGAAAATAGTTTTCGAGAAAAAAAGCCAAAAGCATACAGTATTGAAAGGAAAGCCTCTTCAATAAATGGTGCTGGGAAAACTGGAAAGCTACCCACAAAAGAATGAAAGTAGACTGTTGTCTATCACCATGCACCAAAATTAACTCAAAATGAATTAATTACCTGAATATAAGACCTGAAATGATAAAATACATAGAAGAAAACATAGGAACTAAACTCAAGGACCTTGGTCTTAAAGGGGATTTTATGAATTTGACCTCAAAAGCAAGGGAAGTATAAGCTAAAATAAATGAATGGGAATATATCAAACTAAAAAGCTTCCGCTACACAAAAGAAACCATCAACAAGGTAAAGAAACAACCATCTGAATGGGAAAATATATTTGCAAGTGATGCCTCTGATAAGGACCTAATATCCAAAATATACAAAGAATTCTACAACTCAATAACAAAAAAAAAAAAAAAAGAAAAGAAAAGAAAAGAAAAAAAAAATGATCCAATCAAAAAATTGGTAACTCCCAAGGGGGTTTGGGAGGCTGGGAGAATGGGGTGAAGGGTTAAAGAAGTACAAATTAGTATTTGATAGTTGAGTACGGGGAACATGGAAGAAGTAATGTAGTTAGCATTAATATGATTAATAAGTGGAGGGCCAGGGGAGGGAGGGAGCAACTGAGGGGATAGCTTTATGAACATTATAGATGTCTAACCAATGTGCTGTATACTTCAAATTAATTTAAATAAATAAATTTATTTTAAAAAATTGGCAGAGGATCTGAACAGACACTTCTCCCTAGAGGACATACAAATTGCTAACAAATATTTGAAAAGATACTCAACATCACTACCTCTTAGGGAAATGCAAATCAAAGCCACAATGAGATACCACCTCACACTTGTTAGAATAGCTATAATCAACAGGACAAGTAATAACAAATTTTGGAGAGGATGTAGAGTAAAAGGAACCCTCATACATGGCTGGTGGTACTGCAAATTGGTACAGCCATTATAGAAAACAGTATGGAGGTTCCTCAAAAAACTAAGAATTGATCTACCATATGATCTAGCAATCCCTCTACTGGGTATTTACCCCAAAGCCCTGAGAACCCATATCTGCAATGATATTTGCACACGTATGTTCATAGCAGCATTATTCACATTGGTCAGGACATGGAAGCAACTGAAATGTCCTACGATAGATGATTGGCTAAAGAAGCTATGGTACATATGTACAATGGAATATTACTCAGCCATGAAAAGAGATGAAATACTGCCATTTGCGACATGGTGAATGGACCTTGAGATAATCATGCTAAGCGAAATAAGCCAGACAGAAAAAGTTGAAAATCACACGATATCACTTATACGTAGGGTATAAACCTAAAAGCAACAAACAAACAGGACAAACAGAGACTCATGGACGTGGACTACAGACTAATGGTTACCAGAGGGTAGGAGTGGGGGGGTAGGTAGATGGGGAAAAAGGGTCAAATATGTGGTGACAGAAAGAAATCTAACTATGGGAGGTGAACGCACAGTGTAAATATATATATATGCCTTAGTGTTAAAGTGTAAAGCTGAAACTTATTGGATTTAGTTAACCAATATCAACATAAAAATAAACAAATAAATAAACAGATTTAAAAAAATAAAATAATAACTTCAATTATGAGTATTTTAATGTGAATTGAATAGTCACATGATCGTAGGAATCTCCTTTTTAAATTTTGCTGTTATCTTCTCAGTGGATTCATCTTCAAAATTTGTGGCTTGTTTCTCTCCCGGTTATATATAGTATGCATGCTGAACTCCTGTTTAAAAAAAGTGAGAGGTGCATTGAAAGGAGAGTCAAGGGGTCTGGGCTGCTTTCTAGTGTTTGGTGGGAGAGTATGTCCATAACAACTGCCTGCTGTGTTTTGAGGGGTTGTCATGTATCTACCACTGAAATTGCAGCTTTCCCTAAATTAGATCATTCAGTTTGTACAACCACCTTCTAAAGCAGGTATTATTAATGTGACCCCCCACATTTTACAGAAGAGGAAACCGAAGCTCCAAAAGTGGGAATAACTTGTATACAAGTCCACACAGTTAGGAAGTGGGTAGAACTGGGACTCAAACCCAAACAGTATGACTCGAGTGCTTCTTGAGCTAAACCATCTCTATACACATTGCAGCTTTGGGCTTCACCTTCCCTTCCGGTATAATAGAAGTTACTTTCCAGTTATGAAACGGTATAACTTTATTTATACACTGGAATGCGTACCTTTGGTAATAGTCTCGAAAGCTGGAAATGATCTTCTATCTATAGGCAGGGATGAATGAGGAGTCAGTGGAAGACAGGAGGAGAGCCTGGCAACGTTGAATCCCTGGACTTTTTTTCCAGTAGAGGAACTTGGTATTTATTAGACACCAGCATGTTTGTGCCATTGGTTTTCTTTCTCTGCCCCTCCTCACACAACAGGACCACTCGGAAAGCAAGATAAGCAAAGCTACCTGGCAAGTTTAACTGGCCCCAAGATAAAAGCCAATTTTGTCTAGCCAAGTGAGCCCTCCACCTGGCTGAGTGCACAAAAAGAAAAAAGTGTTGTTTTTTTTTTCCTCTTCTCTTGAGTAATGGAGGGAGCAGTACGGCATGGTCTAAACTCCATTTTTTTTTAAGGGAAGATTTTTAAGAGTAAAATTGAGATCAGACAGAACTGTTTAGTTTCCACATTATAGTCACTAACATTTTCCAAACATCATATTTGCTATGCGATTCTCCACACATTCTCTTTGTTCTCTTACAGTAAACCTAGATGTTAAGGAGGGCAGGAGGGAAGTGTGAATAACACCCATTTTATTGATTAATGAGGAAGCTGAGGCCCAGAAGTGAAAGCAGTGTCCAAAGTCATACATTCAGAGACACACAGACCCAGAAGGACCACAAAGGCAGAATTTTGCCCTAACTGCTGGGTAGGCAGGTATTTGGGCACTCCTACTGCATAAGGCTACTGAATTTCATCTCTGGCTATGGGAAAGATGCTCCTTGATTCTGAAGTAAGATGCTGGGAGGCTGTAGGCCAATTTTATCTGCATGGTGCCTGCCATGGACTCAGCCAGCCAGGGAGGAATGAACATGAGACTAACCACACTCCTCTGGTCAAGGAAGAAAAGGCTAAGAAAGCACAAACATGACAGTTCCAGAACCTAGAATCCTAGGTGCATTATCCTGTTTTTGGACCTTCGTTCATATTTTGCTTCAGAAAATGAGTTACTAATCAATCAAAATGCATAGTAGGACTAGAAAATCATGCATTATATAAGGAATCAAGAGATTTGGGAGACCTAGATGCCTAGATTCCTCTGTGACTTTGACCAAGTGTTAGTCCTCCTTGAAGCCTGAGTTCCCTCTTCTGTTACATGAGGAGGTTAAGCTCTATTGTTATCTAAATTTCCTGGTAGTTACAGGAATTTTAAAACTAGGGTTGAAATAAAAAATTCAGGGGTGAATTTCGATTAGAGAAAAAAATACATCTTATTTTCATTAATCTCTGCCTCAAATTTACTATTTCCTTCAATATTGGCAACAAACCTTAGTAGTATTAGCTGTACAGATATTTTTGTAACACATTATACTTGTAGAAAAGATGGTAAAACATATTTAAAGCTCGTTACCATTTAGTAACTGTGTTGGTAATTAGACTCCCCTCTAGATCTTATTATTTAATCCATTAATAAAGACAGACATATATTATGATATTAAAGATTTTAACAGCTTTGTTGAGAAAAAAATTATATATCATAAAGTTTACTTGTTTAAAATGTACAATTCAATGATTTTTTATATTTACAGAGTTGTGCAAATATTACCATAATCTGATTAGAATATTTCATCACACCAAAAAAAAAAATCTTGTACCTACTGTCAAAGCCCTCCAGCCAAAGACTATTAGAAATACACCTACAGTTAAACAAATTGGGTTTATTATTCACTGCAGAGAGGGAAAACCCTATGGGGGACCATGGGCTGTCTCAGTAAGAGATATCAGAAAGGCTCTATTCTAGGATTTGGATTTTTGTTGGGTAATTTGGAGGAGAGTATAAGTGAAGTTTTGCTCTAGATTCTATGGTTGAACATGCCAATAAATCTTATCTATAGGGAGGGGTGACTAGAGTAAAAATAAATGTATGATTGGTAAAGAAGTAACATCATTCATTTTGGCCAAGAGAGATGTTTGTCATTTCTGGGTAGCACAGCAAACTTATTTTTGTCCATGATTAGACAGAATAGAGAAATAAACTTGCTTTATCTCATTTTATCATGGTCTCAGAGTAATCTTTTCTGAGGTTGATATTCTGTAAGACCATTTATGTCTTATAGGAAAATAACATGACTTAGCTGTGAGCACCAGACCAGTTTCTGAATGTCAGGTGCTGTCCTTTTTCAGCTCCCTCTTTGAGACAAGAATAAACACATTTAGGCTACAGGACATTAATTCATGATACCCAGATATTTACCAATGTTGTTTTGTTGACTAAGATAATCAAAGAGTGTCCATTGAATGTCATCTGTAACTGAAACAGAGTTAATCAATTCTTCTCCTTCTGTTGTAGGATAAGATTTTGAAACATCTGACTCAACAATGGCTGACAAGTAGCATTTGAAACTTTGGACAGTATATATCAGTCAACTGTAACACAGGCAATTGTCAGAAATAAAGTGACTATTTGTCCTTGTAACAGGTCTTGAAGCCAGGGGCCTACATTATTGGTACCAGGCAATCAAAAAATGTCCTAGAAGTCAGCAGAGTCTATTTTAGAGATGAAGTGGCTTCCTTTAGCCTAGTCACAGACTGTTCTATTTGTCCTGCAGTATTTATATAGATGCAACAAGAAGTGTTTTCTATAGCACAAAAGACTTCTTGGCTGACTCAGAGGAAATAAGGGGCTACATACCATTATCCTTGACAATTTTAGTTAACAAATTTAGACTAGTTTGTTGGGCTTTCAGAACAGAAGTGCTTTAACTTTATGATTTCTGCTAAAAGCAAAAACAAGTTTTGAACTACTATTTCTGGTTGTATTATTCCCATTGTGGGAATTGTGTATCACAGAGCATGCATAGAGAGAGAGTCAGTTATCCCTCCAGGAAGTTTTCCTGAATAACCTTGCTTGTTTTAATTTTAATCCTGCTAGGTATCTTTTTTATGGGAAAAAAATTCACTGGAATGATAGTAGTTTTAAATATCTGGATATCTCTAACTATTACTACTCATGCGCAGGATAAGTTAGTGTGTGGTAGGCAGATATAAGCCTGATGTTCATGTAAGAAATAATATCCTAAATGGTTAAACATATAGTATAGCCATACAATGGACTATTACTCAGTCATAAAAAGGAATGAAGTACTGATACTTACTACAACATGATGAACCATGAAAACATTATGCTAAGTTAAGGAATCTAAACACAAAAGGTTGCATATTGTATGATTCTGTTTGAAATATCCAGAATAAGTATATCCATAGAGACAGAAAGTGGAATAGAAGTTGAGGAGGGCTGGAGAGAGAGAGGAATGGGGAGTAGCTGCTTAATGGGTACAGGATTTGTATGTATGCGGTGCATGTGTGTTGTGATTAAAATCTTTTGGAATTAGGTAAAGGTGATTGTTGTACAGCATTATAAATATACTAAAACACTGAATTATATATTCTTAAATTGTTAAACTAATGAACTTTATGCCATATGAATTTTATCTCAATGAAAAAAAGTAAGAAATAGTATCCTAGTGGAGCACAGATTATATGAGAGTCTAAGTATCATTTATTGTGACAGGATTGAGTCAATTTTGCATATCTAGAGAAGGAAAAATTCCTTGAATAAAATTAAACTATTTTTGCATAGTAGGCTGAAGTGCCTCTGAAGAGAACAAATTGACTATTGTAACTATAGCCTCAATAATCATGTCTACTTCTGATTAACTAGGTTTTTGCTGATAAGATTGTAATGATTTCAGCAGAAGAATTTTGTTGACATGAGATTAAGTACCATTTTTTGCAAAACTAAAGGTTGAAATTGATGATATCAGGGAAACTTATGTACCAGAAAGGGGCCTATGAAAGGGCATTGGCCTTCTGGAATATTTTAAAAACATATTAAATTTTTGTCAACAGTATCAGGTAAGGGGTGATAGATCCAGCAATCCATTAAATTCAGAGATGTCTTTGGTATGGAAAAAAATCACATAAGAGAATTTTGTTTCTTCTAAAGTGGTAGAAGAAGATCATAGTGAGTGACAAATTGTAGGATGAAGATAGGGGAGATCATATTAGTGTTTTAGAGGGCATCAAAATTGGAAAAATAGATAAGATTAGTACAAGAGTAAAGGAATAGAAAAAAATGTTGAAAATTAAAAAAATAAACTTGATCTGACATCTTGGGCAGAAACCACCCACCTCTGAAGTGAGTTGCTTTTGTAGGATTCCCAAGAATTGTGTCTAAGATTTCCAGAGGAAATTGATGTCTAGGAGTCAGGATAAAGGGATGTATATCTTTTTAAATGGGAAACATGAATCCAAAGATAAATACTTTGAAGTTTTACAGATATGTCAGATTTAATAGAAAGTCATTTGAGTCTGGGCTTTTCCTTATAGGAAGAATTTTGATTACTGATTCAACTCTTTACTTGCAATAGGTCTATTTAGATTTTATATTTCTTCTTGAGCCAGTTTCATCTGTTTGTGTGTTTCTGGGAATTTTTCTCCATTTCATTTCTTTATTAGTTTCAAGTATATAGTACATTGGTTAGACATTTATATAGTTTATGAAATGATCCCCCTAATTGCTCATTCTCTCCTCTGGTTTTCCACCTAGCCAATATATTAATGATAACTACATTCCCTATGCTATGCTCCCCAACCCCGTGACCATCTATCAACTACTAATTTGTACTTCTTTAACCCTTCACCCCATTTTCCCAACCCCACAACACCCTGTCCCCTCTGTCCATCACCAAATTGCCCTCTATATTTGAGTTTGTTTTTGATTAGTTTGTTCTTTTTATTCCTTAGATTCTGCATATAAGTGAAATCATATGGTATTTATCTTTCTCTGTCTGACTTGTTTCACTCAGCATAATAACCTATAAGTCCATCCGTGTCATTGCAAATGGTAAGATTTCACTTTTTTAAATTGCTGAGTAATATTTCATTGTATGTATGAACCATAACTTCTTTAATCAATCTTCTGTTGATTGACATTTAGGTTGCTTCCATGTATTGACTATTGTGAATAGCGCTGCCATGAATATTGGGGTACATAGATCTTTACAAATTATTGTTTTGGTTTTCTTTAGATGAATACACAGAAGTGCAATTGCTGGGTCAAAAGGTATATATATTTTTAATTTTTTGAGAAATCTCCATACTCTTTTCCATAGCGGTTGTACCAATTTGCAATCCCACCAACAATGTATGACGGTTCCCTTTTCTCTGCATCTTCACCAACACTGCTGTTCTTTGATTTATTGATGATAGCCATTCTGACAGATGTGAGGTGATATCTCATTGTGGTTTTAATTTACATTTCTCTGATGATTAGTGACCCTGAACATCTTTTCATGTTTCTAATGGCCATTGTATTTCCTCTTTAGAGAAGTATCTGTTCAGATCTTCTGCCCATTTTTTAATTTGATTGTTTGTTTGTTGTTGTTGAATTGTATGAGTTCTTTATATATTCTGGATATTAACCTCATATTAGATGTATCGTAAATGAATATCTTCTCTCAAAGAGTTGGTTGTCTTTTTGTTTTGTTGATGGTTTCCTTTGCTGTATAATTTTTTTTTAGATTGATGTAGTCCCATGTATTTATTTTTTTTCCTTTATCCAAAAAGAAATTAGTGTGAGCAATATCAGAGAGTTTGCATTCTGCTTTCTTCCAGAAGTTTTATGGTTTTGGGTCTTACATTTAAGACTTTAATCCATTTTGATTCTATTCATGTATACAGTGTAAAAAGGTGGTCCAGTTTCTTTCTTTCTTTTTTTTTTTGTATGCATCTGTCCAATTTTCCCGACACAATTTATTGAAGAGACTGTCTTTACCCCATTGTATATTCTTACCTCCTTTGTCATATATTAAGTGAGTGTATAGGCGTGGATTTATTTCTGGGCTCTCTATTCTCTTCCATTGATCAATTTATCTGTTTTTATGACAGTACCAGGCTGCTTTGATTACTGTAGCCTTGTAGTATAGTTTGGTATCTGATAGTATGATACCTCCAACTTTGTTCTTCTTTCCCAAGATTGTCATGGCTATTTGGGGTCTTTTATGGTTTCATATAAATTTTTGGATTCTTTGTTCTAGTTCTCTGAAAAATTCCATTGGTATTTTGATAGGGATTACATTAAATCTATAGATTGCTTTTGGTAGTATGGCCATTCTAGTGATGTTGATTCTTCCTAACAATGAGCATGGTATACACTTCCGTTTATTTGTACTTTCTTCAATTTCTTTTTTCAATGACTTATAATTTTCTGAGAACAAGTTTTTTACCTCCTTGGTTAATTTGATTCCTATGTATTTTATTGTTTTTGATGAAATTGCAAATAGGATTGTTTTCTTAATTTCTATTTTCGAAAATTCCTCATTGGTGTATAAAAATGCCATTAACTTCAGAATATTTATTTTGTAACTTGCTACTTAACTGAATTCATTGATTAGTTCTAACAGTTTTTTGGTGGAATCTTTAGGGTTCTCTCTATATAGTATCATGTCATTGGCAAATAACAAGAGTTTTACTTCTTCCTTTCCAATTCAGATACCTTTTATTTCTCTTTTTTTGTCTTATTGCTGTGGCTAAGACTTCCAATACAAAATTGAAGAGGAGTGTTGAGAGTGGGCATCCTTGTCTTGTCCCTGACCTTAAGGAAAATGGTTTTAACCTTTCCCCATTGAGTATGATGTTAGCTGTAGGTTTGTCATGTATGGTCTTTATTGTGTTGAGGTATGTTTCCTCTATTCCCACTCTGCTGAGAGTTTTTATCATAAATGGATGCTGTATTTTGTCAAATGCTTTTTCTGCATCTATTAATATTATCATATGGTTTTTACATTTCATTTTGTTAATGTGGTGTATTACATTAATTAATTTACGAATATTTTACCAACCTTGCATCCTAGGAATGAATCCAACTTGATCATGGTGTATAAAATTTTTAATGTATTGCTGAATTCGGTTTACTAAAATTTTGTTGAGGATTTTTGCATCAATATTCATAAGAGATATTGGCCTATAGTTTCCATTTTTTGTAATGTCTTTGTCTGGTTTTGGAATAAAGGTAATGGTGGTCTCATAAAAGGAGTTAAGAGGCCTTTCCTCTTCTTGAGTTTTTTGGAATAGTTTGAGAAAAATAGGTGTTAATTTTTTTTGAATGTTTGGTAAAATTCACCTATGAAGCCATCTGGTCCAGATCTTTTGTTTTATAGGAGATTTTTGATTACTAATTCTATTTCATTTGTGGTAATTGGTCAGTCAGTTCAGATTTTCTGTTTTTTTTTTTTTTTTTTTTTGACTCAGTCTTGGGAGACTGTATGTTTCTAAGAATGTGTCCATTTCTTTCAGATTGCCCAATTTGTTGGCTTATAATTGCTTGTAGAATTTTCTAATGATCCTTTGTATTTCTGTGGAGGCTGTAGTTATTTCTCCTCTTTTATTTCTGATTTTATTTGAGTCTTCTCCCTTCTTTCCTTGATAAGACTGGCTGTGTCTGTCAATTTTGTTTATCCTTTCAAAGGACCAGCTCTTGGTTTTGTTAATCTTTTGTATTGTTTTTCTAGACTATTTCATTCATTTCTACTCTGATCTTTATTATTTCCTTCCTTCTATTCACTTTGGGCTTTGTTTGCTGCTCTTTTTCTAGTTCTTTTAAGTGTAAGGTTAAATTGTGTATTTAAGCTTTTTCTTGTTTCACATTGCTATGAGTTCCTTCTTCAGACTGCTTTCTCTATGTCCCATAAATTTTGAGTCATTGTGTTTTCATTTTCATTTGTTTCTAGGTATCTTTCGATTTCTTCCTTGATCTCATTGATAAACCATTCATTGTTTAGTAGTTATTTAGTAGTAGCTATTTAGTAGTTATTTAGCCTCTGTGTGTTAGTGTATTTTCCATTTTTTTCTTGTAGTTGATTTCTAGTTTCTTATCATTGTGGTCAGAGAAAGTGGTCGATATGATTTCAATATTCTTAGATTTATTGAGACTTATTTTGTGTTCTAACGGGTGGTCTATTCTGGAAAATGTTCCATGTGCATTTGAAAAAATGTATATTTTGCTGCTTTTGGGTAAAATGCTCTGAAAATACCTATTAAATTCATCTGGTCTAGTGTGTCTTTTAGGCACATTGTTTCCTTGTTCATTCTTTGCCTGGAAGATCTGTTCATTGATATCAAGAGGATGTTAAAATCTCCTACTATGTGTGTATTACTGTTGATCTCTCCTTTTACATCAGTCAATAATTGCTTTATGTATGCAAGAGCTCCTATGTGGAGTGCATATATATTTACTAAGGTTATGTCCTCTTGATTTATCAATCACTTTATCATTATGTAATGTCCTTTTTTGTCTCTTATTATACCTTTTTTTTAGTCTATTTTATCTTATATAAGTATCTCTACCCTGGCTTTTTTCTTCATTTCCATTTGTGTGAAATATCTTTTTCCATCCCTTTACTTTCAGTCTGTTAGAGACATTTGATCTGACATGAATTTCTTGTAGACAGCATATGCGTGGTTTTCTTATCTGTTTGGCTACCCTATATCTTTTGATTGGAGCATTTAATCCATTTACATTTAAAACGATTACTGATAGGTACCTAGTTACTGCCATTTTATCATTCATATTTGTTATTTCTATTTTTTTTTTTTTACTCCTTGTCTTTTTACAGAAGTCTCTTTAACATTTCTTATAATACTGGTATGTTGATCATGAATTCCTTAAGTTTTCTTTCTAGGAAGCTCTTTACTTCTCCTTCCATTTTAGTTGAAAGCCTGCTGGGTAAAATGTTCGTGGTTGTAGATTCTTGTTTTTCATAATTTTGAATACTGTTTGCCAATCCATTCTGGCCTGCAATGTTCCCATGGAAAAATCAGCAGACATTCTTATGGGGGTACCCTTGTAAGTAACTAGTTGCCTTTCTGTTGCTGCTTTTAAGATTCTCTCTTTGTCTTGACCTTTGGCATTTTAATTATGATGTGTCCTGGTGTGGGTCTGTTTAAATTCCTCTTGTTTGGGACTCTGTGCTTCCTGAACATGTATGTCTAATTCCTTGGCCAAGTTAGGGAAGTTTTCTGTTATTATTTCTTCAAATAGATTCTCAGTCCCTTGCTTTCTCTCTTCTCCTTCAGGTATTCCTGTAATCTGAATATTTTTATGCTTCATGTTGTCCTAGGGGTCTCTTTAACTATCCTAATTTAATTTTTTTTTATTTTTGTTGGTTTGATTGGGTATATTCTGATACCTTGTCTTCTGGTTTGCTGATTCGATCTTCTGCTTCATCCAATGTACTTTTGAATCCTTCCAGTGTATACTTCATTTCAGTTATTGTAGTCTTTATTTCTGTCTGGTTCTTTTTTATGGTTTCTATGTCCTTTTCTATGCTTACTGTCTCTATGTTGAGGTTCTCATTGTGCTCATCCATTCTCCCCCTATGTTCATTGAGCATCCTTATAACCATTATTTTGAACTCTGTCTCTGGTAAGTTGCTTGCCTCCATTTCATTTAGCTTGTTTTCTGGAGTTTTCTCCTATTGTTTCATTTGTGGCACATTTCTTTGTATTCTCATTTTATTAATCTCTCTGTGTTTATTTCTATGTGTCAGGAATATTTGTTTCATCTCTCAGCCTTGGCCAGATGTCCTAATGGGGAAGGTGTCCTGTGTGGCCCAGTGGCACACTCTCCCTGATCCCCTATGCCAGGGGCTCTGGACATGATGTTTGTGTGGGTTGTATGTGATCTTCTGTTGTTGCCAAACCTTTAGTCTTGTTAGTACATAAGTGGATAGGATTAATGCCCAAGCTGACTAATTGTGGGAATTGGCTGCACCCACAAAGTAAGAGTTTCTGTGTGGTGGCTGACCCCACTGAGTGGGATTTTCCCTAGCAGGCTTGTGTACTTGTTGCAACCACCCCTGCATGTACTACTAATGGGACTAGTCAGAGTTGCTCTGTTGTGGTCTGGTGCCAGCCTCTGGATGTGTTGATTTTGTGGCTCCTTGGGAAGGGGTCTCCAGTAGGCTAAAGTCAGCCATTGGTTTCAATTGTTCAAGACTACCCGATGGGAGCTACAGAACGATCTGCAAGTGGTTATTGCCTATGCTGAATCTATAGGTAAATGGAAGAGACAACACTGTAGGCAGCAGTCTGGTTATCCCCTGTCCCTGATAGGGCAGTTTAGCAGAGGGACCAGTGCTCCTCAAGGCCTAACACTGCCTGTCAGTTGCCTGTAAGTTTCTGAAACTGGATGAGCCTCTGGGTGATATGTATGTTGGGTGGTGCAGGGACCCTGGGAGTCTTCTGGGTCTATTGAGTAAATTTCTCTCTGCCACAGCGGTGTCAGTTTAAATGCCAGCCCTGTCTCTGTGGCTTCCCACACAAGTTTCCAATTGTAGCAAGTTCAGCTGCTCCCACTTTGGGCCTGACTGAGCCACTCCAGGGCAGGGGTAGCTGCCTATCAATGTATGGTGGTCACTTTGTGTATTGGATGGTGCAGGAGTTCAAGGAGTCAAGGGCCATCAGGCCAATAGCCTCAGTTTTCTGCAATTTCTGTCTGCACATTCCTGTAGTAGTCACAGATCACATGGAGACAAGCTGCTCTCTGGAGCAGTCCCACAGGCCCCTGCAATCCCCTCAAGAGACACTGCAGTTTGTACAGGCAGCAGTAGTCTGCCCACAACTCTTTTCCCCGAAATGTGCTCACTGTGCTAGCCAAAGTCTATTGCCTGCACAGATTGCTCAACCCCAGAGCCAAGTCATGGGAGGCTGCCTGTCAATGGGCTGCAGGCACTTTACAGCTTGAGTGAAGCGGGATCTCAGGGAGACAAGGGCCATCAGTCAAATACAGCCTCAGTTTTGCTGTAACTTTTGTGCCTGGGCAATCCCACTGTAGTCACAGATCACAATGAGACCAGCTGCCATCTGGGGTGGTCCCACAGACCCCTGCACCCACCAGATGCAATATTGCAACTCTTGCAGGCAGCAGAGGTCTACCTGAAACTGATTTCCATGAAGTGCTCACCCTGTGCCAGCCAAAGTTTGTTGCCTGGGTGGAATAGAAGACTGTAGGGGGGAAGGGATGAACAGAGTGGTGGAATTTCACTGTCATCAGGCCATGCCTGCGGCAATTTGTGGATAGGGTGGGACAGGGTCTCAGGGAGATAATGGCAGTCAGATTAATACAGCATCAATCTTGCTGAAAATTTCGTAACCATTCACACATTCTCACAGAAGTCCCAGATCACAGAAGACCAGCTACTGTCTGAGACTGGCCCACAGATCCCTGAGATCAGCCTAAGTTCTTGTTGGCAGCAGTGATCTGCCTGAAACTGTCTCGGAAATGTGAGCTCACAGTGCTGGCTGCCAGCTGCAAATATTTGGCCCTGAATCAGTATAGGGTGTGGCAGCCATCCAGCAATGAAAACCCTGGGAAATCTGCAGGTTAGGTGGGTCAGGCTGATCTCCTCAGGACAGAGCTTCCTAATGGCCCTGTGGGAGGGATCTGAACAGTCAAGCTGGCAGAAGCCTGTAGATTGCTCCCATAGTGGGGCTGGACTAAGGCACAATGGTGGCTGCTCTTCCAGCCCTCGTTCTGGCTCTAGGTAATGCAGATTTTCTCAGTATGAATCCCACGAGAGCCTCTGACCCACTGTCGGTGTCCTGGGTGAGTGTCCACAGATCAGAAAGCCTATGCCTGAGCCCTTCAAAGGGGTATCTAGGGTTTTGGTCGCCTTCTGTCTCACCCAGATAGTTGGAATCCCCTCTGTGACAGACACAGAGTGCAGACACAGAGTTATTGGAATCTTCTCTTCCCTGGGCTGGGATCCTGAGCTGGGAGTCCCCAAATGAGGCCAGGACCCCCCTCTCCTTCAGTAGAGCCTCTGCAGCCTGGCTATCCTTCCCAGTGATCTTTCACCACCCGTGGGTACAGGCCCAGCCTGATTCACGACTTTGCCCCTCCTACTGGCTTCGATGTGGCTTCTTTTTCATATTATCAAATGCATGTGTTATGAACAGCTAGATTTCAGGTTATTCTCCACGTTGATTATTTTATTATTTGGTTGTTATTTCAATGCAGACCTGGGAGGAGGGAAACCCTGCTTTTTCCTAGTCTGCCATCTTCCACCAATACCATTTCATTTAAATTATTTATTGGCATATACATTATCATAGTATTCCTTTATAATCTTTGTTTTTGCTGTATGGTCAGTCATGATGATCCCTCATTTTAGTAATTTGAGTCTTTTCTGTTTTCTTAATCATTTTGTCAATTTTATCAAACTTTTGAAATAAATAATTTTTGGTTTTATTGATTTTCTCTATTTTTTCTATTCTTTATTTCATTTATTTTAGTAATAATATTTATTATTTCTTTTCTTCTGCTTATTTTGGGTTTGCTTTTCTTTTCTTTTTCTGGTTTCTTATGGTGGAAAGTTAGGTCATTGATTTGAGTTCTTTCTTTTTTCATAACATGGTAATTTATAGCTATAAATTTCCCTCTAAGGAATACTTTAGCTGTATCTCATAAATTTTGTTATGTTTTGTATTTGTCTTCACTCATCTCAATTTATTTTTTAATTTACTTTGTGATTTCTTTGAACCACTGGTTATTTAAAAGTGTGTTATTTAAATTTCACATATTTGTGGATTTCACAAATTTACTTTTGTTGTTGATTTCTAATTTAGTTTTACTGTGGTCAGAGAACATAATGTGTATAATTTCAATCTTTCTAAATATATTCAGGTTTGTTTTATGGCCTGACATATGGTTTATCCCAGAGAATGTTTTATGTGGCATAGAAAAGAATGCACATTGACTTTGTTAGATGAAGTGTGCAATGGATAGCTGTTTGGTTTAGGTGGTTATAGCAGTGGTCCCCAACATTTTTGGAACCAAGGACTGGTTTCATGGAAGACAATTTTTCTACAGACTGAGACAGGTGGAATGGTTTCAGGATGATTCAAGCACATTACATTTATTGTGTACTTTATTTCCGTTATTATTACAGTGGAATATATAAGAAAATAATTATATAACTCACCATAGTACAGAATCAGTGGAAGCCCTGAGCTTGTTTTCCTGTAAGTAAGTGGTCCCATTTAGGGGTTATGGGAGACAGTGACACTGGAAGTGTGTTGCTTATGTACAGTATACTCCATAATCTCGTTCTATCACTGCAGAAAACCCTGCTTCACAATGATAGGATGATGGAAATTGAAGCAGCACTTTTGTGGCAATTTTATGATATTCCACTTTGATTTTAATCCAGGATGTTTTATGTTATGTTATGGAGATTTAAAGTTATCTCAAAATACTTTAAAGACCACCATCATTTGCTATTTCAAGCAGTTGATCCTTTTCTAGCACAAAGTCTAATCACTTGGCTTATTCACAAATAGGTCGCAGATCCATTCCTTCCCAGTTCAGAGGTCTTTTGTGGTTGGGAAGTAATGTTCAAACTCTTGAAAGCTGAGATAAGTGATCATGCTCCAGCTGTGAGAAAGAAGGCCCAGGTTCAGTCTCTTTCAAAATCTCTGCTAACATTTGAAACTTGTCACAAATCCCAATGTTAACTCGTTGCCCGCATAATTCCAGTTAGGTTTGAACGCAGCCACTCTATCTGCTCACTTGAATACAGTTGTCATTCTCCCCTGAAGTGACAGATTGAGTTGATTAAGCAGATTGAATATGTCACACAAGTAAGCAAGTGTTGCAACCCATTCTGTATTACTGAAATGTACTAACAGTGGTGACAGTTTTTCTAAAACAAAACTCTCATAACTCAGAAACTTTGGCCAGTGATCTATCTTTAGAAAGTTATATCCATTCTATGAATAAGAAAAGATGTGTGTGCTCTGAGTCCATCTCTTCACCGAGCTGTGCAAACAGATGTGAGTTAAGGGTTGTCCTTTAATATGGTTGATAATATTAATCGCATCCTGCAAAACATTGTTAAGTTCAGGTGACATTTTTGGGCTAGCTAACATTTCTCTATAGATGACACAGTATGTAGACTCACATTCAGAAATGACCTCTTTTTAAAAAAAAAATTATTCCCATCTTTATTGAAATAAAATAGACAATTAGTTGCCCGTATTTACACTGTACAATTCAATGAGTTTTTTTTCAGTTATAGTTGGCATATAATAATATACCAGTTTCAGTTGTACAACCTAGTAATCAGAGATCCACATAACTCGCAAAGCTGTCACCCCATTAAACCTAGTGTCCCTCTTTCCCCTTACATATTTATTACAACATTATTAACCATCTTCCCCATGCTACACTCTACATCTCTATGTTTATTCTGCAACTATCTAATTGTACCTCTTAATCCTTTTGCCTTTCTTTCTCACCCCCAACTCCCCTCCGATCTACTAGCCCTCAAAATATTCTCTGGATTTATGAGTTAATTGTTGCTTTTGTTGTTGTTTATTTGTTCTTTAGATTCCACATGTACTTGAAATCATGTGATATTTGTCTTTCTCTATCCTTCCTATTTCATTCAGTGCAATACCCTTTAGGTCCATCAAGGCAATATTTTTCTCCAACCCCTTCCTTTTAGTCTATATGTGTCTTTTAATCTGAAGTGAGTTTCTTGTAGGCAACATATGTAGGGGTCTTGTTTTCTTATCCATTCAGCCATTCTAGCTTTTGTTTGGAGTACTTAATTCTTTTCCATTTGAGGCACTTATTGACAGAAATATAGTTATTACCATTTTTTATTCATGTTTTTGATGCAGGTTCTTTCTTCTTAAAGAAGTCCCTCAAACATTTCCTATAATACTGACTTGGTGTTGATGAATTCCTCTAGCTTATTTTGTCTAGGAAGATCTTTATCTGTTTTTAGACTCTAAATGATAGCTATGTTGGATAAAGTATTCTTGGTGTAGACCCTGGGTTTTCATTACATTGAATATTTTGTGCCAAGCTCTTCTGTCCTGCATGGTTTCTTTTGAGAAATCAGCTGCCAGTCTTATGGGTGCTCACTTGTTGGTAACTAACTGCTTTTGTCTTGCTGTTTTTAATATTCATTTTTTGTATTTAACCTTTTGCATTTTAATTATGATGTGCCTTGTTGTGGGCCTCTTTGGATTCCTCTTTCTTGGGACTCTTTGAGCTTCCTGGGGTTGTATGTGTATTTCCTTCACCAGGTGAGGAAAGTTTTCTATCATTATTTCTTCAAATAGCTCTTCAACGTCTTATTTTCCTTCAGGTACTACTATGACATGTATATTTTTACATTTAATAGTATCCCATAATCTTCTTAAATTATTATAGTCTTGGCTTATTTTTTCTTGCCATTCTGATTGAGTGTCCTTGGCTTCCCCATCTTCTATATCAGAGGTTCAATCCTCTTCTTTATCCACTCTGTTTTTTCTATCTAATACACTCTTCATCTTAGATAATATTCTCTTCATTTCTGACTGGTTCCCTTTCATAATTTTCATTTCCAATTTTATGTGCTTTATCTTTTTGTTAAAGTTCTCACTGAGTTCATCTACTCTACCCCTATGTTTATCAAGCATCTTTATAACCAGCATTTTGAACTCTGTATCTGTTAGATTGCTTGACTCCATTATTCCTGGATCTCTGTTCTGTTCTCTCATATGGTTTTTGCTTCTGTGTCTTCCCATTTTGGCTGCCTTTCTGTGGCTGTTTCTATGTACTAAGCAAAGCTCCTAGGTCTACTGGTCTTATTAGCACAGCTTTGTGTAGTAGGTGTCCAGTGTCACAGTCCTGAGAGGGGCTCTGCTGCAGATCAAGTTTAGCCCCAGCCTATGCCGCACCAGGGTCACCTGTTAAGATTCAGCAAGCAATCCACAGATGCTGTGCTTATAGTTGCCTCAAGAAACCACACCAGAAACGAGGCTAGCTGCCAGTAATGAGTGTTGGCTCTGCCCAGCAAGGAGCACCTGACTCACTGAGGACACACCTGGATGTGGTTTGGGTGGGTCCATGAGTTTGGGAAGATGGAGTTTCAGGGAATCCTCTGGACTGAGCAACTTCTGCTATCCAGTTTGATTATGTCTCAGCTATGGCGGCACTGTGTTCACACACTGGGAGAGGAGAGGGCTCAAAATTGAAAAAAAAATGGATACCACCAGCACTTCTGTCTGGGAGAGACCCTAGCCACTGGCCCTCATTCTGACAACTCAGTGTCCCCATGTAAGTCCCTGGTGCCCTCCACCCAGCCAAACCAGTGCTGGTGCTAAGAGCCAGCAGGTCTGTCACTGCAAAAGTTCGCTCATGAACATAGCCCCTTTAAGAGACATCTGCAGTTTTCGCTGCCACTGCCACATCCTCTGTCCCACTCAGTTGCTCAGACCTGGCAGCCTCATGTCCTTGCCCAGTCCTACCTCCTCCCATTGCAGGGTGATTTCTTATTTCTCTCTCTAGTTGTATGGATTGTTTATCTAGATCAAAGGTGACTTTCCTTGCTGTTTGCTCTGTGCTTCTGTCATGACTTTGATTTGATTGCACAAGGGATTAACAGAGCCTCTATTATCTATGCCAGTTTTTTTCTCCTCCTAAATACAGCTTTCTTTTTGTTGACTGTCTTAGAGTCTTCTGTTGTCTCATCATTAGGTCTTTCCCCCTTTTCAAAGAAGCTCTCCAGTCACATTTGTTTTTTTACTCATTTTTGCTAGTGTTAGTTTGTGGGCTTTCCAAAACTGTGACTGAGTCAAGTGTACAATTCAAGAAAGAGGCACAGATGGATGTGGTAAATAAAATAATGAGTGGGCCACATACAGACTAAAATAAGTGTCAGATTCTGACTTAAAGCCTTCCATCAGATTTAGCTGTATAATTGAAGTACATCAAGTCACTTGCCACTATAAAGCTTGCCACCAAATTGAGTTTACTTTTCATTTGCCACTCACTGATAAGGTGTTGATATGAGGGTGCAATCAATTGATTTATTATGGTCTCTGTGAGATCAAACCTCTGCTAATGTTAGTCTGTATTTGCAGCCGCTCCCCAGTGCTAGCATTACCGCCTCAGCTCTGCCTCAGATCATCAATCATCAGATTCTCAATAAGGAGCATACGACCTAGATCCCTCACATGCACAGTTCACAATAGGATTTGTGCTCTTATAAGAATCTAATGCCTGATGATCTGAGCTGGAGCTGAGGTGGTGATGCTAGGGCCGGGGAGCGGCTGCAAATACAGATGAAATTTTGCTCGCTCGCCCACCACTCACCTCCTGCTGTGAGGCCTGGTTCCTAATAGGCAATGAACCCATACCAGTCCATGGCCCAGGGCTTGGGGACCCCTGGTTTATAGCATTGATCTGGTCTTCTCTATCTCTGATGTATTATGCTATTCTGCTATATTTGCTATTCTAAAATGGCCATCTCTATGTATACTAACAGTTTTTGTCTGGTTGTCTATTTTGTCTTATATTAATAAAAACACTTATGCTCTCATGATTACTTGTAGAGTTTATTTTTTCCATCCTTTTACTTTCAATCTATTTGAATCTTTGAATTTAAAGTGGATCTCCTGTAGAGAACATATAGTTGGATCATATCTGCTGATCACATCCTTTGGGTTTGATCATTTAATTCATTAACATTGAATATTACCATTGATATGGTTGGACTTATGTTTGCTATTTTTCTTTATGTTTTCTATGTTCCATGACAACATTTATTCCTCTGTTGTTTCTTTATTCCCTTTTTTTATCATAAGCCAATATTTTGTAGTATAAAATCTTAATTTTGTTAATAATTTTAACTATAATTTTTGAGTTATTTTCTGAGTGGTTGTGACATCTGAGTGGTTTCTGAGGACTTACAACATATATCATAATGCATCAGAATCTACTTCAAATTTATATTAAATTATTTCTAGTAAGATATAAAGACTTTACTCCTATATAGCTCCCTTCTTGTTTCTGTGCTATTACCATTATACACATTTTGCTTATATGTGTTCTAAACCAACAATAAATTTTTATAACTATAATTTCATATATTATGTGTTTCTAAAGAAGGTAAGAGAATAAAGAAGAGCACAAAGACATATACTGATACTGTGCTGGCTGGAAACTTACTGCTTGGCTATCGCCCATGGGAACATAAGCTATCACCCATAGGAACATAACATTCTAACAATAAGCTTTCTGCTTCTGTAACCCCACTTGCATAACTGATCTGTGGGTTGACAGTAAATAGGAGAAAAATATTTTGTGTTCAGACAGAATGAAGAATAGGGTTCAGGGATTAAAAACCCTGTACCTCTACATTTAGGGGCTGCTTAATTTGGGGTCTGCGTAACCCTGGCAGACCCAGGTGGCTGAATAAAGTGTGTGTTTCCTATAACTCACTGATTTCTGGTGGTCCATGTGTCTATCAGGGGCTAGCGGCTGCAACAATACCTTTTCAAATAAATCTTATTTACCATATTTGGTTGTCTTTATATTTGCTGTAGATTTCAGTTACCCTCTGCTGTAGCTCCCTTATTCCAACATAGTTTAATTCAATTCCTACTCTCTTCATTTATATTATTATTATCTGATATATTACGTTACTATATGTTATAGAACACAAAGTACAATTTAATACATGTTGATACATATTGATTTATATTTATATACATTTAATATGCATTGATCTATACAATTGCCTTTTAATTGTGATGTAATTGACATACTATAAAATTCACCACTTTTAAGAGTACAATTCAGTGGTTTTTCATATATTCACAGAGATGTATAACCATCACCACTAAGTCCAGAACATTTGCATAATCCCCAAAAGAAATCACCTACCCATTACCAGTCACTCTCCATTTCCTCCTACCCCCAATCCCTGGCAACCACTAATCTGTTTTTCTGTCTTTATAGATTTGTCTATTCTGAATGTTTCATACAAGCAGAATCACAAAATATGTGGCATTTTGTGATGGGGTTCTATCATTTAACACAATGTTTTCAAGGTTTATTCATTTTGCAGCATGTATTAGTATTTCATTCCTTTTTATGCCTGAATAAAATTTCATTGCATAAATAGGCCACATATTATTTATTCATTCTTTAGTTTATGGACATTGAATTGTTTCCATCTTTTGGCTATTATGAATAATGCTGCTATGAGCATTTGTATATAAGTCTTTGTATGGGCATATGTTCTCAGTTTTTCTGGGTAAATACCTGGGAGTGAAATAATGGTTCGTATGATAACTTCATTAGACAGTGTTGTGGAAACTCTTTGAGGAACAGTGAAAGTGTTGTCCACAGTAGCTGTACTATTTTACATCCTTATCAGCAGTACATGAAGCTTCTAATTTCTCCACATCCTTGCCAATATTTGTTATATACTGTTTTTTAAAGTATAGCTATAATTGTGAGTGTGAAGTAGTACCTCTTTGCAGTTAGACTTGAATTATCCTAATGAATAAACAAAGTCAAAGATATTTTCTTACTGTTTGTTGACCATTTATGTATTTTCTTTGGAGAAATTTCTATTTAAATTATCTGCTCAATTTTAAATTTTGTTATTTGCTTTTTATTAATGCGTGAAAAGAATTTTCTATGCATATTGGATACTAGGCCCTTATCAGATATGATCTACAAATATTTTAACCAATTTGTGGGTTTTCTTTCTCTTTCTTGATAGTGTCCTTTGATGCATAAACGTTTCTCATTTTGAGGCAATCTAATTTAACTATGTTTTCTTTTGTCACTTTTATCAATGTCCTATACAAGAAACCATTGACAAATCTGTACAAAGATTTACTCCCATATTTTCTTGTAAGAACTTTATAGTTTTAGCTTTTATATTAAGTCTCTAACCCATTTTGAGTCAATTTTTGTATATAGTATGAGGTAAGCATCCAAATTCATTCTTTTAGATGTGGATATCCAGTTGTGCTGACATCATTTGTTAAAAAGAATATTCTTTCCCCCATCAAAATTTCTTAGCATCTTTGTCAAAAATGAATTGACCAATAATATAAGGGTTTCTTCCTGAACTCTCATCTATATTCCATTGGTCTATATGTATATTCTTATGTCAATGCTGAATAGTCTTGATTACTGTAGCTTTGTGTAAGATTTGGCATCAGGAATTTGAGTCTTCCAAATTTTTTTCCTCTCATTCAAGAGTGTTTCTAAGTCCCTTTAATTTCTATATGAATTTTATGATCAGCTTGTCAAATTGTGCAAAGCATCCAGCTGCTATTTTAATAGAGACTGCATTCAATCTGTAGATAATTTGAGGGAGTCTATTTTGTCTGATATTAGTATACTCACTCAATTTCCCTTTTGATTATTGTTTGCATTATATTTTTCCCATCATTTTACTTTATTTTTTAAATATATTTCTTATTTTTCAATTACTGATTGACATACAATATTATATAGTTTCAAGTGTACAACAGAATGGGCATTGATATAACTATGATGTGATCACTCTAATAAATCCAGTACCCATCTTTCCATTATTTTACTTTAAATCTATTTGTCTTTGAATTTAAATTGTGTCTCTTATAAACAGTACGCACATCATGTTATGTTTATCAAATCTGTAAGTACCTTATTTATTTATTTATTTATTTATTTAATTATTTATTTGTTTCAATTAGTGTCAAGTATACAGTACATTGGTTAGACATCTATATAATTCATAAAATGATCCCCCCAATTGCTCTCTCCCTCCCCTGGCCCTCCACCTAGCCAACATATTAATGCGAACTGCATTCCCTATGCCATGCCCCCCATCCCTGTGACCATCTATCAACTACTAATTTTTACTTCTTTAACCCTTCACCCCATTCTCCCAGTCTCCCAATCTTCCTCCCCTCTGTCTGTCACAAAACTGTATTTGTGAGTCTGTTTTTGATTAGTTTGTTCTTTTTGTTCCTTAGATTCTGCATATAAGTGAAATCATATGGTATTTATCTTTCTCTGTCTTATTTCACTCAGCATAATAACCTCTAGGTCCATCCATTGGAGAGTTAAATCCATTTATATGTAGTGTAATTATGAATATGGTAGGATTTATGCTTGACAATATTTGTTGGGTTTCATGTATCATGTCTTTTTCTTCTTTGATTACTGCATTTTTTAAATTAGATAAATGCTTTCTGGTGCACCATTTTAATTTCCTTCATTCCTTTACCACATACTTTTATTTTATTTTTTAAATGTTTTCTCTGAAGATTATAAGTAACATCTCAATGTATAATTATATAATTTAGATTAAAACCAACTTTATTTCAATACAAATATTTTCCATCTATATTACTATACCCTCCCCTTATTAATGCTGTTATTGTCACAAATTACATCTTTACACATCATGTGCCCATAAACATATATATAATTGTTACATTATGCAGTTTTTTAAACATCTTATAGGAGTAAAATTGAATTACAAAGAAAAATACATTTATATTGTCCTTAATATTTACTTGTGAAAATATAAAACTCCAGAATTTCTGCTGGTTGCTTTTTATAACTTCTATCTCTTATCTAGGGAGAAATTCTTATACACTATTTCCAAGAAAATATCATATTTAATTTTTTAGACACAGTTTCCTTTACCTCTTTGAAAATATTTCAATAATGAATTTAAAGTATTTATCTATTAAGTTCCATGTCTGAGTTTCCTTAGGGGCAGTTTCTATCAATTGTTTTTCCCCCTGTGTATGGGATGTACTTTCATTTTTTCATGTTTTTTATTTTTTATTTTTAGATTAAAGTTGGTGTTTAGTATTATTTTATATTTTTTCAGGTATCCAACATAGTGGTTAGACATTTATATAATTTACTAAGTGATCTCCCAATTAGTCTAATACCCACCTGACACTATACATAGTTATTACAACATTATTAACTATATTTCCTATGCTGTACTTTACAACCCTGTGACTATTTTGTAATCACCAGTTTGTACCTCTCAATCCCTTCAGTATGGGTTATATTTTCTTTTATCTTTACAAGTCTCATAATTTTTAATTAAAACTTAACACTTTAAATAATATAATGTGGCAACTTTGGAAATCAGATTTTCCCTGCTTTTCAGGGTTTACTGTTGTTGCAGCTTATTGTAATTGTTGCTTTTTGTCTCTTTTGTGACTTTCATGAATTATTTTTGTAAAATCTGTATTCTTTATGTGTAACCATTGATGTCTCTGCCCAGTTCACTTAGTGGTCAGCTAATAACTGGATGACAATTTCATTAAATGCCAGAAATCAACAAATACCCTAGTCTTTTCCATGGAGCACTGTGTGTATGTTGCAGCATGTTTTCAAAAGTCAGCCAGGCAGTTTACAACTTTACCTTAACATTTAGTTCTTGCTCGTTCAGAGCTTCAAGGTGAGCCAGAGGCCAGAGCTTTGGGCCTTCTCAGTTCTTACCTGAGCATACACACAGCTCTAGGCATGTGTATGGCCTTCTAGATTCTTAAGAATATGTTGGAGCTTTTCAAACTCCCTCCATACCAGCTTTTCCTTTTAATCTTTTGGTTAGTCTACTGTTTACCTCAAACATTATGCATAATCTCAGTCAGTGGCAAATTTAAAGACTTGTCTGTGATTGTTTTCAACAAACACTTGCACCCTTCCAGAGAGAAAACTTTTTATTAGTGGATGAGGTTTGAGTCATTCATGTAAGGGGGATCTTCCAGGAACCAACAGACAGGTGAGATAATGACAATTCTTCAACAATAAGGCTTTGAGAGAGTTGTAGCTTCATTCTGCTCCCTCCAGTGGCTGCCGAGATGCTTGGGAATGAGGGTTGTTTTTTTGTTTGTATGTATATTTGTTTATAATCTTAATGCACAATTGGAGAGTGGAAACTGGAACTGGGACAAATTAAAATACCATGAAGCTCACTATTTTTACTGAGATTCAGTTGTATTTTTTGAATAAACACTACCTGGGTTGCTGCAAGCCTTTGATTAACTTCTAGTATTATGAAAAAATTTATTCTGACAAATTTTATCAGATTTTGCATTGTCTTTATGGAGGGGTAACTTTTTAGAGGTATTTCCTGCCCACCATTTTTACTGATATAATCCTATCCAATTACTTTTTAAATTGGTTAAGAGAAGTCAAAACAAAGAAATATGTAGTTATGCTGTCTATTATCATTACTTACATAATTTCATTTCTTAGAACTGTTAATTTTTTTCATATGGTTTCAAATTAGTATCTGCTTTTACTTTCTTTCAGCATAAAGAACTCCCTTTAATATTTCATGTAAAGCATTTCTTCAAACAATGAACTATGTCAATTTTTGTTTATCTTGGAATGTCTTAATTTCTTCTGTGTTTTAAAAGATAATTTACCATATACATAACTCTTGTTTGACAGTTTATTTACTTTCTTTCTTTCTGCACTTTGAATACACTGTACCACTGCCTCCATTGTTTTTAATAAGTCAGTTGTTAATCTTTTTGTGATTTTCTTGTAATTAATGAGCCATTTTTTTCCTCTCACCCTTTTCAAGAGTTTTCTTTGTTATTTTTTTTTTAGTTCAGCTATATTTAGGTATCGATTTTTTTAAATTTATTCTATATGAAGTTCACTGAACATTTTGAATGTTGAGACTAATGTTTTTCATCAGAATTGGGATGATTTCAGCTATCATCTCTTCAAATATTCCTTCTTTCTCTTTATCTCTCCCTTTCTTAGACTCCCATTATGTGTACCATTGCTGGTGTCCCACAAGCCTCTTTATTCCTATTTATTCTTTTTTTTTTTTCTTTCTGTTCCTTAGACTGGACAATCCCAGTTGGGCTGTCTTCAAGTTCATTGATTCTTTTTTCTGCCAGTTAAAATCTTCTATTGAATATCTATACTAAATTTTTCATTACAATTATTTAACTTTTTAACTCCAGATTTTTTATTTTAATTATTAGACTTTTATTCTCTTTAATAATAGTCTCTATTTAATGATACATTGTTCTGATATTTTCTTCATTGTTTTGACATGTTTTTAGTTATTTGAACATATTAAAATTGCTAATTTAATTTTTTTGTCTAGTAAATTCAAAGTTCTTCTTCAGGATAATTTCTATTGAATGTTTGTTTTTTTGTTTGTTTTTCTGTGCATGGGTCATTTGAGTTTCTTTGCACACATCATAATTTTTTGTTGAAAAATTGGTCTTTTGACTAATATAGTGTGGCAAAACAGCAAATCAGATTCTCTCTCTTTCCCAGTGTTTGCTTTTGTCACTCTTTTTGTTGTTTATTTGCTTAATGACTTTACTCAACTAACTCTGCAAAGTCTTTAACATACATGGCCACTGAAGTCTCTGCTTGGTTAGCTTAATAGTCAGCTAATATTTAGACATTTCCTTAAATGCCTGGAACCAATGTTTCCCAGCTTTTGCAAAGAAGCTTGGTGTATATGTTGGAGAAAGCCTTCAACAATCAAGCAGGCAGTTTTGAACTCTCCCTTAGCTTTTACATTCAGCTTGTGATGAGCTTCAAAGTCAACCAGAATGAAAGATTAAGGCCTCTTTATGTATTCTACTCAAATAGATAATAAAGCATAAATAAATAAAATAGATAATAAAAAATAGAAAAAATCAACAAAACAAAAATATGTTCTTTGAAAGGCTCAAGGAAAAGGACAAACTTTTACCTCAAGTGAGTGGGGGAGAAAAAAAATAAAATTTCTAAAATTTAGAACAAAAGAGGGGGCATTAATACCAACTTTACAGAAATAAGAATTAGGAAAGAATACTATAAACAACTGTATGCCAACAATTAGATAATCTAGATGAAATGAACAAATTTCCATGAAGACACAAAGTACTGAAAATACCTCAAAAATATAGAAGGTTCTGGTCAAGATAGTGGGCTATGTAAAAGCAGGATTTACCTCTTTCCATGACCACATTAAAATTACAACCAAATTATAAAAAAAAAAAAAAAAAAAAAAAAAAACTTGGAGAACCACCTAAGGTCTAGCTGATCATAAAACATACATATGTGGATATAAAGAAAAAGCCACATCAAGGGCAGAGACACAAAGCAGGCTGGTCCCATACCTGTGTGTGGCAGTTGAGCATTGGGAGGGAGAGTATATCAGCAGAGGCCCCCACCGAAGGGATGAGGGACCCTAGCCCAACACGGGGGCTCCCTGGTCCAAGGTTCTAGTCCCAGAAGAGTAATTCCCACAAAATCTGACTGTAAAAATTAGTGGGGATTCTGGCCATATGGGTGAAATGGAAGGAATGTGACAACCCAGATATCCCCCTTAAAGGGCCTGTGCGCAGACTGACCTGCTTGCAGACACTTTCTTTAGGCTCCAGCAAAGGGAAAGCAGCTGGGGAGGTGCAAGAGACATATGAGATGGGGTTGAGTTGTGTGATGTCAGAGTGAAGGCTAAAGGAAGAGCTGCCACTGTTCCTTTATCAGGACCCCTCTGAGTCAGTCTATAGACAAATGCCATCTTGCCTGTGTTGAACTCTCCCTCAAGATGGCCAATTCTGAAGGTGCATTGGCCTGGTGAGATTAGACTGCTGCACGTTGTGTCTCCCGCAAATTGCCTGCAGCGGCCCATTGTCAGGCAGGTAGCCCCACCCTGTGCCTTCCCTTGGCTGAGCATTCATGGACAGGCAGCTGCCCTCAGCTCCCATCAATTACATGAGGCTCATGCATTACAGGGCAGACTTTTGGTTTCAGGTCACTGGTGCCAGCCTGAACTGCAGGGTCTCTTGGGTGGATCATTGGGGTCTATGGACCCAAGGTAGACGGTGGTATGCCTCACTGTAATCTTAACTTTCATGGGAACTTGCAGGCTCATAATTGGCAGCAGTCTGTATTGGCATGACAAAACTGGCTAGCTCCATCCCTTGTCTCCTGAGACCCTGCACCATCCAGCTCACAAATTGCTCTCAGTGGGCCCATTTCCGGGCAGTCAGTTCCACTCTGTGCTTTCCATTGGCCATGATTTCAACAGCAAATAACCGTCCTCAGTTCATGCAGACCACGCATAGCTTTTGTATCCCGGGAGAGAATTTTAGTGGTGGGTCATAAGGCACACCCTGAGCTTCAGTATTTCATGAACAGAACTCCAGGTCTGCACGCTTAAGGTGGGCATTATCAGGCTTTGCTATGATCTAAGACTTTGACAGGAAGCCACAGATTCAGCACTGGAACAACACCTGATTCTACATAGACTGGGTGAAATCTGCACGCTATACTCCAGTGATTCCCTGGATCCCCACCACACCCAACTCCCATATACCAAGCAAAGGCTCTTACATCTGCAGAGACTTACAGGCAACAGGCAGACAGCCTCAGGGCTTGAGGTGCACTGGTTCTTGGGCTGAGCCACCACAGGTCCAGTACTGGGAGTAACCAACCTTGGCTTGCAGTATGGTCTCTCCCATTTACCTCCAGATTCAGAACAGGCAGCAACTATTTGTAGATCTCTTTGTAGCTCCAACCAGGTAGCACTGAACAATCAAAGTCAGTGGCTACCTTGACCCAAACAGGAGCCCCTCCCAAGGGTCCCCAGAAGCAACACCCAGAAGCTGGCATCGGACTACAACAGAGCAGCACCTAACTAACCCCCTAAGGGGCACACCTAAAGGGTAGTCTCAACAGGCACATGAGACTACTGGAGCAAATCCCACTCTGTGAAATTAGGCTCCACACAGCAACTTGTGGACAATCCCCACAGCTGGTCAACCCAAGAGTCAATCCCATGTACTGAAGTGCTAACAGCAATGAAAGATGAGCTACAACAGGAGAATACACACAACTCACACAAGAAATATTCCCAGAGCCTCCAGCCCAGGTAATTAGGGAGACTGTGCCACTGGACCACAAATGATACCTACTCCATAAGGCCAACTGGCCAAGGCTTGGAGATATAACAAATCTCCCTAACATATAGAAACAAACACAGAAAGACAACTAAAATGAGAAAACAAAAAGTATGTTGAAAATAAAACAATAGGAGACAATTTTAGGAAAAATCTAAAATAAATGGAGGCAAGCAAAGTACCAGATATAGAGTTCAAAACACTGGTTGTAAGGAGTACCTACATATATAAAGCAATTATTGACTGACATATAGGGAGAAATCGACAGTAATACACTCATAGTAAGAGACTTTAACATCACATTGACATCAATGGACAGATTTTCCAAACAGAAAATGAACAATGAAATGGAGCCATAAATGACACACTAGATCAGATGGATTTATTGATATTTTTAGAGCATTTCATCCCAAAGCAGCAGAATATGCCTTCTTTTCAAGTGCATACGGAACATTTTCCAGGATAAACCACATGTCAGGCCACAAAACAAGTCTCAATCAATTGAAAAAGATTGGAATCATATCAAGCATCTTATCCAACTACAATGGTAAGAAACTAGAAATGAACTACAAGAAAAAAACTGAAAATACACAAACGCATGGAGTCTAAATAACATACTACTAAACAATGAATGGGTTAATGATGAGACCAAGGAGGAAATCAAAAAATACCTAGAAACAAATGAAAATGAAAACACAAGAAATCAAAATCTATGGAACACAGTGAAAGCAGTCCTGAGGGAAATACAAAGCAATACAGCCCTACCTCAACAAACAAACAAAAAATTTCAAGTAAGCAATCTAATCTCAAACTTAAAAGAACCAGAAAAAAGAATAGCAAACAAAACCCAAAGTGAGTAGAAGGAAGGAAAGAATAAAGATTAGAGCAGAAATAAACAAAATAGAGTCTAGAAAAACAATACAAAAGATTAATAAAACCAAGAGTTTGATCTTTGAAAGAATAATGAAAATTGATAAAACTTTAACCAGACTTATCAGGAAAAAAAAAGAGAGGACCCAAATAAAATCAAAAATGAAAAAGAAATTGTAACTATGGACACTACAGAAATACAAAGAAGTATAAAAACATACTGAGAGCAATCATATGCCAACAGATTGGACAATCTACAAGAAGTGGATACATTTTAAAAAAACATATTATCTCTCAAGACTGAGTCAAGAAGAAGGAGAAAATATAAACTGACAGATTACCTTCAATGAAATCAAATCGGTAGTCAAAACACTACCAAGAAAACAAAAGTCCTGCCCTGGATGGCTTCATAGGTGAATTTTGCCAAACATTCAAAGAAGAATTAACACCTTTTCTTCTCAAACTTTTCTAAAAATTTCAAGAGGAGAGATGCCTCCCTAATTCTTTTTACAAGATCAACATTACCCTGATTCCAAAACCAGACAAAGACATTTAGAAAAAGAAAACTATAGGCCAATATCCCTGATGAATATTGAGGAAAAATTCCTCAACAAAACATTAGCAAATTGAATTCACCAAACATTAAAAAGATCATACATCATGATCAAGATGGATTTATTCCTTGGTTGCAAGATTGGTTCAATATACACAAATCAATTAATGTGATACACAACATTAACAAATTGAAATATAAAAATTATATGATCATATCAGTAGATGCAGAAAAAGCATTCAACAAAATCCAGCATCCATTTATGATAAAAACTCTCAACAAAGTGCGGATAAAGGGAACATACCTCAACATAATAAGGGCCATATATGACAAAACTACGACAAACATACTCAATGGGGAAAGGCTAAAAGCATATTTCTTAAGATCAGGAGCAAGACAAGAATGCCCACTTTCACCATTCTTCTTCAACATTGTATTGGAAGTCTTAGACAAAGCAATAAGACAAGAAAGAGAAATAAAAGGTATTCAAATTGGAAAGGAAGAAGTAAAACTGTCATTATTTGCAGATGACATGACACTATTTACAAAGAACCCTAAAGTTTCACCAAAAAAAAAAAAAAACTGTTAGAACTGATCAACAAATTCAATAAAGTAGCAGGATGCAAAATTAATATTCAGAGTTCAGTTGCATTTTTATACAACAATGATGAACTTTTGGAAAGAGAAATTAAGAAAACAATCCCATTTACAATTGAATCAAAAACAATAAAATATGTAGTAATCAAATTAACCAAGGAGGTAAAAGACCTGTTCTCAGAAAATTATAAGTTATTGACAAAAGAAATTGAAGAAGATACACATAAATGGAAACATATATCATGCTAATTGGTAGGAAGAATCAACATCTTTACAATGGCCATACTACCCAAAGCAATCTATAGATAAAATGCAATCCCTGTCAAAATATCAATGGCATTTTTCAGAGAATTAGAACAAAGAATCCAGAAATTTATACGGAACCCTAAAAGATCCCGAATAGCTACAGCAATTGAGAAAGAAGATCAAAGTTGGAGGCATCACGCAAGCCTGATATCAAACTATACTGCAAGGTTATAGTAATCAAAACAGTGTGGTACTGGCCTAAAAACAGACACAGATCAATGGAAGAGAATGGAGGGCCAGAACTGAATTAAATTCATGCCTAAATGGTCATTTAATCTATGACAAAGGAGGCAAGAATATACAATGGGGTAAAGACAGTCTGTTTAACAAATGGTGTTTGGAAAACTGGACAGATACATGAAAAAAAATGAAACTGGACAACTTTCTTACACCACATACAAAAATGAACTCTAAATGAATTAAAGACTTAAATATAAGACCTGAAATCATAAAACTTCTAGAAGAAAACAGTAAACTCTCTGATATTGCTATTAGTAATTTTTTTCTGATATATCTCCTCAGACCATGGAAACAAAAGAATAAATAAACCAGTGGGACTATGTCAAACTAAAAAGTTTTTGTACAGCAAAGAAATCATCAACAAAACAAAAAGATGACCTACTGAATGGGAGAAATATTTGCCTCTGATACATCTGACAAGGGGTTAATATCTAAAATTTATAAAGAACTCACTCAACTCAAGAGCAAAAAAAAATTCAATTTAAAAATGGGCAGAAGACCTAAATAGCTATTTCTCTAAAGAGGAAATATACTTGGCCAATAGACATATGAAAAAATGCTTGCTATCACTAATCATCAGAGAAATGCAAATTAAAACCACAGTGAGATATCACCTTACACCTCTCAGATTGGCTATCATCAATAAATTAAGAAGTAAGTGTTGGTGAGCATGCAGAGTAAAGGGAACCCTCTTACACTGTTTGTTGGATTGCAAATTGATACAGCCTCTGTGGAAAACAGTTTTGAGGTTCTTCGAAAAATTAAAAATAGAACTACCTTTTGATCTAGGAATTGCACTCCTGAGTATTTATCGAAAGAAAACCAAAACACTAATTCATAAAGCTCTATGCACCCTTATGTTCACAGAAGCACTATTCACAATAGCCAAAATATGGAAGCAACCTCATAGACAACTGGATAAAGAAAAAGTGGTACATATATACAGTGGAATATTACTCAGCCATAAAAAAAAATGAAATCTTACCATTTTCAATGACATGGACAGACTTAGAGGGTGTTATGCTGAGTGAAAGAAGTCAAACAGAGAATGATAAATACCATATGATTTCACTTATATGCAGAATCTAAGGAACAAAAGGAATGAACAAACTAAATTAAAACAGACTCACAGATACAGAGAAAAAACTGGTGATTGCCAAAGTGGAGGGAGGTTGGGGGTCTCAGGGAAAAAGTGAAGGGATGAAGACGTAAGAATTAGTAGTTACAAAACAGTTATGGGGATGTAGAGTACAGCATAAGGAATATAGTCTATAGTATTTTAATGGCTGTGTGTCATGACAGATGGGTGCTAGAGTAATCAGGAGGATCACTTCATAAATTATATAAATATCTAGCCATTTTACTGTATATCTCAAACTAATATAAAATAAAAAATGAAATAAAAAAATATAGAAAATATGAATAGGCCTATTACATGTAAAGAGATCGAATAGGCAATCTAAAATCTTACAAATAAAAGCCAAGGATGAGATGACTTCTGAAATTAATACTACCAAAGTTTTAAAGAAGAATTAACACTAATCTTTCATAAACTCTTTCAGAAATGAAAGAGAAGGAAACACTTCCTAATTCATTTTATGAGGCCAGTATTACTCTGAATAAAAAATTAGATGCAGACATCACAAGAAAATAAAACTGAAGAAAAATTTCCCTTATGAATACAGATGCAAAAATCTTCAACAAATACTAGCAAACAAAATCTAGAAATTTATACAATGGATTACACATTCTGAAAAAAGTGGAATTTATTCCAGAAGTGAGAGGTTTTTTTTAACATATGAAAATTAGTCAGTGTAATGAACCGTATAATAAATGGCCAACACTATCAAATGATTATCTCAATAGACACAGAAAATGTATTTGGAAAAAATAAACACTCTTTCATGATAAAAACATTCAACCAATTAAGATTCGAGAGGGATTTCATCAACCTGATAAAGGGTATTTACAAAATTCCCACAGCTAACATCATATTCAATGGTCAAATACTAAAAGCTTTCCTCTTAATATCAGAAACAAAGCAATAATGTCCATTCTTGCCATTTCTATTCACCATTGTAGTTGAGATTCTAGTCGGGTTGATTTGACAAGAAAAAAAACAAAGAAAAATTATTTATATTAGAAAGAATTTGTAAAAGTATTTCTAGTGACAGATGACATCATCATGTATATAGGAAATTTAAAGAAATACGACAAAAAGTAAACATTAGAGCTGATAAGTTAGTTCAGCAATGTTGGAGGATATAAGGTTAATATACAAAAATTAATTATGTACACTAGCAATGAAAATTTTAAAATAAAAATTTTAAAAATCAAAATAATTTAAAACATGATTTAAAATATTTTGGAAGAACCTGCTCTTGCCCCTAAGAACAGGGATCACCTCACGTGGCCAGCACATCACAGCACATGTGTGTGTAAGCCCTTCTGCACGGATCCACGGATGCTGAGGAAATCAACAGGTTTGAAAGTCGGGAAACCAGAATTGATGTTATTGGATGGTCTTGGCTCAGTGTCCCCTGAGGTTACAGTCAAAACATCAGTGGGAGCTGCAGTTGCCTGAAGTCTTGATTGGGCTGGAGGTTGTGCTTCTGACATGACTGTCACATGGCTTTTGGCAGGAGGCCTCAGTTCCTTGCCTTGCAGACTTCCCTCAGGGTTGCTTGCTGTGGCATCTGGCTTCTCCCAGAGAGAGCACGCAGAAACAGCCATGCCTTTTATGACTTATTCTGTCACATTTGCCATGTCCTGTTCTTAGTGAGTCCACACTCAAAGGGAAGAAAACTAGGCTCCATTCTTTCAAGGGAGGCATATCTAAGAATTTGTGCACATATTTTTAAAAAGCCACCATCATAGAATCATCCTAGCTACAGAGCCATTCCTCCACTCTCACAAATGAGGAAACTGAGTCCCAGAGATACAACATCTTCTCACTCCTGCTCTGTATGGCATCGAATCCTTTCTTTTATCACCCTTGGTCTTTGAACTTTCTGGCTTCTCTTCTGGGCTATAGAATTGAAATTGGTAACATTAAATGGAATCTGATTATCTAAAAAATAAAAGCTTTTAATTCCATTTATAATAGCATCAAAAAGAATAAACTTCAGTATAGATTTAACAAAAGAAGTGCAGAGCTTGTACACCAAAACTACAAAACATTGTTGAAAAAAATTAAAGTAAACATAAATAATGGAAAACGATATCATGTTCATGGGTCGTTTTGGAAAATTTTTATTTTTTTCTTTATTTTTTAATTAGAGTTGACATTCAATGTTATTTTATATTAGTTTCAGGTATACAACATAATGGTTGTAGACATTTATATAGTGTATGAAGTGATCCCCACAATTATTCTAGTATTCGCCTGGCATTATGTGGTTATTTCAATATTATTGACTATATTCCCTCTGCTGTACTCCACATCCCTGTGACTATTTTGTAAGTACTAATTTGTACTTCATTCCTTCACTTTTTTTCACTCAGCCTCCTAACCCCACTCCCATCTGGCAATCACCAGTTTGTTCTCTGTATCTATGATTCTATTTCCATTGGAGTGGAAGACTTGTTATTATGATCCCAATACTTCCAAAATTGATTTTCAGACTGAATGCAGTCTCTGTTAATATCCCATCTGTTTTTTTGTTTTGTTTTGTTTTGTTTTTGCAGAAATTAATAAGTAGATCCCAAAATTCATATGAAAATACAACGACCCAGAAAAATTAAGTTAAAACAATACTGAAAGAAAAGAACAAATTTGGAAGACTTGTATTCCCAAGTTCAAATCTTACTACAAAAGTACTATGATCAAGGGTCTGTGATACTAGCATAAGGAGAGACATCTAGATCAATGGAATAGAACTGAGAGTCTAGAAACAAACCCTTACATTATTTGTGAATCGATTTTCAACAAAGATGCCAAGATATTTCAGTGGGGGAAAGAATACTCTATTCAACAAATGGTGCTGTAACAACTGGATATTCACCTGCAAAAGAATGAATTTGGATGCTTACCTTATCCCATAATCAAAAAAATATATCAAAATGGAACAGAGACATCAATTTAAGAGTTAAAACTATTTTTTAAATTATACATTTTTAGAGGAAATCTGTTATGGGTTGAATTGTGTCCTTCCCCCAAAAAAGATATGTTGATTCTTTACCCTCAGTAGCTTAGCATATGGCTATATTTGGAGATAGGGTCTTTACAGAGGTAATCAAGGTAAAATGAAGTCATTATTGGTTTCCTTATAGAAAGGGGAAATTTGGACACAGTGAGACACACACAGAGATAATGCCACTTGAAGATTGAGACTGAGATTGGGGGATGCTTCTACAAGCCAATGAATACCAAAGAGTGCTAGCCAACCATCAGAATCTAGATAAGGAACATAGACAAAATTCTTTCTCATTGAACTCAGGAAGAACCAATCCTACTGACACCTTTACCATAGACTGCTAGCCTCCAGAACTGTGAGACAATACATTTCTGTTAAGCTACCCAGTTCGTGGTGCTTTTTTACAACAACCTTATCATGCTAATACAAAAACAGAGGAGTAAATCTTCATGACCATAGATTAGTCAGTAGGTTCTTAGATATGACAGCAAAGGAACAAGTAAAAAAAATAGTTAAAAACAGATAATTTGGACTACATCAAAATTTAAATATTTTTGTACATCAAAGAACTCTATAAGGAAAGCAAAAAATTACCCACAGAATGAAATAAAATATTTGGAAATCATATATCTGATAAGGGTCTAGTATCCAGAATATGTAGATAGCTTGCAACTCAACCAGAAAAAGGCAAATGGTGTCATTAAAAATGGGCAGAGGATTTGAATAGACATTTCTTTAAAGAATATATACAATGGCAAATAAGCACATGAAAAAACGCTCAACATTATTATTTATTAGAAAAACACAATTCAAAATTGCAATGATATACTACTTTATATTCATAATATGACAGAAATAAAAATATTTCTCCCTTTATAGAGCTTATCTTTTCATTCTTTTAACAGAGACTTTTGCAGAGCAAAAAAATTTAATTTTGAGGATATCCAATATATCAGGTTTTTTTTTTTTTATAGAACAATCACACTTTCGTTATCAAGTCTAAGACCTCTTGGTCTAGCCCTAGATCTTCCAAATCTTTCTCCTATTTTTTTAAGTGCTATAGTTTTAAATTTCACATTTATGTCCCTGATCTACTTTGAGCTGTAAATAACATTGGGTTTTTAACTTTCGTTTTACACTTGTTTCTTGGTATTATATAGAGTTTCAATAGATTTTTGTATATTGGTTTTGTATTCTCAACCTCGCTAAACTCAGTTTCGGTTTTCTGAGAATGCCTTTATTTCCTCTTCATTCATGGGACATTGAACTCACAGTTGACTTCTTTCAGCATTTGAAAAACGTTCTGTCACTTCTCTTTGTCTTCCATGGTTTTCAATGAGGAATCTGCTGCTATCCCAACTGTTGTTCCCCTACAGGTGCTGTATAGTTTCTCTTTGGCTGTTTTCAGGTTTTTTTTCTTTTCTTTAGTTTTCAAAATTAAATTATGATTTATTTGGGCTTATCCTCTTTGTGGTTCACTAAGTTTCTCAAATACATAGTTTTATGACTTTCAGCATATTTTGGAAGTTTTCAAACATCATTTTCTCATATATTCTTTCACTTGCACTCTCTTTCTCTCTTCTTCTGGAATATCAATGATACAAATGTTAGATCTTTTGTTTTCACCCTCCAGATTCCCTGTGGCTTTGTTCAGTTATGTCAATCTGTTTTTTTCCCCGTTGTTCAAATTGCATAAATTTACAAATCTGTCTTCAAGTTCACTGATTCTATCCTCTGTTATTTCCACTCTACTATTGAGCCTATCCAGCATTTTTAATTCATCTTGCTATGTATTTTTAGTTTTATAATTTCAATTTCGTTATTTTTTATAACTTGTCATTCTTTGTTGAGATTTCTAATTTTTCATTTGCTTCAAGAGAATTTGTAATTGGTTGTTGAAGCATTTTTATTATTGTTACTTTAAAACCCTTGTCAGATAATTTCCAGCATCTGATTTATCTCAGTGTTGGTATCTGTTGACTGTCTTTTCACATTAAAGTTTGATTTTCTTGGTTCTTGTTATGATAGGTGATTATTAATAGTATTTTGGACAGTTTGATTGTATGTTAGGAGACTCTGAGTCCTATATAAGTCTTTTCTTGTAACAGGCAGCCACCCTATTTAGATTTAGCATGAAAGTCCTGGCCTAATTTTGTAAAGTGTGATTTCGAAGATAATTTAATTGTCTTTATGGTCTTAATGGTACTATTTTAGTCTGCTTGGTCTATCTGGTGCTGATGAAGTTCCCACTCATTTCTGCTGATGTTGCCTGAGAGGTGGAGGTTGTTTCCCAGGCCAGACCACCTGGTGAACCTATGTTAGGGAAAAATAGTCATTGTCCTGCAGGGAGGATGAGCACATCCCAGGCCAGGCCACTTGTTTTGGCAGGCTATCCTGTGCTGGTGCCAAGAAGAGAAGAGTCCCAGGAATGAAAGAGAAAGAGAGTTGTTCCTCTGGCTTTTTATTCTCAACAGGGTTCCCAATCAATTACTTTTTATAGTACTTCTTGGATTACATGATGTTGTCAGAGGATCACCTGTTCCATGTTGGGAGAGTTGAAACTTCTCTGGCTGCCTTCCATTGTTAGGTTGGGGATTGGGAAATGTCAGGTCTGGGTCACCTTCTTCTCATGGGTTAAGAGACACATGATGTCCTGCTGTTGTGCTATTCTTCCAATCTATGATCCCTAACCAGCTCACCTTCTTAACACTTTTTAAGTTCTCCTTCAGTTGTGTCTTTTGTTGTTTCCACAGTTTATAGTTGTACTTTGGGGGAAGATCTGAACCAGAAGACCCCATAAAGCATTTAAAAATCATTATTAACTGTCATAAAGATGAATAATACTTTCTTTCTGCCCTCAAAGAACTATCCTCTAGTCAAAGAGATGAGACAAGAATATAAATATAATAGCAGCATTTACTATTTACTATGTTTCACTTTGTTGTTAATAAATATTCAGTTTGAGCTAATACATGTTTAATATTTTATAACTTCTGAAGGAGGTATAAAATGTTGCCCATTTTAAAGATGCTCAAAGGAGCTTAAGCAACTTGCTCAATATTACGTATCTAGTAGGTATCAAAGTCAGGACTGGGACCTAATCAGTCTGGCTTAAAAGTTGTTACTCTTAACACTATGCCAAGTTGGGTGTCAACAGAAAGAGGAAAACAAATGGCTGTAGGATTCAGAAGAGCTGGTGAGCCCTCCATAATGTGGACATCAAGAAGAGATGGTTTTTAGGTACAGTGTAGTATAAATAGGATTTCAATTGGTTAAGGTGGTGGAAGTCTAGTTAGATGGGAAAACATGTATAAAGACCCTGTAGGGCCTACCAAATAGCTACAGCACCTGCTATATAAAGTGGTATGAGTTGGGACTACAAAGGAGGTTGGAGTCATAAGATAGAAGGCTTTGAATGCCAGGTCGAGGAAGTCATTCTTGACTTCATAGGAAATAGTGACTTCACAAAAGGCATGGCCTGAGCCAATGGGTCATTTCTAAAGAACAATCTGGTGGTAGCAACTGAAAATGGATGCATGGTACTCAGTGGAGACTAGGAACGAAGGCTTGGCCTAGGACCATGAAAGCTGAGATGGAAAGGTGGTAATGGATTCAAGAGATATTTAAGAGGTAGAATTAACAGAATTCAGTGACTGATTATATGTGGAGACTGAGCAAGAGAAAGGAGTCAATGATGACTCCATTTAGGAGCCCGGCTGGCTGGTAATGCCATTAACTGAAATGTTGACTTCTTCTGGCTCAGGAAATGGAAAAAGGTAGTATAGCATTGTCTGTGTATTAGTCTTTTGAGATGTAAAGACTTATTCTGTTGACAGGCAAATTCTTTTCTCAAGGCAAAATTCCTTTCACCTTTCCTCATAGATCCTATTTCCAACTGTTATAAACATTTTGCTTTGCTCTCCTCTGGACATGCTCTAATTGCTGACACTCTTAGAATGCAAGATGCAGGCAATTGTGAGAGCAGGGTGGAGAGAAAGTGAGAGAGAGTGAGGGAAAGTGTGTGTGTGTGTTGGGACAATGATGATATGGCATAAGGATGTGGCCTGAATTCTAAACTTTAACTTAGACACAAAAGACCTGTGGTTATCTTACTCCATCTGTACTGTGATTCTTATGTAAGAGCCTTGTCCATTTTGACAAGAAATCAGAGAACAATAAAGCGGTAATGGAGTCTTCAGAGTTAAGACAAGGAATAGGGAGTCTTGGGGTTTAACTCCAGCTCAGCCTCAGATTATCTGATAGGCCTTGAGAAATATTCTTACATTCCACGTACTCACCTCGGCTATAGTTGACAGTCTATTATGTTGAACTATGTGAAATTGCCGATACTTGACTAATTTTGACTGGCACAAACAGCAGTATCACATGGTTCAACTTAGTACTTTCATCTATTGTAGTCATGTACCTGCTTACCATACCACTTTCCCACAGTACACACACGCCACTGCTAGCTTGGAAGCTCCTTTATGGCTGAAACAGTTCTGGATTTCTTAAAACCAAAAAGGCCTAGATTTGCTGTGTTTGCTGACTTCCATGGTAGAAATTACTCTTGCCATTACCAATTTCACCTATCATTGTGATATAACTGAATGTAGAGTTGAGAATATTATGTACAATTGGCTCTTGAGAGCTTGTACAAGCTGGCTCTAATATACCACTGCTTATCTCTGCATCCCTTACAGTACTTAGCACGTGATCTAGGACTTAGCATGAGGGTAATAATTGCCAATCTGAAGATACAGCTTCCTCCTGAAGAATCCAAGCTGCACAGATAATGCCAGAAATAATGACAACTATTTTGGCACCTTGCTTTACAGTTTCCCAAATATTTTTATATTAATTTCATAAGAGGGAGACAGGGTAAGAATTGAAATTCTTATTTGATGCATGAGGAGGCTGAGGTCCAAAGAAGTGAGGGTAGTACCTAAGATTATACAGTCATGGGCAGGCCAGGAACAGAAAAACAGGTTGCTAATGTAACTCCCAGGAAAGTAGGCAGGTATTCCTACTATCGGACTCTACTCACTGGAACTCACTTCCATCTTGGGCTATGGAAAAGATACTCCCTGATTCATGAACCAGGAGCTGGGAGATTGAAGACCATTTCTACAAGCTGCTCACAATTACTTTGAATAGTGGTTGCCATGAGCACAACCAGTTAAGGAAGAAGCCACATGAAGCCATCTGTACTCTGTGTGTTCCTCTACCCAAGCTAGGAATATGTTCATCTTGTGTATTGAGAATGAGAGAGAGAGAGGGAAGAATGGAGAGAGGGAGATCAAAAAAATTGAGAGACTGAAAGAAACTCAAACTGAGAACTTGGGGTTATTAAGAAAGTGAATTCTTTTAACTATGGCAATTATTCAAAATCCTAAAACACACAGACACACACACACACACACAGACACACACACACACACATCAAAAATAAAACTCTAAAGTCACTGTATCTAATAACTGGGCTGTCAAAGTGTAGGATCTGGCTACGGGCAGGTGCAAATTTCTTTACACAGGGCCCTGGCCATGTGAAAGAGATGAGCTCATTGAGAACTTGGGGTTATTAAGGAAGTGAATTCCTTTAACTATGGATGCTCCCAGCAAAGGCCTTCCCCAAGCCATTTTTTTAACTTCCAGGTAAGTAGAGTCTCTTTTCAAACTGGTTTACCACTAATCCTAGCCCAAGAGGTGGCATTATAAAGACCCTACAAATGCATTATCTTAAGGCTAGGCTGCTTTGAAAGTAGTCCTCAAGGTAAAGACCACAAGGAAACGATTTTGGTGAGTCCTCTCTTTGCACCGTATATGTAGATGCAACTTACTTGCCTGTACAAAAAGCTACTGGGAAATCATCAAAGCCCAGCCTTGGCACCAAGCACCAGACACAGTTAACTCCTTCCCACTCACCTGTTTGGTTTCACTGTTCCTCATTTTCCTCCTCCCTTTGCACCTGGGTTTCTAATACCCACTTTGGGCCCCTTATTTGGATGATGGTTTTAATCCTGATTGGACAGTTCAGAACTTAGCCTGTTCTTTGAGGTACAACCTGCTCCAGGTCCCCTAGCTCCAGGAACTTTCAATTTCTGGTAAAAGAAACACTTGTTACCCATTCTCCTTGAAGTCTCTATCCCAGCCTTTCCTTGTGGTAGGACATTGGACCTTGAGCCTGGATGCTCACAGCCCTAGCTTTTCTGAGACCCTTGGATCTGGCCACAACAGGCACTTGCAATGCTCAATGGGAGAAGTATGAGGGGCCCATATTTATTACTTGCCCACGTGCTATGGCCTCCACAGAAGGTGACTAGGTTGACTGGATTCTCTCCCACTACAGGATCCACACCTACCAAGGATCCAAAGTGAGGCTGCTTATGCACCAAGGATATAAGCCATGATGACAGCTAAGACTTTCTACCATCTGAGCAGGGCCTGCATAGGCCAGACACTTGACAAAAAGATTTTATGCACATCATTGCCAATCTCCCATTTTATAGATGAAGATGCTGAGGCTTAGAGAAAGTTTCACTTATCCAATTCCACATAGCTGGTAGGTCATAAACCTAGGACTGTTTGACTCTAAAATTCATAATGTGTAATCTCTTACAGGTGTCCAGGAGTAATGACAAAGGGCCTAGGTCAGGGGTCCCCAACCCCTGGGCCATGGACCAGTACTGGTCCGTGACCTGTTAGGAACCGGGCTGCACAGCAGGAGGTGAGCAGCAGGCCAGGGAGCGAAGCTTCATCTGTATTTGCAGCTGATCCCCAGAGCCAGCATCACTACCTTAGATCCATTTCAGATCATCAGTCATTAGATTCTTATAGGAGCACCAGTCTCTTGTGCATATTAAAATGAAAGGAATTACCTGCTCTGTGGTGATGACTTTTTAAGCTTTGTTTGTTATTTTATTTCTAAAAGAGTGCCAACATTAAAAAGATGTTAGAGAACATCAAGTAAAGCAATAGTCTTATACATCTCTGCCTAGGTTAGGCCATCATTGAGAGATTGTGTCTTGTTCTGGGTGCACACTTAAAGAAGGCCAAACACTGGATTGTGTTCAGGAAAGAGTGAGAAGGCTGAGGAGGGGGATGAGACCTAGGACTCACAAGGAAAGGTTGGAAGGACCTGGAACTGTTCAGCCTGGAAAAGAGATAACTCTGGGTGACACAAGCCGGATCATGTCATTCTCTGCTCCCATCTAACTCAGGAGAGGAGCTAAGGTTTTTACAATGGTCTATAAGGCCCTTTTCTGCCTCCTCTACCCCCAAAGGGACCTCATCTCCTATTACTGTCCCCTCACTCACTCCACTTCAGTCACACTGGACTCCTGTTCTTTTGCCTCAAAGGTTTAGCTCCTCTCTCTAATGTGACCTGTTCAATCTCCTCTTGACTATTTTAATTTGCAATCTCCTATCTCTCCTTCACTACTTAATTTTTCCCCATTGTACCTATCACCATCTGACATGCTATATCTTTTGTTTATTTATTTTGGTTATTATCTGTCCCCTCCTCTGAAAACAAGTAAACCCTGTGAGGGCAGGGGTTTTAATCTTTCTTGTTCACTGCAGTACCCTTAACACCTAAGATAGAACCTGACATATAATAGGTACTCAATATCTGTTGAACCAAAGAACACCATCTCTGTCTTCAGTTCTGAAAGGGCTGTTATAGGGCAAAGAGAACAGACAAGATCTGTGTGCCTCCTACGGACTAAGCTAGGCAGATTCCAGCTCAATATAAGGAGGGACATCTTAGGCATTAAAACTGCTCCAAGAATCTATGCTAGTGTAGGTGAACAGGAACAGGACAGATGGTGTAGGAATAATTTAAACATCAAAAGGAGAAGGGTTTGGAAAGGACTTAAGCCTGAGATTCTAATATTTTCCAACCCCTTCATTTACAGGTGAAGAAATTGAGGGTCTGAGAAATCACCCAAGTTTCCATCAGTTACAAGCAGAGCAGGGACTAAAATCTTGGTGTCCTGAATTCTAAGACAGTGAAATCACGTTTTTGTTGTTGTTATTTGTTTCTTTGTTTTTGTAATAGGCAGTATTTTTGTGACAAGGTAATTTCTGGAAATGTTCATGTTTGTTTGTGCCTGTTGTTCCTCTATGTCCCCACCTCCAATTCCACCACTCCATGGAAGTAACCAGGCCCTTGACAAATGCCTTACAAGAGGTATTACAAAGTATAGAAAACAGAAACAGGCTGAAGTCACCAAATTTATCATTTTTTATGAAAGCCTGAAACCCCACACTAAGGACATATTGTCATAAAGGAGAAGAAAGACTTTTGAAAGCCCAGAGAGAAAAAAAATAAGGAAGATTCCTAACACTCCAAGCTCCATGTGGAAAGGAGTCTGGGGCAGAAGAAACTAAGGTACTGCTTATGGCAGTGCTTCAAGGATGGGGAAGAGATGGCTTTAAGGTACCCAGAGGAAGGCCGAACCTAAGTCTCCAGGGCTCTCAGCTTCCCCTCCCACAGGGGAAATAAGGGTATCAGCTGTGATGGGAACAGATTAGAGATTAGTTGTCCTTGCCTTAATTTCTGGGTACTACAAGTACCCCCTGGATTCCAGTATTACCCTTAGGGGACCCCTAGTCATGACTGACATGAAATATTTTGCTTTTCTGTTAGGATGGGGAGCTTGGAGCCAGAGCTCAGTTACTTTAAATAAAATAAACAAGGACTATTTTTTGGCTACCCACATCTGAGTTTGCAGACAGAGATTGTATGTGCATTCCATTTTCAGCTTCGTGAAGGACATAACAATACTTTAAATTACAGAATTTGTGATCAGACAGAATATCCACTTCCTGTTGGTGATGGGTGCTGCATAGGAAACCTTGGGAAGCCTCATGAGGTGCTTTATGGTCTGGGAGAACCACATAGAAAATGTGCTTAGAAATCCAAAAGGAGGAGGTGGAAAAGCAAGATAGAAACTGAAAGAGCAAAGGAGAGCAGCCTTCAAGAGCCCATCAGAAAGCAATTATTCTCCAAGAGAAAGAGACTGTTTCCCACTGTGGTTATTAAGTGATTTACAATTAAGTAACTCTTCATGATGCAATGCTCCAATTGATGGTGAAAGTCTGAGTGGCAGGAGGCCCATTCTCCAGACATCTAAGTGCTCACATCTATCGATTCATTCTGCTATTCATCATTTTTCCCAGGCCACTTATTAGCAGGTTTAAATGAGAGGAGAGTATGGCCCAGCTGACTGGGAACAATTCCCATAGATCCAAGGCTGGAGGTAGAAGTGAGGGAAGGGAGTTCCTCCCTGGGCTCACAAGGGCCTCTGACCCAGGCTTGGAGCTGGGAGGCTTGGCTGGGCCCAGTAGGATAAGAAGCCAGAGCTTTAGGATGCTCTGACTTGGGGCCTGCAGCTAGGGGCATTGCTGGGATTCACCCCTAGCACCCCCAGTGTACAACTAACCAGCAGCTTCACACAAGTGCAATGGAAGAAGCAGGAGATTTGGAGTCCACTGATCTGGCTGTAAACTTTGGTAAGGCTCTTAACTGAGGCTCAGTTCTCTCATCTAAAAGTGTAGGTAACAAAACATCTCTCAACACATCTATGCCCCAGCTTGCCCACCCTCTTTCTCACTCTGACTTGCAATCAGTCTTTTATATTACCATGAGCAAGTCATTTCATTTCTCCATGTCTCCATTTCCTCATCTGTAAACTGGGGATAAAATCATCTGCTTTGTCCACCCGCTTCAGGGGCCTTTTAGGTAATAATGGTGATGCAAAGAGTTTGCAGACTAGAAAGTGATACTCTCGGGTCACTTGCTCTTATTGGTTAGGTATTCCTCACAAAAGCCATGCAGACCAGCCTAAGTCTAGAAATTTATCCAGAGAGAGAAGAACAGTCAGTAGGGCCCAGAGCCCAGTCAGGATGGGGACAGTGGAGAGCTACCAGCTTACCCACAGCATCCTCCAAAAGGCTTGCACAAAGGTATTTTATCTGTTGAGTTTACACCTGCTCTAATAGAAAATGAGGACAAAGGCAGCCCATTCTCTAGGCAAACTCCAGCCCTCAAGAGGACCAGCAATGGAGCTGACCAAGGTGGTTTTCCTGATGATCTAAGGAAGGTCTTAGGAGGACTCCTCCACCCATGCCCCCCTCCAGTATTGTAAAGGACTCTCCAGGGAGCCATAGCAAAGACAGCCATCAGTCACAGCACAGCAGAAGGATCTCTTACCACTCATCCAGCAGGTGCAATGTATCAGTCATGTAGGGTACCAGAAAAAAATATTCCATCCCAGGCCAAATGAGTCAGAATCAGGGAGTGAGGAGTATTGGACTTAGGTAGTTGAAAATTTTCCACAGGCCACTCTGAGGTAGCCCAATCTTCTGACTTGCACATGGCAACAAGTTTAGCCAAATCTATGTCCATGCCACTCACATGTTATTGATGAGGAAACTGAGACTCAACAGGAGAAAACATTTGTGCAAGTTCTAGTTGATTAATGAGGAACAAAAATTGGGGCATAACCCCTCCCTGATTCCACACCCCTAAGAATTTCCAGTGGATGTAATAAGACTTTCCCAGAAGGTTTTAGTCCAAAAACTCCCCGAGCAAACATGACTCTCTTCTTTGTTTCATGAGCAGTCCAGTGCACAGAATTCAATTTCTATGAATTATCAACTTTCCTCCCAGGAGGTTCTCATTTTTCTTTCTTACTAATTTGTTTTATTTTGGCTTTGCTTGACACATGTGGTCCTGGGAGACACTAAGCTTCTTTGTGAATCTGGGAAGGGGCCCCAGGGAGTTCTCCAATTGTGTTTGTGACATCACTGTCTACAACACTTTCAAGCAGTTTTTATTTCAGGCTTTCTGGCTTGGACATGGTAATTGGGTAAAACTAAAGGAAGCCCATCAGCAAGTGTCGGTCGCCCTTGCTTGTCAGGAGTGAAGGGTAAGAGTTCGAAATAGGGAAATCAAGGCCATTAGCACAATCTCCTTCTGGTTGATGGCACAGGTAGTCCTCTGTATGAGTAATAGAAAATAGCAAGTGATTTCTCCCTAGGTTAGGACAGGCTGGGAAATCAGGACGTGACCCCAAGGGGACTGGGTTATTGTTATGATAAATCTCTGGTGCCTACAAGATAACATCCCTTACAATATTGGGCAGAAGCTACATGCCTCCCATTTAGCCCCATGATTGAATAGGTGTGGCAGGCAGCTGCCTGACCAGTATCTCATCTCTGCCCCTAGACCTGGGTGAAGGATGCCATTCCTGCAGCTTGGCCTGAGAGTCCCACCATTAGACACATCCTTTTGATGGAGCCATCAGTAGGAGGTCCACACCTCTACCTTCTAGCTGGTGGGGAGTCCAGCACATTTGCATGGACTGAAGCTAATTTCAGAAGTGCTAACCAGCCCCTGGCAGGTATTAGAGTATGGAAAGTGTGATGGAGAGTTTATCAACAGAGTATCATACTGAGATGCAGGGCATGGCTTGGATGAAGAACCGAAGTTTCCTCTACTTTCAGTTTCAGCTTTGACTTCTGTTTCCCCTTCTGGGGGTTCCCTCTAACTCCTTGCTTTCTCCATTTCTCTTCAAGGGCAAACCCATAAACTATGGGTCAGAGTCATACTGCTGTGGAACAAACCACAAGCATGCACTTTAGTGACTGGGGGGTCCATCTTGAACCCAGTTTATTGGCATTCAGCAAAAGACATATACATTGTTACAAACAGGAAGTGCATCAAGATATCCAGATGTGAGTGAGAACTAGGATTGGAAAGGTCACAATCCAGGCAATTTCGTGATGTCTCAGGAATAGGGAATTGGAAGCTAGGGCACATCAGGGGTCATGCTCCCCTTTCCATAGTGGGAGAGAAAGAATTCTTACATCTGGGGTGGGGATGTACTGCAATTCCCAATTTCTTCTCTCTATCCCCCAGCCATTTTATTTAACATGACCTAAATATACATTCCTGGTTTCTGCCTCCCACCCCCACCCCCATATACAGCAGGAAAAATAAGCACCAATAGTAACAAGAATAATTAAAGCCTTGCCTCCCGGTAAGCCCAACCCTTATACATATACATGCTGTGTAGATCTTATTTCTTTGGGGTGACTACAGGATGAAAATGTGGGGATCAGGCCAATAAGCCATCACCCTGATGATCACTGTTCCCCAGAGTACCATCCATGTGTGAGCTAGAGCAAGGCAGGGGAGGGGAAATGGTGATAAGGGGAGAGATTTCCCCCAAAGAAGCAAGAGGGATCAAGGAGTTACCCAAATGTCACTTCTGGGTGAATTTCCTAATCAACTGAACTCCCAGAAAGTCCCATGCAAGACTTTCCTCAATGAGATGGCTAATTCTTGATGGTTCAAGCATTACTGCCATCTGTTTTATCCCAACTTCTTGGGAAGGCAGGGTATAGGTGAAACCCTCTGCCCTCCCTACTGGGTGAAGAATGTCTCCATCCCCCAAATGCTCCTTTGGAGAAATTCAATGTAACAAATAGCAAAACATGGGCACTCTGGTTTCAAAACAAAAGCACAAACTATAAGGAGAAAAAAAAGAGAGAAAGACAAACACACAAGTACTTCCAGAAGGTCTACAAACAGGGAAGGTGCAGGATCCAAAAAATAAAATAAAGCCATAAAAACAACACACTGTCTACCAGGTTCCACATGCCTGAGTCACCTGGAATTTGTAAGTACCTGGGCATCTTCTGCTGTCCCTATCATGGAGGGAGGGGATGGACAGTGCAATACATCAGGGTTTGGGAGAGGGGAAAGAGTGAGGGCCCTGGGCAGTTGAGATGCCAGCCCTCTGCACAAGCAGCAACAATTTTTGTGTCACCTTTGTTTTGCTTAAAACTGTAAACAGCACTGCTTAAAAATAAAATATATCAGAAAAGAACAATTGATAAACATTTTCTATGAATATAAAATCAAACAATACAAAAATAGATAATTGAGATATATATATATATACATATATATATGTATATATATATATATATATATTAAAAACAACTTGGATGCAACATATACATGGGTAAACTTGAAGTCTCCCTGCTAACCCCCATGCCTCCCTCTAGCAATAGGGGCCCAGGGGCCAAAGGCAGGTAGGATGGGAAGGGTGAGAAAGCCACCGGCAGCAGGATAAGGGAAACATGTCTGGGTATGGGAAGCTACTTCCCTCCTTGGTACAGCACAAAGGAGGAAGGGAGACTAGTGTTGATGAAAGCCTTTGGCCCAGGAGGCTCATGAACTGGTGCCCAAGCTGAGTTCAGACAGGCATGAAAGGTCCTAAGGCAGGGCTTCCTTGAAGGTGCTAAAGCACTGAGATGCTGGTGCCCCTGGAAGAGGCCTCTTAGGTAGCCTTTTATATCCACAGTCACTGATTACCCAAGGACCAGTCTCATCTGGGAATTCTCAGGGTTGGAGATATCTGGCACTAGATAAGCCTGCTAGGTGGATAGATGAGGGTAGCCACCTCTTCTCAAGTCATATCTTCCCTTGAAGTAACATCTAAAAGCATTATCCCAAGATATGGTGTTCAACTGGTCACAGCCTAGGAAGTGTGGACTTAACATCAACACTTTTATTAGTCTGGGGCATATTTGGTGCTAGACAAGCAGGCACTGGTCTATGTTTGGGCAGAAGCCTGTAGTTTGGCTGGCTCTCTCAGTGTCACGCTGCACTGCCATCACACGCCCCCAGGCTGGTCTTCTTTCCTCTCTAGGTTGCAGCTGGAATTTGGCCATGAACTGCTAGAGTCTGCTTTTGCAGCCATGCACCCTGACTATCCCATTTCTGTTGGCGAGGATCTTGCCCTGGGCTGGCCAGGACAGTGAAAAGACTTGCAGGCAGTAATGTTGTCCAAACTATAAGCTGCTGCTGAGTCCTAGTCTCTACCCTGTGGAATGCAACTTTCCAAAGCCCAGGAAAGTATGTCAAGGCTATGACTGCTCCCTTCAGAGGTAGCACCTCTTGCTGCCCTCTTGTCACTAAGGGCAGCTCTCAGCCCTTGACCAAAGGCTGATCACCTACTTTTTCTCTTCCCAGAAAGTTTAGTGGCCCAGTGGGCTCTGGAGGCTGGTGATGGCTCTACTACCTGCTGTGACTGCCACGGTCCAAATCCAGACAGGAGCTTGAGCTGCTCTAAGGGACAATCAGAGACAGAGGAGGCAAGTGGTGGGTTTTCCCCTGTTGTAAAGGCATTTGGTGAGTGTTTAATTCCTACCAAAAAGCCAGGCCACGTTTAGCCCCACCCTCCCCAGGACAGCTTTGATGAGACGACTGAAGGTTGGAATTTGGCCACTTCTCTCCTGGTATGAGGAGGGCCTTCCTCACCCTATTTTACTTTCCTGCTCCATTACTGACACATTTCTTTGCAATGCTGACAAAGTCATCTGGAAGCTGGTCTGGGTCCCTTAAGCAGTGACATTGGTGCCATGCAAACTTACGTGGGGCTTCCAGTGGTACAGCTTCTACTAGCCAAGCTTGATTTTGGGGGGAGCAGTACTGGGCCAACCTCAATCTGATAAATGGTGACAAAGATCAGCACAATTGTATCTCCTGGCCAAGGGGCAGTTTGCCCACCAAGTCACCTTTGTGACTCAGGGAGTCAACAGTAGCTATTCCTAAGCCAAATTATCATATCTCAGGAATGGTAAGAGCTCTATTGATCTCTTCTCTTAACAAACAAGGAAATGGGTGGGAATAGGGGCAAGAACAGAGGCAGGGTGGACAAGGATTATAATTTGGTTCAATACATCCAGGTAAAAAATGTTCCATATGCTATTTCCAATAAAGAAATTTAAAAGGAACCCTCTTGTATTAGTGATTGATGAGAGGTTGAGCTTGGTAAGATTAGCTTTTTGCAATGCTTTCCTGACAGCAATTGTTCCTCACCAGTTTTTCCAAGCTAGCTTAACGAGAAAACTGTGTGGATGCAGGAGAAGGGAGGGTGTCATTCATTCCACAAAGGGCTGTAACTGCCATACAAGTCAGAGTCTTCAAGCTTGGCAGAGTGAGGGAAAGTCAGTCTTTCCTCTCAAAAAGTCCAGTCCTTTGATCATGCTAAAGACTTACCTAATTGGAAGAGGAAAACTCTTTAGAGAATTCAAAACAGTAGCCTACATGCCTTTGGTATTCTGTCTCTTGGGAGTGTTACTCTTTACAGCATCCAAATGAAGGACTGGGAAAGGCATAAGGAATTTTTTTTAGGGGGGGAGGCAATTTTCCATTCTAAGAAGCTGGGCTGCTTCAAGCTCTGCAAAGTTTGAAATCCTCTGTCCTGCTGGCTGGGACAAATAGACCTTTTTCTATCCTTTCCCTGCAATCTGGAAAAATCCCAGCCCCACAGCGAAGTCTAATTTAGGCCACTTCTCCTCTTGTACCTCAATTAAAAGAATTTATTCTTTACTATGAGATTATGAAATTTTCATTTGGAGGAGAAAAGAGGCAAAATTCAAAGGTATCTGCAACTCAGGAAGTCACAAACTTAAAAGAGGAAGAAGGAAAAAATCCTATCATTCCAGAGCTCAAGACTTATGGCAGTGTCTATGATAAAACCCTATTTTGTCTTCTGTCTGCAATTGGATAAATTTGATCACTTCATTAAGGGGAGTAGCATTTTTGTCTTCAACCCAAGCAGGCCATGTTAAAAAGCCCCCATCCAGTTATCATGCCAGAGTCCACAGCAATAGGCAGTGAGACACATGCTACTTGATCTTCTCTAAGGACAGCTAGCTAGGATGAATATATTATAGTCATTTTATGTAATGGTGGCAACTATGCCGAGACCAAAGGGAGTAGGGGTGGGGAAGATCTGTACCATAATTTCACATTGCTAACAGCAAACAAGGCTCCTGTCCCCACGTGGGAGGCAGTGCAGACCTGGCTGCTTATCAGTGGTTCATCATTCACTGGGTTGGGGAGGAGGTGGCAGGGGGCGCTAAGAGTTCAGCCTGTGTCAAGGATGCATGCTGTGTGTGTGTGTGTGTGTGTGTGTGTGTGTGTGTGTGTGTGTGTGTATATATATATATATATATATATATATATATATATATATATATACAATCACTAACTCTGCAACTGGAATAGGCACAAAATTACAGCATCCCAAACCCTGCATGGGTCACAAGTAGAAACCCCAAAAGCAAAAACCAGAGCGCAGCAGCAGCAGCAGCAGCATAGCAGCTGCCTCCCAGGGCAGATGTAATTGAGCTGAATGTGGCCACAGATGGCAGAAAAAGAAGGTGGGTAAACAAAGGTGAAAATTCATAGGAGCCTTCCTTGGCCAAAAGGATTTTCAAGTTAAACAGCAATACCCACCCCCAACCCTTCTGCCCAACTCCCAATCCCCATTCACATGCTTAGGCCCCATGCCCCCACTCCAGAATTGAAGATGACTACTCAGCTAGGTTTCCATTCATGACAGTGGAGGAATAGCTGGTGGAGAGAGAGGCATCTTGCCCAGCCTTCTCCTTTGATAGGTCAAGGCTGGAAGTCCCATAGTGCTGAGACTGTAGGGACTCACGCTGGACCCTAGACAGCTGACGGATGCCATGGGTGATGCCCACAGGCTTGCCCTGGGGCACAGGACTGTTGCTGAAACCACCAGAACTGGAGGAACAACTGGGCTCATCAATAGGCAGCAGTATATCTCGAGGCCTGGCCCTCATACGCTGGGAGGCCTGTGGCTGGAGGTTATAACAAGGGCCCATGGGCAGTGGTAAGTGTGAAGGCCGAGCTAGTTGAGGCTCAGATTCCCTGGGTGCCCTTGGCTCTGGCCCTGGTACTGATAGCAACACTGACATAGCCACAGGAGGTATACAACAGGCTGCCTGCCCATATGGAGAATGGCTTGAAGGACCATCCAACTGCCTGGTATTTATCCAGGCAGGGCCCACTGGGAGAGGACAGGGAGCCCAGGCAGGCCAGTCATAGGCCCCTGGTGGTTCAGTATAGAGGGACAAGGGACTGTCTCGGCCCCATTCTTCCTCCTCTTCTTCATCTGAATCTTCCTGCTGAACCTGAAGCTCATCAGACTCCATGTAGCCCTGGGCCAGGTGAGAATTAGAGAGTTCCAGCTCCAGAGTCTCTGCAGTGTCAAGGGAACGGCTCCTTCTGTTGAGGGCCATAGCGGCAGGTGGAGGTCGATGGTGCATGCCAGGCAGTCCTAAGTATCGAGGGAGACTGCTCACACCCCAGGGCAGGCCTTGGTAGAATCGGCTGCGGTAGTTGTTGTAGGCATGTTTCTGGTAGTAGCCCAGCTCAAAAGCTTCCAAGGAGGCTGCAAGGTCCTCATCATTGTGGAATTCAGGATTCTCTTCACATTTGCCTTCTCCATCCCGTTCCACATCAGCGATGTCAAAGGTCACCATTGGGGGAAGCTCAGGGAGGTTTTGAGTGAAGGATGAGTCAGAGTCGGTACTGCAGGACATACTGGAGAAGAGGTTCCCATTGCTGGTGAACTCAACGAGGGCTTGTGAGAAACTCACGGTGACATTCCCTTCTTTCTCAACTTCCTCTTCCTCTGGCTCTTCAGGGGGTGAATAAGTAGGGTAGGCCCTCCTGGGAGATCCTCCAAAGTTTGCTTCTTGCATGTCTGGCTCAAACATAGCATCACTCTGGAATAGCTGCATCAGGCAGGTACTTTGATCCTTCTTAGAGCAGGTTCCTTCGAAACGTTTCTCCAGAGGACGGAAGTCCCTCCAGTCTGGCTCACTGCTCGAAGTGGCAGGGAAAGCTGAGGTGGTTCCTCGGTGGGAAGTCTGAGAAGCCCCTGATGCCCCTGCCACCAGGCCCATTACTGATGGCCCTAAGGGCCTCATCTGATACTCCATGATGGGCTTTTCTTGACGTCCCTGGACCTCTCGGACTTGGGCCTCTCGAGCACGGGCTTCTTGGGCACAGCCCTCCCTGACACAGGACTCTTGGGCTCGAGCCTCTCTGACATGAGCTTCCTGGGTGTGAGTCTCTCGGGCACGTGCCTCCCTGGCCTCTTGGGCCTCGAGCTGTTCCCGTCGAAGTTCCCAATATAACAACTGCTTCTGAATGGTCACTAGCCGTTCTTCTTCTGTCTCCATCGCTCCAGGTGGCCGAGAGGAAGAAAAGGGCTCAAAGTTCAAAAAGGGGTCAAATATCTCAGAGCTGCGACCATGGAGGTCATAAAGGCAGTCATCTCCAGGTGGGGAGTTCTCAAGACTGTCATCTGGCTCATAGAATTCATAAAGGGCATCTCCACTATAGCTGTCTCGGGGCAGACAATCCCTGTGGACAAGCCCCAGGGCCTCACCTGAATCATCCTCAAATCCAGGTGTGGTGGAGTCATAATAACCCTCATCACTATTAGGAGCAGACTCTTGCTGGTCACTCTGAGGAGTCAAAAGGTCCCCAGGAGCTAGGCCAGAATAAGACCGAATTGGGTCAAAGAGCATGTAGCTGTGGTGGCCTGGGGATGTGGTGGTATGGTAGCCCAGATTCAGATTGGGTCTTGGGTACATCTGAGCACTTGCCCATAGATATTCTAAGTCTTCATCTTCTTCTGCCTTGACTTCTTCTCCTTCCTCCTCTAATTCTACCTCCTCTTCCTCTTCTTCCTCATCATCATCATCTGGCAAGGCCATCTCCTCCCCACCTCCTTGATAAGTCACCAGGCAGGAACTTCGCTTGGTCCCATCTCGATTGGCCCTCTGGCCTCCAGAGGCCATGCTATCTGTCATACTGTCCATGTCTTGCTCTGCTATGATGTCACCACAACCTGTCAGTGAGTCAAAACTTTTCAGAGACGTTACGTCCCCAAACAGGAGGCTCAGCTGGTCCACTACAGGGCCATTGGGTGGATTTACCTCTCCTACCACCACCTTCTCCCCTGTTTCTGGGCTGTGGGGCTCCTCTAGGCCACTGGCTTCAGGGACAGGTTTGAGCTGCAGGAGTGCTGAGGCACAGACCTCCATGGGTTTTTCTGGATCTTTATAGGCTGTCTTTGTGGCTGCTGGAGAAGACTGTGGTGCTGAAGAAACTTTAGGTCTAGAGGCATCTTGGGCTTTGGCCTTTTCTTTTCTTGGGGCTTGAAGGGTTTCCTCAGCATGGGACATAAGGGCTGAGTTCACATGCTCATGAGGCCTGGCTCTGGCCCCTTTGGGCCCCTTGGCCCCTGGCTTACTTTGCTCAGCCCCAGAGATTTTAACCTTTCGGTAATGGCGGATACTGCTGAAAAAACCTTTTAGGCCTTTTTTTGGCTTGGGCACAGAGAGTGCCTTCTTAGCTCCAGCTTTCTCTGTGGCTGTAGCCACTGATGCCTTGCTTCTGAAGCCTGTCTCCAAAGCCCCGTGGGCACTCTGGGAATTAGTCAGTTGGCAGGGTGACTCAGACAAAGGTAGAAAGAAGCTAGGTCCTTCACTGACAATGTCTTCATGACTATGGGCTGCTTCACTCAGACCATCATGGGTCTTGCTCTTGCTAAGGCCCTTCTTGGAGCTGCCTTTCCCAGAACCTTTGCTCCGTCCCCCTCCAAAGAAACTAGGCAGAGTACAGATGCCTTTCTTGCCGCCAAATAATTTCATTGCAGTTTTCTTCAGCCTACTTGGGCCAGATGAGGGTGGCTCTAATTCTGGCCCTTCCATTGTCTCAGATTCTTTGTTCTTGGCTCCTTTCTCTGCCCCTTGGTCCTGGGTGTCCACAGAGGTTGCATATCCCTTAGCCTGAGCAACTTCATCCTTTTGGGTCTCCATGGTGATGGGGACAACTCAGTTATGTTCAGCTCAAAATGCAGCCTTCTGGCTTCCAGGTACTATTATAACATCATCAGTCAGGAAGCATCATTATTGGGTCTGGAAGAGATGAGAGAGATAAAGACAGAGAGACAGTACTGGTGAGCAAGCATCCAGGCAGGGTTTGTTTTCACAGGTGTCTGCGGTTTCAGGCTTGAATGGAACAAGAGAGAAAGAGAAAATGTAGGGAAAATCATAATTCACTCCATATGCTTGGCTTGCTAGGCCAGCCTCCTCTGGGCTCCAAGGCAGTGAAACCCTACACTGAGCAATAGGCAACCATCACCCCTACCTCCATGCTGGGTCTACTCCCTTCAGGCCACCTTAAGCTCAGGGGAGCAATGAGCACAGGAAACTGTAGAAATGAGAAAGATCCCAAGGTGTTATTGGCTACAGGAGAGGTTGTCAAAGGGGTAGGGTAGGGAGAGGCAGAAAAAGTAGGGCAGAGGTCAGAGGTCAGCTCTGATGACTGAATTTTTGAAGAGCATCTGGCAAAACATCCCATTGAGTTCTCACTGAGCTCTGTGCGGTTCAGACCTCAATTTCACATTAGCCTGGGCACTCATTGACATTTTTCCTGGGGATAGAGAGAAGGAGACCTGAAGTTTCACTTCCTGCCCACAGGCTCCCTAAATGACCTGCAAGACCATGTTTGAGGACCTGCCTCACAGACCATATTCCAGAGCTGCTATCCAGGATCTGCTAAGAGTACATGGTGGCCTTGGAGCAAGGCACTCTCTGGGGTTCACTATCCTCAGTCCAAGAGGACTAGCAATACCTCCCCCATAGTGGTTATATGAGGGATAAGTATAGGTCAGACTCTCTATTGACTGTCCTGCTGGGAAGAGACTTTAATGTGGCCCTTAGTAACTGGAACCTCCAAGTTCCACTTTAAAACCATGAGCCAGACTGTTTCTTCTCCACTACTCCTTCTCAATTATTTTGGCTCCTATTAGCTCCCCATCTAGAAAGGGAACTCTTTGAAGGCACAATTCCACAAGATTCATGTTCCTGGCCTAGGAGTTAGGCTCTCAACATCTATGTAAATAATAAAACTGGTATAAGGCACACCCTTCCAATCTAGGCTCACAATCCTTCAAACATTCAAATTCCACAGAGATGGAATAAAAGGAAAGGCTAGCTATTATCCACCCTTAGCTACAATACATACCCCCACTCCCAGGCCTGATGTATTCATTCCAGTGACTACAGCTGTTCAACAGCTGGATCAGTGACCAGCCTGCTAAAACCCAGTGACTCCTCCTTGGAAAGTCCCTCTTCACTGTGTCCTTTCTCTGTAGAGTAGCCAGCAGCAGACAGGGAGCTAGGATAGGTAAGGGAACAGCTATGGGGAGCCAGAAAGAGGGGCAAAAGCACCACTATTGTCCCAGGAGCAGCTGGCCAGCACATCAGCCCTGTGATTGGTTATCAAGGAAATAAGATACACATTCACTTCCAGTGGGAGACTACAGACTAGCACTGAGGTTGAAGAGAGATTGGTAGCTATACTCTAGCTTCTGACCTCATTAGAAGAACCCTCTTAGAGCCCCTGATCCTGTCTTGCAAACATTAATTTTGTGCCTTAAGCCTTGCTTGGCTTAATATTTCAATCATCAGTGTGATCCAGGCTTCCATCAGGAGTACTATGCAGAAATGAATATCAAACTCGGGCAAGATAGTGGCTGGTCCAGTGAATAAAAGAGAAAATAAAACTCATCTGATCCCCTCTCTGCAAAGATATATATTGCCATTTGCTCAGGTTAGGTTTTTTCCCCCTCCATGTGATATATTTTCACATGAAATTTTTCCAGCTTAGCCTTGAAACTGACAGTCCCATAACAGACAGTACCATTCACCCCCTAACAAATATACAATTGTACAACCACTCAGGGTCCTCTGCCCTGTGGTCTGATGAGAATAGGAGCCCTATCATGTATTTGAATCCCCCACTTTCCAAAGCACAGATATTTTTAAACTCAGCCCTAAAATTACTGACAGTGTTGTCATTATGATGTTGGATATGGAGAAAATGGAGTGATAGTAGTGCTATTTGTGAAACTGTGTTCTCCTCTGTGGAATTCATGAAACAAATCTCTACTAACTTTCAGTAAGTGATAGACATTGAGCTCAGTGTTGCAAGGCAGGTCATGAAGGGGGAACCCCTAGCGCTTACTTTTGGGGAGCTTCTAGGCTAACAGGAAGAGTCCTATATGTAACAACCTGAAAGCACAGCATGATGCTGGCCTTAAAAAAGAGCCCACATTATTGCTTAAGTTGGGTGGAGGGTAAACATTCTTCATACCTTGTTATCATATCCCAGGATAAATCTGAAAGATAGAAAAATAACCTGTGGGCTCCAAAAAGCTACTTTGAAGAGGAGGCATTCAATATGAGTCTTGTCAGACAGAAGTGAGCAGACATGGCAATAATTTAGGGGAAGGAATGGGTGAGACTACAAAGTGTGGATTGGCATCAAGGAAGACCAAGGGCCAAGTGAAGAATCGTATAGGTTTAGACATCCTCATGAACCAAAGGATGCATTGTCCAGCTGGGTTTAGGTCTAGGGGTAAGTCCCTTTGGGCTTTCTGTTGCTCTTACTCCTGTGCTTCATTGCAGTAGAGGCCAGCCCACCGCTCTCAGTATCATCTCCTTCCTTGCCACAGGCATCTACAGTGTGTTGTGGAAGAAGCCATGGGCCACAGAACTGGGGTCCAGGCCATGCCAAGAAACGCTGAACAGACCAAGTCACCCCACTCTGAAAAGGAGATCAAAGGCCTCTTCTATTTATCCCTTCATTTCCCCAGTCCTGCACTACTCCCACACTACTGCAGTAGTGTGGGCATTAGATGGGATAATGGATGTCAAAAGCACTGTATAAACTGCAAAATTCAGTGCAAATGAGAAAGACCAGCATTACTGTTATTACCATCTTCCAGGTCAGGTCCTAGTTACTTAGGAAGTAGCAGATCACATGTAAAAGACCACTCATTTGGGTGAGTCATTTGCTGCAGTGAGCCTGAGGGACAGGCTGCCTTGGACCAAACTGAGGAAGAGCCAGGTATGGGGATTTTAAAGACATATGTGTGGATTTATACAAAATCCTCTCATCAGGGCAGTTTTAAAAGCCATCTGCAGATGTGGTAAGAGTGGGTAAACTAGGCAGGATTGTGTTCTGGAACTGAGATTCTCTATCCACAGTTTTAAGCCTTCCTCCTAAAGGGGATCACGGTCATCTTCTGCCTCCCTACCTAGTTCCCTCTAGGGCAATGTACCCTACCCCATAGCCACTCACAGTGTCTCTGTCTGCTTTCTTCCTAACCTAGCTGCCTTTTTTCAAGGACACAGAGTTCACTGGCCAGGAGAGTGAGGTGGGGCAGAAGGCAAAGGGGACAGCAAAGGACAGATTTTGCAGTCCCCCAGGCTGGGACTGGCTCCCATCCTAGTTCCTGCAAAGAAAGTGGTCCTGCCAAATGCAAGGCCCTGTAACCCATAGGTTTCTCAACCTGTATGGCTGTCTAATTTACAGGTGGACTGGTGCGTAAGGGAACACTCTAAGGCCATTGTGTGGACCCTTGCAGGGGTTTGCCACAGCTGCTGCTTTGATGGCAGGGTGTGGGCTGTGGCCATCTTTGCTCCCAGGGCCAGACTCAGTCCATTCTGAGACCAGTGGAAGCCTAGATGCGAGGGTAGAGCTTCTTCCTTCCCCTCTCCTCACAAAATACAGACAGGAGACCAGTCATAAATCTGCCTCATGGACCCTTCTTGGTGAGGAGGAAGCAGCTGCATCCTGATCTTCATACGTTCCAGCCCAGCTTCCTGGGACCAGCTCAGCCAACTTAGAGAAGGCTGAGTTCAGGGAAGAAGTGTATAGATTTATGCAGTAACTCCGGAGGCATGGTCTCAACAAGTCATAGTTCCTCAGAACTCCTCCACACAGTTTTCCTGGGGGCAAGCCCTTTCTGGGCCCACCTTGCCATTGTATATGGGGGGGGTGGGCTAAGGAAGAAATGATCAGGATAGGGAGTGTCCCCTGGACTAGCAAGTCAGCCAGTTTTGCACTGTAATCATCTCTGTCCACTTGGGGGAAATCAGCAAGTTCTTTCTTTCAGTTTACTCAACTGGAAAATGAACCTATTGAGATGCCTACCTCTTAAAGTTATTATAAGGAACAACACTAAGGTATATAAAGTACTAAAAACAATATGTTATGTAGCAGAGGCTCACGACACATAGCAACTAATTTTAAAAATATTTTATTCAAACTATAATTGGACAATTTCTAGCAGCAAAACTATCTCAGTCAGGGTTGAGTAGGGTGCTCCACAGGGCTCTAAGGATAAGTAACCAAACTTCCTTGGACCTCAGTTTCCAAAATGATAAATGAGGATGACTGTGTAGTTATCTCACAGAAGGCTTTAGTTGCTCTCTTAGCCACTTTGATATTCAGGGACCCAAAATCTTGCCTTAAGTCAAGTATTGGCTAATAGCTCTGGATTATCTGGAAATTTCAACTAGTCAGATTCTCTAGCCCAGGCCAGAAAGGTCAACAATTCAAATCCAGCTAAAAGTAGCAATATCAAAGGAAATGTGAATCAACAGATATTCTTCACCCAACTCAGGTACTTATCCATTTATAAAAAGCTCCCCACTACCTCATGCGCCCTTTACCCTTCCCAGAAATCCATTAACCAGGTCTGGTGGGGGATGGTAACTCCTTGTCACTGGGGCGGCGGAAACTGCCTAGACTTGGAAAAAGATTTACCTAAGGTCACACAGCCAGATAGTGACAGAGCCACACAAGCTCACAGGCTTCTTGAGTTCCAATACCATGCCAATCTGCTACACTGTGCTGGCCCCCAATCAAAAAAGGAAGACAAAGCAAAGACTGTGAAGTTTCTCCTCACACAGAGTTATCATCTCCCCCTCCCATCTCACCCCTGTCCCAACCCAGCTGAGCTTTCTCTGCAGCATTTCCAGTCCTCACTGGCTGCCTCTGTTTTGGCCTCACCTAGCACATTCCAGAAAGCCTGCTGACTTCAGAATACAAGGGCTGCCAACACAGACTGTGGCTGCTCTCATCAGCAATGCCCCACCACCACCACCATTCCCAAACAGTGTAATATGTTCCTCTACTCTGCTTTTTCTTGGGAGATAAGTTTAAGTAGCCAACAAAACGTTCTAATGGAAACCTGCCAACAGGGGACAAAGATGCAAAATATGAGCTATTGCTTAAAGGAAATGACCTGCAATATGATCTGGAATGTGAATCACCCATTTCTAATGCCCACAGCCAAGGTCCAACCTCAAAATCATCCATTCAGGACCTGAAGGAAGGGCTGCTGGCTTGGTACCCCTTGGTAGAGCTGTAGAGGCTTCTGGCAGAGCCCCACCAAAACTACTTCTGCAACCACCCCTCCTCTATTTTTCAGCCTTTCTGTTGAAGGGCACTCTCAAGAGGGCATCCCACCAACTCTAGATGCAGCACAGACCCACACTGGGCTCTCTTGCCTCTGCTCCTACTCTCCAACCACTAGCCTCTCAACTGAGACATTAACATTATTCAGCCTTGGGTAATTCATTCTGGCTGAGCTCCCTCTGGTCCCTCCCTGCTGCAAAGCTAGAGTCCTGCCCTCACCTCTCCCTTTCATTTCTTCCATTCTGAACATCCTTGCCAGATTTATTTTCTTACAACCTTGATTTCAGTGCATCACTCCTCCACTTACCAGATTATCCCACACTGCCTACAGGATTGGTGCCAAACTCCTTTGCCTGACCTTCAAGACTTGCCCTTCATGCCCTCTCCAGGTTTCCTAGCCTCAGTCCTCTGCCCATTGCCCCAGTTCCCAATACACAAGTGTTTCTCCACTCTGGGAGATGTGGTCATCCAGACACACTACCTCTGCCCTCAAAATGAGCTTTCCTGGTAAGTCTTCTTGGTACCCCAGTTTTCTCCTAAGGCTGCTGAGGTTCCCTGCCCAGCTCACCTGGAAAAACAGGGGCTCTTAGGGCCACTTACTTGCTACTTCCCTTTCATGCTCCCAAACCTCCTTAGAGAGGATATATCTGAGGTAGATGCCATGCCTACACAGTAAGGCTTCCCCTACGTCAGTAGTAACACAGCAAGGGTGAGATTGGAAACAGGTGCCACTCCACCCCTCACCCTCAATCCCAGTTCAGATGAAGAACAAGAGAATAGTTAACCCCAGGGAAACAGATGTAATGAGGCAGCAGAAGGAAGCCTGCAGAGGAGAAGTTAGGCCAAGTGAACAATGGAGACCCTCAACTTTCCTATGTATCCACTCCCATATACATATCATAACCTATGTAAGAGGCCAGCTAAAGAAATTGAGGCTTGGGAGGGGATAAGGATCAGTGTACTTAAAGGAAGAAGCATTGAATTGGGATCTAGGAACTTTGTGCTATTGTGTAAACTTGGGCAAATCCCTTCCCTATTCTGGGCCTCAGTTTCTCCACCTAGAAATGGAAGATTGGACCCAAGGGTCCGCTTTACCCACGTTTAGTGAGAAGCTGGAGCAAGGGTGATCTTGTGATCACATTTATAGTGGCTGCTAAGTCAAGAAGCATGGTGAGAATGTGATTTTGAGGGGATCCTAGGCTTCTTTGGGATGCCCGGATCCCTGGCTGGTTGAGCCCAGTCCACCACTATAGGACAGAGGTGTTCTGCACCCCACAACCCTGCCCAACATTTTGCTCTTTATGAGGCCTGGCCTGAGAATATTTCCTATTTGTCCAGAGAGGAGGGATATCACAACTGGCCTGGCCCAGCCCTCTTTCCCCTGAGAAAAGCTGCAGCCCCTAACAAGAAGAGCTAAGGAATGTGGGCTGGAGAAGGGGGGTTTGTATCTGCTTGGAAGCCAAGGAGGGGGAAAAAATCTGCAAGAGATGAAAGCAATGAAAGTTCTGCAAGAAGAAATGCAGATCAAAAAGGGTCACAAATGCCCCTACAGTACCAGCATGCCTGCCTCTAATTCCACTAAGACCCTCAAGCCATTTTATCCATTGTCCATATTATCCCCTAATCCTAAAAGGGGAGGTGTGGGGGAATAATGTACCCTTACTCAGCTGATACCTGCATCTCTGCAGTGGTTCTGCTTTTCCTGCCTGCTTTGCAAGAGATATATTTACACGAGCACAGGTTTGAAAATTAAGACCAAGAAGAGAAGATGAAAAGCTCTATGATTATTTAATTCAGAGAACAGAAGTTCAGGGTGGAAGAGATGGTTTAATGCCCATGAAATCTCCAACGGATTGTTAAACCACTATTGAAGAGCAATAGTGGCCAGCTGCTCTCAACTCCACCCCCAACACACACACACACACACACACACACACACACACACACACACACACACACACACACAGAATTTAAGTATAGCATGAAAGGCTCAGATTATCTCTAAGAAAGAACTTCCTGGCAGTGACATGGGTAATGCAGAAATGAGTAATACAGAGGGGCTATGAAATGCTATCTCCGAGGGCTTTACTTTTATCACCTACTTTATCTATCTGGACAGGATTCGAAGCAGGGGAACTGATGAAATAGCACTGGCAATGCCCTCTTCTAGCCTCAAGTTGCCTGTTAGTGAAGGGGCTGGAAGCTTATTCTTCCTCTTTGGTTCTGTAAGCAAGAAGTGACTTGCTAGGTTTGCTGCTATTCCATTCATTCCCTTATTTCCCTGGACCAGCAAAGCAAAGCTGGTCTCCTCCTGCCCATCCTGCCCCGCCTCATACTTTCCGAGAGTATAAATGTAATACTTGAAAAAATTTAAAATCTTCACTACTAGGAGAGAATCGTCGAACTGCCAACATCTTCCAACTACCTCCCCTCCTTTTGAAACTTTTAGCCCCCAACAGGCTGCAGACCAAGATCAAGAAGCAAAAGAGACATGGAAGGGGAGGAGGAATTCCCTGATGGGGTTCCCAAGCTAAGCCAGCACCCCTTCACTCTTGAGGAACAGGTGAGATGAGATGAGGAGTTGGTTAATGAGATGTGTGTCAAATGAAGGCCATTAGAGACAGTGGGATAAAGTGGAAAGAGCCATTGCACAGGAGTCATCAGCCTATCCCCTCTATTGCTAAATGCTGTGTGACTTTAAGCAAGTCCCTGTTGCTTTCCAGGGCTCAGGATTCCTATCTGTAAGCATAGAAGTTCAAACTGGTGCTCCTTGAAGGCCCAGGGAAAACTTAGCCTCCACCACATTGGTATGTGGGCTCCAGGCTCTCTCTTTCCCACTCCTCAACCCCCACAAAGCCAAAGGGAGGCTGACACCATACAATTTCCCTCTAGACATAGCCTACCCTCCAGTTCTACTTCTAGATCCAAAGGTGGTCTCTTACCTATAAGACTTATAGCATACTTCTAATCCTCTTCTAAGACTTCGTTCTAAAACCCTTTCTAAAACTCCAATTTATTCTAGCATATTTTCACACACACATACAAAAAAAAAATATTAAAATGCCCCAATTTCCCATTCTTTGATGTCCTCTTGCCCCCTGATCTGATCCCTGTTCCACAGCCTGGCATTTAGGAACCCACACCACTAACCTCCTCTCTATCTTAGAGTCATACAATCTCTACCAGAAAAGTTTGTCACCTCATTTGGCCTGCCTGCCAGGTTCCCCGTCCCATTCTTAATTTTGTGTATACCATTACCCTTTGCCTAGCCAAACTCCCCTACTTTCTGGCAACTTCCCAGGATGACATCCCTACATATACAGATCTCCCATATCTCTCCATGGATCATCTCTAGGCTCATGAACCAGCAACCAAAGGTATGTGTAGTCTGAAGTTTGGGCAGACCAGATCCTGAGCTTGTTGTTGAAGGGAGACATCGTGATTTATTTTTTTCTTATAGTTGCAACCCATCCCCTTCTTCATCCTTATTAGGCATACTCAATAAATACCTGAGCTTTGAGTGATTTTTCTAATCATTTTCATATGGATTAGAACGAAGGCGAATTGGAGAGGTAAAGTTGTTCTTAAAAGCTCTACAAAGACAGCAAGTCCTCCTGGAGCATTCCTTAACTACTATGCATTGCTAGGCTTTGAAGGGGTTGTGGCTGAGTTTCAGGTTTCATTAACCCCTCTGAGGGTTTCCAAGAGAACCCAGAAATCCATGAGATCAGGGAGACAAAGCAGAGGCAGGGAAAGTTAATTATAGTTTGTCTTCTATTATAATTTAAGGCCAAAAGTTCCCAAGGGACTCAGGCAGCCAGGAGGAGTTCTGAGGGGAACAAAAGGACATCATGGGTTTTGAGACAGGCAGGAACAGCATTAAGAGGGTGGGCCAGAGAGAAAAGAGAATTTGGACAGTGTAGGGTGAGTGGGTTTGGATGTGGGGAGAGAAGTTATATAGGTCAGATATGTCAGGTAGTTGTTAGTCTGAGGCAGGGCAGAAGGCAGATCTAGCCCTGGGATGGAGATGCTCAGCTGCAAGTAGGGGGTTTCTGTTGGCACTGGTCGTGGTGGGAGGAGTTGAGTGTAGTACTATATCCACAGTACTTGCTGGTGTCACAAAGGTCCCCAGCTAGCCTTCCTCCCAAGTGAGGGATTTACCGGTCTCATTGTCTCCTCACAAAGGGTTCTCCGCCCTCAGAGGCTGGTCAAAGGTTCAAGAAGAACCTTTCCCAAGCACCTAGGTCGCTCCCTTTCTCCTGTTCCTCAGAAAGGCCTAGAGTCCATTGCCAGAGGCACAAGGCTAAGTGGAGACTGAGCAGTGGGCGGGGCCGAATGAGGGGAGCCGCACTTGGAGGAGAGGGCTCTGCTGGAATCCCCAGGGGTGGGGCAAGGATTCCAACAGTACAGTGCCAGTGCCCTCCACCCTGCATATACCCACGCGGAGGCAGCAGGCAAGCAGAGTCGCAAAGGGAGGTGTTCGTGTGTGGGACAAGGCTCGCCTTGACCCCGCGGCCCACTCCAAGAAGAGCCTGGTCCAAAGGAGGCCAGCTCTGCGGGGCCGGTCCAGTTGCTGCCCGGAAGCCTGGGCTGTGGCACGACTGGCAGGCACAGCCCCTGAGGGCCGGGAAGCCTAGGCAAAATCGGACAGTCACCAATGTCAGAGGTGTCTGCAGCAGACAATGACAGCGGCTGGCAGGCTGGGTATTTTAAGTAACTGCGAAGTTGGTGGGTTTGGCTGCTTCTCTAGCTCTCTTGCACTCAGCCGGTGCTTTCCCTACAATAATTGTTCTCTCGGCCTCTGGCACAGAAACCCTCTCCCAATGCCATGCTTATCGCTATTTTTAAACAGACATCTGGATAGAAAAATGTGGCCAGTGCCCTCCCAGGAGAGAGGAGGCGAGGCAAGGGGGGAGACAAAGCGGCCTTGCAGCTTTAACTCAAGGACTAGCTTGAGCTGCTGCTCTAGTTCAAGGTCCTGGGAGAGCTCCCTTGCCAGTATTCCTGTCCGCAGGGGCAGGCTCCAGATGCTCCTAGAGGCCCAAGAGCAGGGGGCGCGGCTGGTTGGGGCCGCATGGCCGCGGTTCTGAAGGGAAGTGGGCAGCCCACAGGCCCAAATGAGCTCCCCAGGGAGGGGACAGACAGCGTAGATACAGCAATCCACGCCAAAGTCAATATTCGTCGGACCTGGGCCAGCCTGTTGGCTTCATCTGCAGAGGGGAGAGACAGGAGATGAGGAGGGGAGGGGAGGGGAGGGGCAGCTGGGGTGAGCAATACCCGCGTAACACAGCTGTTCCAGCCAATGTGCTACAACAAAGCTACAGAGCTCCTGGCCTACAAATGCACCACTGGGGGTGCTGGCTGGTGGCTCCCCTCCTGGGATCGCGCAGCAGCACGTGGGGACCCCATCGCCTTCTCTCTGAGGGCCCGGAGGCTAGCTCGCCCGCCTGCCAGCCCTCTTCCCCCGCCCCCCAGCCTCGGCGACCCGTGCCCAGGGGACTCTGTTCTGGCCCTCACCAGATAGTCCTCAAAGCGGGTTCCAAAGGAAGCGGAGAGCGGCCCAAACGCCGACTGGCTCAGCTCTAGAGCCCCTCTCCAGGCATCCAGAGCAGAGCACGCGAGACTGCCCCGCTGTCGGAGCCTCCTGGCTGCCCCCAATGCTTACCCATCCCGGTCCGGTTTCCAGCCCGGTTATTGTCTGTTGTGCCGCCCTTGCTGAGGCTGGAGCCTCGGCTGCCGTGGCTGAGAGCGCCGCCACCGCTGCTCCTGCCGCCGCCACCGCGGTTCTAGTCACCTACTGCACTGGCTCCCCTTCCTCGGGCTCTGGGCAGCTCCCCCATGCCCCCTCCCAGCGGACTCCATAGCCACAGGGTGGGGTGTCCGCGCCTGGATTGGCAGGCGTGTGGCCCAATCGCCACGGTGGGAAGGCGTACCCTAACCCGCCTACTGTTTTCTTTGGTGTATTTCCCTTTAAATGCAAATAAGCCGAAGCGTAGTGTTGGCAGGGGGCGGAGAGGGTGCAGAATACCTCTTAGGGACTTCCCACTCCAGCCCCAAAGCCGGACGGGTCTTCGCTTGGCGACACCATGAGCTCGCGGGGCCGGTCCCGCCCGAATGGGGCTCATGGGAGCCCTGGAGCTCGGTTTCGGTTTTGCATGCGCTCGCATTTCCGTGGTCCCGGTGCAATCTCACTGCGGAGCCCTGGGCGCCACCAGGGAGTTTATTTCAGAGCAAGAGAGGCAGGCAGCGAGAGGCAGAGCGGAGAGGTTGGGGAGCCTTGGGAGACTACAGAGCCCCTTGGAACCTCGCCGGGCCCAACCTTAGAGGTAGAGAAAGTCCTGCATTGAGCACCGCCAGGACGCTCAGAGGGATTCACCTGCCAGGAAAGCCAATTGCGGTGCCGGCACCCCAGCCTCGTCTGTCAATTTAGCACTCCAGGGCCCTCAGGGACCATTTAGGCCAACTTCCACCCATTACCAAAGGGCCTGTTGCTGCCCAGAGAAGGGGAGGCACATTTCCAAGGTCACCCAGCCCACCAGCGACGGGAGCGGATTTGGAATTCAAAACCCTGGGCTCCTTGTCCAGGGCTGCTTTCACTTTTTTTCTCTGGAGAGATCTATTTTGGTAGTTTGAACCTCACCCAAATTTCCCACTTTTCACAGAACTCAAGATTTTCAAGGTTTACAGAGGCTTCCTCAACCTTTTAGTGGTTTTGTTCTTGAAAAGTGTAGTTATTGAGAAAAAATTTTGTCTGAGCCCAGACTGGAGGTCAAGGCTGTGGTCAAACTGAGAGGCCTGTACAAGCCTTACAGACTGCTATGTCTAGGATGTGGCAAGGGGGCCACCCTGATCTTGGGTCTCTAAACAACCTGAGGGCATTATGTGGCCTTACTGGCTGCCAGAGCTAGGTGAGCTGAGGCAAGAAAGAATCCAATTCTACCATTAGCTCAAGAACATTAAGAAGGCCCAGCCCTAAAACTCTGAATGTCTAAATCAGGGAGGTGGGGGTTGGGTGTGGGATTGAAGAACAATGCCTACCATTTGCATAGCAGGAAGAATGTTCTCTACTGTTCTACTGGGTCCTATCTGCCTTGAAAAGATCCAGCTGCTAAACTAGTAAGAGAAGGACTGCTGTCTCTATATATGTGGAACACAGGAATTGACATGGCCGCTAGTGTTGAGATCTGGCTCCAGCTCTGCCTCAGACTTGAAGTATGACTTTGGCCAGTAGGTTTTCCTCTCTGGGCCAGTCCATCACCCTATATCCAAAAGGAGGGAGTAAGACTGTTCAAGGTCCTTGGTTTCTTCCAGCTCTGACAGTTCAACTCAATTCTTTCTATAATATTCCATGATGTTCTATGACCTTCTATAACATGCTATACATCAACAAGAATCAGCAGTTTGGATATCTGACCTCCTTTTCTAGTTCCAAGTCTCAATAAATTTCAGGGAGGAAGGAACTGCCACTGGCTGGCTCATTATACGACTTTGCTGGGTAAGTACCTTTTCTTCCCTTGCCTTAGTTTTCCTATCTGGATGGCTGGACTATACTATTTCCCTGGAGCTGTGCTTTCCTGTTTTGCAAAGTCGTGATTCTCATTTGTTGGACGTGATTTGGAGGTGTCTTTTTCTAGGGCTCCTTCATAGGCTTCCCCTCTGCCTTGTACCTCTGGTTGCCTGCCACCTGTTTCAGATCTTGAGCACAGGGAAACCGAATCCAATTCTACCACTAGCTAGGTGCAGGGCAGTCTCAGCTGTGGGAACAGGGAGAGAGGAAGTGTGCAATGTAGTTAAGTGGCGGGCTTGAAATAACCCTGAGGTTGTGCTGCTCCTCTCACAGGAGCTAGTCTACCATGTCCTCTGCCCAGCTGCCAAACATTCTGCCGCACCAGTCAGCTTTGGGACCAACAGATATTGGACACTGGGTTGGGCCCCAAAGAAATAGGACTTCAGGAAAATGAAAGTAGTCTTTGACATACTAAAGAATTTTCTCAGCTGGGTGCCTTTCTTTTTGGTCCTGATATTTCTAAGTCTCAGGTGGAGATTGCATAAGTGCACATTAAAGGCGGAAGGGATGTGGGAGCAGTGTGGCACAGCTCCTTGTTTGTATGGTCCACTCCTCCCCAAAGACAATGTAGGAAAAGACCAACTTTGGGCATAAACTTGTACCTCAAAATGCCTTCTCGAAGAGGAAGCCTTCCAGGTCCCCATTCCACATTCTGACTAACACATGATCAACTTGTTTGGCCAATATAAGGGCTGGTGGTGAGAGGCACAAATATTTTTTTTAAGTTTTGTCACCTATAAAATGGAGATAATCCCTCTGCTGCCCAGTGTCTTGTGGCTGCAGTGAAAAGCCCATGAGAACAGATGTACAAGCTGTTTGGAGGTAACTCCATGAACTCAAGTGACGGACTGGCCCACATGAGTACAATGCTCATTTCTTTCTTCACCAAAGGTACCATGGGCACCTCCTCTTAGCCAGGCCTGATGCTTGGTATTGAGAGGAGGGGTACAGTGGTTACAATCTGGGAGAAGGGAGGTCTGAGGATGGAGTTGTGAGAGGAGCTGAAAACTAAACTAGAAGTCTGGCAAAGGCAATCTGAAGCATAGTGTGTGAAAGTTCTCCTCAGGGTGAGGAAGGTATCAGAGAAAAGTTCTTGGAGGATGGCCTTAATGATTATGCCAAGTCAGAGAAGTAGGGGAAGGATTCCTGCTCAATCCAAAGCCCATCAGTGTGAAAGTTTATGGCCGACTGGGCAAGAGCTAGAATTCTGGACATCTGGGTTTGAGTATTTGTGGAAGGGGAGAGGAAGAGTTGAAAAATAGATCTGAGGCCAAAGTGTAAAAGACCATGACTGTCCAGCTAAACTGAGGCTCAGGTAACTAAGTTTGTCCTTGCCAAGAAAGCAAGTGGTATAGTATATAGTGGCTTTGCTACCAGACTGCCTGGGCTGGGATGCCAGCCCCACCACTTAGGGTTGGGGTGACCTGGATTGGTTATTTCACCTCTCTGATTCTGTTTTCTCTTCTGAAAAAAATGGGAATAATAATAGTATCCATGTCACAGAGTTGTGGTGAGAATTAAATGAACATTCCATGTGAGTGCTTAGCACAGAGCCTGATACATACAAAGCTTTCAATAAATGTTAGCTGTTGCTGCTGCTGTTATTATTGTTGTTGTTCTCATGATACAATGTATAGATCTTCAGAGTTACAGAACTCTAAATATGACTTTAAAACCACTTTTTGTTATAAACACATGTGAACCTATGATTCCTTATATACAGATTCCTTTTGATTGTGCAGAGCCAGACTGAATTTCCCAGGGGAGAGGATCTCTTTGTTTATCTTTGTATCCTCAGTACCCAACAGTGTTCAGCATAGACTTAGTGCCAAGCATGTTTGTTGAATATGGCCAAATGAGACGTCATCAAGTCTAAGATAAAGCTTAGTTACCAACATCCACCACTGAAGTGTAATGTTGCCACCCTCTAACACCTCCTCTGTGTCAAGCCCTGTGTTTGGTGCCACACACATATTGGTGAATTAGACACAGTTTCTGGCCTCAGAGCAACCAGTGTGGTGGAGGAGGCATACAACCTATCAGACCAATGCCCTGCAGTTTCCAACTTAGGCAAGGCACTGGAGAGTATGGCTGTCAATTGAACTGAGGAATATAGGAATAGGATTAGGAAAATGTAATGATTTTGTTTAAGAACAGGATTAGGAAAATGTAATAATTTTGTTTAGGACATTCTGAGTTTGACTGTCTGAAATCCCACCTCTAGGCCTTCACACTTGCTGTTCTTTCTGCCTACAATATTTACGTCCTCTGAATATAGACATAGTTTATACCTCATTTCCTTCAGATGTCTACTCAAATGTTACCTTAGTTTAGTGAGACCTTCCCTGGACACTTGAAATATAAAATAACAATCCCCATCCCTATCCCATTTACTCTACATCCCCTTAATTGACCTTTTTTTTTTTCTTATCCATTGCATTACCACCTCCTGGCATATTCTTTTTTATTGTTATTTATTTATTTTATTGTCATTTTCAATAGTCTATTTCTCATCATGATAATGAAGCTCCATGAGGGCTGACAGACAATAAATAAAATACATAAGTAAAATATGTAGTATGTCAGATGGTAATAAATGGTATGGAGAAAAATAGAGCAAGGAAGAGGTACAGGGAGTATTGATAGAAGAGTGCTATTTTAAACAAGGCGGTTGGGGTAGGCCTCACTAAAAAGGTGACATCAAAGAGAAGGTCTGAGGGAACAGAGGGAGTAAACCGTGCGAATATTTGGAGAAAAAGCATTCCAAGCAAAAGGAACAGCAAGTACAAAGACCTTGAGGTGAGAATATGCTGGAATGATAGAGGAACAACAAGGCAGCCAGTACAGCTAGAGTAGAATGAGTGTGGGGTAATGTGGTAGAAGAGAGAGTCAGAGAGGACATTGAAAGATGATGGTGTATAGCTCTGTGAGTCATTTTAAAGACTTTTTAGGTTTTGCAAGATTTTGACCTGAGGAATATTATGGTCTTAGTGCAATGTCTAGGGAGCTGTAGCAGCAGTGAGACCTGGAAGGAGGCTCCTGTAGTGATCCAGGTGAGAGATTATGGTAGCACAGACCAGGGTGGAGGCAGTGAAGGAGGTGAGAAGTGGTTGAATTCTGGATATATTTGGCATCCAGAAGTGGTCAGACTTGGTGATGGCACCTTAGATGAAGAGTATGAGAGGAGTAAGTAACAGGTGCCCACAAAAACCCTGAAAGGGAGGGATTAACAAGGTGAGACCAGAGCCGGGAAAGCTGGCTCTGCCAGAAGCCATGGAAAATATGGGTTTTTGTGAAAGATGGTACTACCAAGAGTGTATATGAAAGATGCTTCCCAGAAGTCCAACAAGATAGAAAAGATGCCATTGGATGTGGATCTGGTAAGTCACTGGTGATGTGCACAAGGCCAGTTGAAGCAGGGGTGAGGGTGTACACCAGACTGCAGTAGGGTGTCAAGAGAATGGTCTATGAGGAAAGAGAGAATGTCTGCAGGCTCCTTGTTCCAGAAGTTTGACTGCAAAGAGACAGTAGCTGGAGGATCCCTGGGGTTCAGGTTTGTTTTTATAAGATGGAAGGATGTGAGCTTATTTATATTCTGAGGGGAAATATCAATCAAGTCGAAGATTCTAGAGACAGGGTTATTGATGGATGGGAGGCCCTGGATAGGGGTGGGGGATGGGATCCAGAACCCCTAGTGATGAATTAGCTTTGGCTGAGAAGAGGGACTGAGATAAGAGGGAAGGATGGGTGGATGCAATGGAGTTTATTGTTATGGGAAGTTAAAGATGTCATGCCTAAAGACTTCTACCTGCTCTGGGACGAGGGAGGCAAAGTTCCCAAAGTGAGAGGAAAAGCAGTAGTGGTGGAGGTACAAGGAAGCTTGCTAATATTGGACAGGATTTGAAATAGTTACTGCACAGAATGGGCAATCTGATAAATGCCTAACTGTAAAGTCACCCAAGAATGTATGGTGATTCCATTCAGTTACATGAGATCCTGCTTCCTAGCTATGCAACCTTAAACAAGTTACTTAACTTCTGGCCTCAGTTGCCTCATCTATAAATGTATGCATAGGTAAAAGAAGGATATTGAATTAAATGAGTTAGTCCATACTCAGTGTCGGCACATAGTAAATGTTCAATGCATATTAACTCTTTAGATTTCTATTATGACTAGTTATTTCAATTTATTCTGTGGCATTCATTACCCCAGGTTTAGGAGACGATTTTGGTTTGATCCAAAGTTATTGTGTTACTGGATGAGAGATTGAAGTGTTCTAATGAATACAGGGTCAAAGATGGACAGAGAAGGAAGTGAAGACGAGGTGGGGGGAGGCAAATGGAAAGAAAGTAGAGGATCACGTGGTGCCTGAAACACAGAGTCTGGCACAGAGTAGGCCTCAAGAAGTATTTCTTGAGTGAAAGAATGGAGGATTCTGTAGGGTCAAACTATAAGGTTCCAGGAATGTCACATCTAGAAAAATAGACAGTATGGTTGAGAAGGGGAACCTGCATTTCCAGGTGAGACCAAGGGTAGGTGGTAAATCAGAGGGTAGATGGTATTATGAGAGTTAAGGAGATGAAGGAAGTGCAAGTGAAGGTATTGGAGGAGTCACTGGACTGGACCCTGCCATTAGTCCAGCTTCTGCTTTTCTACTGGGAGGAGATAACCTATGATGGGAGGAGACTGACATAGTAGGAACTAGCAAGTAGACTAATATCTGGAAGCTAATATTTTCCGTTACTGTAGGTGGATAGAGGTTAGAAGGTACTAGGATGAAGCAGATGGTCATTCATCTTGCATCTTGGTCAGAAAGATGGCTTGAACATGGAAGAACAAGGTTCTTTTGGGCCAAGGAAACAATGAAGCTCCTGTAGAGTTTTCAAATAACCAGAAAAAAAGTAGGGAAAAGGAGAAGAGCACTCTCATATGCCCAGCTCCTCACTCTGGACTTACCCCAGCTACTTTAGCCTATCCCCAGTGCTTGGGGCTGCCACCTTCCCCTGACTTGCCATATCATTGATTACTGTCACCTCTATTGTGGGGGCCAGGGCTGAGGCATCTGACAGCTAATGGGCTGCTACCCCACTCAGCAAGAGAGAGGCCTGCACACACTGTCCAGGCCTCTGTGAAAAGAAGTCAAGGTTTGTCCCTCTCCCTTCCCCAGTGCTTCCACTCACACATGAGGCAGAACATGGCATCCTGAACAACAAGGGGTCCTGTGTGTTCTAGTCCTGGCTCTACCTTTCCTTCCCTGGGCCTTAGTTTCCACATCTGTATAACACCTGTTCTGCCTTACTCACAAAGTTTTTTCTAGAAGCAGATGAAATGATGGGTGCATGAAAAGTTTGTAAGCAGTCAAATGCTCTGTAACTGCAACATAGTGGTTAAATTAATATTGCCAAAATAAACCCATGTGTATATAGTCAATTAATTTATGACAAAGGAGCCAAGATACACAATGGACACTCTCTTCAATAAATGGTGCTAGACAGCCACATGTAAAAGAATGAAACTGGATCACTATCTTATGCATACACAAAAATTAACCCAAAATGGATTAAAGACTTGAATGTAAGAGATGAAACCATAAAACTCTTAGAAGAAAACATAGGCAATAAGCTCCTTCACATTGGTCTTGGTGATGATATTTTGAATTTGACACCAAAAGCAAAGGCAACAAAAGCAAAAATAAACAAATGGGACAGCATCAAACTAAAAAGCTTGTGCACAGCAAAGGAAACCTACAAAATGGGAGAAAATATTTGCAATTCATATATCAGATAAAGGGGTTAATATTCAAAATATATAAAGAACTTGTATAACTCAATAGCAAAAATAAATCTGATTAAAATGTAGGCAGAGGATCTGAATAGACAGTTTTTCAAAGAAGACAAATAGATAGCCAACAGGTATATGAAAAGGTGCTCAACATTACTAATCATCAGGGAAATGTAAGTCAAAACCATGATGAGATATCACCTCACATCTGTTAAAACAGCTATTATCAAAAAAGACAAGAAATAACAAGTGTTGGTGAGGATGTGAAGAAAAGAGAACCCTTGTGCACTATTAGTGGGAATGTAAATTGATGTGGCCACTATGGAAAACAATATGGAGGTTCTTCAAAAAATTAAAAATAGAGCTACCTAATGACCCAGCAATTCCACTTCTGGGATGAAAAGGAAAACACTAACTTGAAGGAAATGAAAACATAACTTGAAAAGTATATGCAGCTTTATGTTCATTGTAGCATTATTTATAATTACCAAGATATGGAAGCAACCTAAGTGCCTATCCATGGGAAAATGGACAAAGAAAATGTGGTGTATGTATACAATGAAATATTATTCAGCAATAAAAAATGAAATCTTGCCATTTTCAACAACATGGATGGACCTTAAGGGTATTATGCTCAGTGAAATAAGTCAGAGAAAGACAAATAATGCATAATCTCACTTACATATACAATCTAAAATTTTTGAGAAATGACCTTATAAGTACAGAGAACAAATTGGTGGTTGGCAGAGGTGGGTTTGGAGGTGGGTGAAATGGGTGAAGGGGGTCAAAAGGCACAAACTTATAGTTATAAAATAAATAATTCATCAAGATGTAATTTACAGCATGGTAACTATAGTTAATAATAATGTATTGCATATTTGAAAGTTGCTAAGAGTGTAGATCTTAAAAGCTCTCATCATAAAAAAAAATAAATATGCTTGGTGACAGATGTTAACCAGACTTATCATGATGATCATTTAACAATATATATCGAATCAAATCAAAATATCAAATCATTATGCTGTATACCTGAAACTAATATAATATCATATGTCAATTATATTTCAGTAAAAAATGTAACGCTGACAGATTTGCCCTGGGAAATTAGAAAGCATATTCTTTGTACATTCAGCAAGTTGTTCCTCTAACTGTGCATGCTCTATTCTAAGAACTGAAATCTTCAAGTCCAAAAGACCAGGGTATTCAGGGCCCACTCCAATCTAGTCCCAAGCCTAGTTATTCTTAAAATACATTGGACTCTAACCAAACTTTACTAGTTATCCAAACTGCCCTGCTTTTTTTCACTTCTATGTCTCTGCTCACTGAGTTCCCTCCACTAGTACTTTTTTTCTTTCCTCTGGCCTGACTAAAACCTTTTCCACCATTTAAGAACAAGATCAGATAATACCGCTTATATTAGACTTGCCCTCAAGGTAGCAGCTGAAGAGGATCTCTCGGTTTCTGAAGCTCAATGGGCCCTTTCAAACTTTAGACCTAGTCTTTGGGGGCCACCTTTCTGAATAAAGAAAAATAATTTTCCCTTCAGGAGAGAATGCCAACTGATCAGTGGCATGTGAAGAGCAGAGCCAGCCCCAGGCTCATGGCAATGCCAGGAAGTAAGGGAGGGAGGAAGGGAAAGAAAGAAGGAGGGAAGAAGGAAGGCAAGAAAGAGAGGTCAGGATGAGACAGGGAGAGAGGGAGATAAGGAGCGAGGGAAGGGGCCTGGTTCACCTGAAAAGGTTAAGATTTGGCTTTCTTGGAAGCTGGTTGCTATAGTGGGTAGTGGGAGGGGGAGACTAGGTTATTCTCTGGGACCAATGCCAAGAAGAGACTAAAGGCCAAGGAAGAGATTTCACTCAAGGAACAGTGACATTACCTCTGCACCCTCCTCACATTTCCTAAGGAAGTTTGTCTCTGAAGATTTACCGTCAGAATTTGACATGATCCATTCCAACCCCTGGTCTATTGTCTGGATGAGAATGGTTAGCCTGGGGAGGGGAAGGGTCTAAGGCACTAGGCCATGAAATTGTCTCTGCTCATCAGCAGCACAGGCAACTGGAAATATAACAGCCAAAACATAGGCACTTAACTTTGTTAGAGTCTCAGTCCACTTATCTGGGAAATGGGGCTAAGAGTTTTAGCCCTTCCCCTCTGCCTAGAATTTGGTATAATTCTACATCCTCCTCAAGTGCAAGTACTTTAAAATTACGAGAATATCCACATGCTTTCATAGGTTAACCAGAGAATCTGTGTCCCAAATGCCACAAGGAGGCCACCCTTGCCAGGCCTCATTTGAAGGGGGCACTTTCTCAGGGGCCTACAGTAGATGGAGTTGCTGGGGATGACTCCTAATTCCCAAGGGTCCAAAGAGGATGGGGGGAAGAGCCATGAGAACTCACCCCTAAGAAGAGAGCTAGGTCTGTCTGCCCTGAAGCCCTCTGTCTATGCTTACAGCCCAGTACTTCAGTTCTCTTGCTCCTTGGAGATAAACAGTTGCTCTGCTCTCCAAAATGCAGAAAAATGAGTCTAGCATTTTTTCCTAAAGTCTCTGAGGCACTAGAAGCTAGGGAGAGTGGGAGGGGTGAGAGTTGGGAGAGGTAAGTCAGTTCAAGACCCTATTCCCTGCCTCCCTTTCCCTATGATAAGAGGTCGTGATGTAGGAGGGCTGTCAAGGCAGCTCCCAGGAAGAGTCCTAAATAAAGTGCTTCCCAGGTAGATTATCTTGGCTCTTTTCCTCCATCCCTTCATCATGTCACTGCTTTTCCACATCCCCACCCAGGTGTTGTGCAGGAGAAATGCAAAAAGGTACCGTGAAAAGATAAAGATTTAGCAAAATGAGGGCACCTAGATCTGAATTTGGGTGGTTATCTGTGCTGGTCCTGTTTTCCTCCTTCCCCGACTCTTCTCCACATCATAAGGGACTGACCACTGCAAGCTGCATTTCCCAGGATCCCTCATCAATCATCATTTGACTGGGGTTAACCAATGGAAGGAACTGATGGGAGGGTAGGAAAAATGGAGAAGAATGCGTGTTTAGCCTCTGCCTTTTGTGCTTCTGGTGTTATCTCTGCTATATATATTCTGTGAATCCCACTGTCAATATACTTGCAATTCTGCTGTTTGGTTCCAGCTTCTGACTCAGATCACACCATCTTCTCCCACTGTTTCTCCATTCCTCACGTTCCCCTCTTCTGCATTATATGGCAAGGGGACTACCCACTGTAGGCTGTGTTTCCCAGGCTCTCATATTAGTTGACTTTTAGTTTCTCCCAGTGAGAGACATTTGAGGCAGATTGAAGGGCAAGAATGAAGGAAAGGAGAGAGTATTTTTCCTTTCCTGTGGTTTGGGCAGGATCTCTCTTCTATGGTTCTAGTATCCTGGACAAGCCTGTGATTCCACTTTCCATCAGCCGACTTCTGTCTCTGGATTCTAGACATACTTCCTTACTACTTCAGCCTAGGTGTGGTCTTGGCCTCTTGTTGCCACTAATCTGTCAATTACTTTCCTATCCTGCTTGGATTCTATGGCTATCACCTATGTAACCAACTTCTTTCATGCATTAAATTCTGTAATATTTGGTAGTTTGTTTTCCCAGTTTGATCTTGATTATAAACTGGACTAGTGGTAATGCAGCCTAGGATCCAAAGTGAATAAGTGGGAGGCTTTTTAATCACTTGACTCAATAGGGAATTTGATGGCAGCCTCTGAAAATGTACCTTGTAGCAGCCTGAGAAATAGAGGATGGTACAGGGCTGAGCAAGTCGATGTTACCCTTCTGCTCACTTGAATTCTTCAGGACTTTGCTTTTCAAACAACACAGTTTCAAATTCTCTTGAGGATTTTGGTGGAGAAGTATGGGCCATTGGGTTAGTTTTCTCTTTTTCTCTTTTTCTCTTCAGTGGTCAGGAATCCTTATCTTGTCAAATGCTAGACCATTACCCAACCAGACCCCTCCCCCTAGTAACTCCTCTATACACACACACACCAGACACAGCAGCCACCAGGATTTATTCTGCTGATGATTTTATTGTGGAGGATAATACAGGAGAGCAGCTCCAAATGAGTGGGTAGAGCTATAGTGCCCCCCCCAAGCTACCTAGGTCCCCAGGAAGTTTTTGAAGGCATTGTGGGTTTCAACTGAATGATTACAGTTGGTGTTTGAGGTAGCTAATCAACACAGGGGGAATATCCAGCTGATCAATGGCTTGTGGTTGGCTGGCCTGGTGCAGGGCTCTGCGGATAACTAAACGGGCCTGTGATAGTAGTGACCGTGGAGTGGCTATAGCAAGAGAAACAGGTCATGAGAAGAAATTCTCAGGGTAATTCTCCCACCCAAGGCTTCATCCACTCTGTCCTGGCTACTGCAGCCCTAAATGCTCTCTCCCTTCTACAACATGTCCCCTACTGTCCCCTCAAGGCATGGTACCAATGGGGACCCACTGAGGTCTAGGGAGGGCATGTTCAAAGCCACAAAGCAGTCATGGCAGAGCCAGAATAAGATATTGGGCTAGTGCTATCCCCCCCCACCTCATCTTAGTGATTCCATTTCTAACTTCTTCTCCACTGGTGCCTAGGAGAGAGAGAAAGATGGTGTTTTCTCCAATTCATCCCAGAAAGATTGGCTTAGGGGTTGACTTGGGGCCCTGGGACTTCCACACAAGGAAGCCTATAAGACTGGCCTGCTTGACACTCACCTCGGGCTTGTAGCAGCAATGCGATGCCTTTATCATCTTGTGAGTTCAGGTCCAGGGGGAGAGATGGAAGGTAGATGTTAGCACCAAAATCAATTAACAGCTGGATGTACTCTGGATCACAATTATGGTGGAGGCAGATTTCAAGGAGGGTGCGGGGCCGTGGGACACGAGCTAATAGGCGTTGGTCAGTGCAGTTGTAGTTGGGGTCTGCCCCATGGATCAAAAGCAGGCGGAAACAGTCAAGGTGCCCATAGACTGCAGCCAAATAAAGGGGGCCAGAACATGAAGCTATGTTCGATGCCCAGACAGGTAGTTTAGCCTTGACATTTGCATCTGCACCATGACCTAGGAGCTCCTGCAAGATGGCAACAGCACCATCACGTGCAGCTGTGAGCACAGGAGAGCAATTGTTGTAGATGCTACCACCAGGACATGCACCAGCTTCCAAAAGCACACGCACACAATCAAGATGGCCATGACTGACAGCAGTAAAAAGTGGTGTCTGTGCCTTGACATCTAAACTATCAACATCAGCACCATGTGCCAAGAGGACCTGCAAACAACTAAGGTGGCCATAAGAAGCAGCCAAGCGCAAGGGTGTCCCAGGAACGCCCCAGCCACTCCTGCTGTTGATGAAACGTTTGTAACGTTCCTGGCACAAAAGCTGGTCCAAAGCATATGAGTCATTGTTGTACACTGCTTGATTGAGAGCCTGCTTCTCTCCTGTGTCGGTGTCCTCCTCCTCTTTGTCGGGCTGCAGGAGGGAGAAGATCTTAGTGATGTCCATGAGGTTCATGTTGGCTGATTTTAGCAGAACTATTCTCATTATGAGGAGGAGGATCTTCCAAATCTGTAGGCGACAAACACAGAAAAGAGACTGAGGGCCACTATTAAAAGCCTGGATGCCAGCCTTTGCCCCCCAGCCTTCACCATCAGGCTCTTCACTCATGGGGTCCCTCCTTATAACTTCTCCTTCCTACTTCAGGCCCCAGAGATGATTGCCAAAGCAGATTTGTGTCTTTGCTTTTGTAGTTCTGCCCACCCTTCAAACTCCTGCTTCTGGGAAGCCCTCCCTAATCTCTTCCTCTCCCTGCTCAGGGATTCCAAAGGATCACAACTAGACTTTGGCTATGAACTTTCACACCACATTTCCACTTATCTGTGCTTCATTAGTGTGTAAACTCCAGGATGAAGACTCTTTTATTCATCTTGTATTCCACCATTCCCAGTAGGGCCTAAATCATGGCTGGGGATTTGGTAGATGCATCTTCCTTAGTTCACAATGTGTGAACAAATGAGGTAGCTCTGGTTCGGCAGTTGTTAGGCCAACAGAATGGTGCTTTGTGATGTTAAACTTTCATTCCTGAGCATTCTGACATCAATTCCACCTCCCAACCATTTAGATGAAGTTAACCTCTTTACAGCCCTTCATATGTAACCTCTCTCAGACTTATGTCTCATGTTTCAGGCAAAATAATTGATTAGGAAATGGGTGTTGAATGACATTTATTGATCAAATAAAGAGGTGGCATTGCAAAGAACATACTTCAAGTAAAATGAATTCAAAGAGAAGAAATAGTTTAGGCCTCTAGGACAAGTCCTCCGCTCTGGCAACAACTCGTTTCTGCCCCAGGAACACTTTAGTCCAGGAGTTTCTCTGATTGCCAGCACCTCCTTGGAACCTATGGCTTCTGCATCCCTCTGGATTAAGCATTTTCTCATCCTCTCTGCCCCACCCTGCCTGGAGTCTTGTCTCCAACCTCACTTATTACTCCCCATTATCCCCAGACCCTATGAAATCGCCCATGGCCCAATGAGTAATTCAACCTAATCCTTTGACCTTAATAGTCCTGTTTCTAGTATGCCAAAGTCAAAGTTACTCACCGAAGTTTGTAATGTCATCAAAGTAAACTGGTAAATTGTTCAAAGCTCAATCTCCCTACCCTCCCATACCCTGCAGCCATGGTCTCAGGGCCACATACCTCCTTTTATTCTCTATTCACCTCCACCCCCCTTTGTTAGCCTGGAACCTCAGGTATACACCTCATAGAAAAAATTGTGACGTGGGTGAGTGAGGTCTCCCTCTAAATTAGACTCCTTCCCACCCACAAGCATCAACTCCATATATGGTTTTACTATTTATTCATTTTGGAGTGCAATTGTAAGAAAAGGATTTTAGGAATTAGGCAGACCCAGTTGGCAACTTTAGCATTTCCAGTTCCTAGCTGAGTAACCTTGGGCAAGACTCTTCCCTTCTTTGGGACTCAGTTTCTTTATCTATAAGACAGAAATGGTAGTCTCTGTATCATAGGTATGTTAAGAGGAAGAAAGCTACTGTATATTAGATCTTTAAAGTTAAGCTTCCTCTTTCTATACCTTCAACCTCCTCATTGGCTCCTCCCCCTCAACCATTTTAGGAAACAAACAAAACACTTCTATGATCTTTTGTCTCACTCTAGCTACCTTTCTCTTCATCTCTTGCTTCTTCATTAAACATATCCAAAGAGTTGTCTGCTGTCTACTTTCCCACATCTCATTCAGTTCTCTACCATCTTCAGTCTGACTCCACCCACCCTTAATCACACACAGATAGTTCTTTAAAAAGTCATCCTTGTGGTTAAATCTACTGGCTGCTTCTCAGATCTTTCCTTCTCAGACTTTTCTGGGATAACTGGCTACAGTGACCACTTCCTTCTACATAGCTCTCCTTTGGCTTCCTGGCCAGCACACTCTCCTAATTTTTCTTTCCTGAAATAGTTATGCTCCCCTTGTTCTCTCCTTGATCCTCTTCTCCCTCGTCCCAGAGCTGTAGTTCTCACTTTTACATGATTTCAAGCCTATCACTACAAGACCCCCAGTTCTCTCTTAGCAAAATGTATGTATTCACTGTGTTTCTTCAGGCACTTCAAAGTCAGTAGTATCACAACAGTACCATCACAGAACTTGATCCATATCTTAGTTCTTCACCATCTACCTAGTCAACCAATCCAAAAACTCAAGACCCATTTTAGTCCTCTTATCTCTTTGTCCACTCTCATGCAATGGATCATCAAGTCCTGTGGATTTTACTTCCTAGAGATAACTGTAGGCCATCCCATGAGGCCCATACCCCATTGCCAGTGCTTTATCTGGGCCCCCATCATCTTTGGCTCAACTGTTATAGTAATCATCTAGCTAGTTTCCCTTCTCAATATTTTCTCCACATCGTGGTTAAAGTGATCATTTTTAAATACAAATCTTGTCTGTATCAATTCCATTTTAAATCCCTTAATAGTTTTTCTTTCTTTCAGAGTATAGCCTAGATGCCTTAGCCTGACTCAGAGGTCCTTCATGAGTAAATCTTCGCCAACATCTCCAGCCTTACTTCATATCAATCCTCCACTATATTCCAATATCCAGCAATGAGAAAAGAAAAGTGATGACTCCCCATATATATCATGCTTTCTTCTGTCACATGCAGTTTCTTCTGATAGATTAGTTCTTCCAGAGTCTGTGCTCTTATAGCACTATAGAAGTCATTAAGCTGTTGTTCACTCTTTCTATGTGGATCTCTTTTGCTCCCATTGCAAATTGAGAGGCTATATAATGTAGTGGTAAAACAGGATATGACATTCTGTTTCAATCCCAGATCCACTATTTAGTAGTTGTGTGACCTAGGGCAGATCATTTAATCTCTCCATGCCTATTTCTTCATTTGTATAGAGAGGATTATAGTAGTACCTGCTTCAGAGGGTTATTATTAGGATTTAGTGAGTTAATACATATTAACTTTTTAGAATAGCACCTGAATGCAGTATTCTGTAACTATTTTTACTGTGGTGGTTGCTATCATTTAGGTCTTCTATGACTATTACTCTCTACTTAAAGTCCTGTAAGCTCAAAGCTGGAACGTACCTAGTAAATCACTTAATTTAATTTCCTCAATTTAGAGATGGGAAAACCAAGGCCCAAAGGAAAGAAGGAAATTTTTCCTAAGGTCATATGACCAATATTGTCAGTTGCTTCATTAGGAAGAACCAAGAACAGACCTATAACCTTGTAATTTTCAAAGCTATTTCACCATAGTGGAAGAGGTGATACTGTATTATTCTCATTTTGTAGTTGGAGGAAACTGAGGCCTGAGAGGGTAAGGGATCTGTGAGATGCCTTACATCAAGGCAATAACAGCCAGAAATAGAATTTAAGTTTCCCTACTACCCATCCTGTTTTTCTATTGCAACCTTAAAAATGAACACATGACCCTCTCCCTTGCCTCAAGCAGAGTTACATTGCAGCTCTCAGATTCCTCAGCTTTGAGGGCTGTGCTGAATTCCAGAGACTTCGGTCATGGAAGGTTTTTTTTTTTTTTTTTTTTTTTTTTTTTACAAATCATTTCTTCTGACAACCAGCAAGATTTCCCTTCTTGTTGTTTTATTTTGGGGAGTTGTGTCCAGGAAGAAAAAGAAGGCAGGGAGTGTGGAGGAAAATGCCGAAGCTCTCATTAAGGTCTTACCATAAGCCCACAAGGCCAATCTAAATGAGCCTCCAGAGGGAAATCAACCCATGGCCCCCAGGTAACTTGGGCACTTAAGTTGATTGTTCCTTATTGTTAGGAAAAGAAAATCTAACTACTCTATTTGTCTAACTTCACCTTGTTATGGCTTATTAATCAAAGAGATATTATGTGACCATTCTGTGCAAGGATCCCTTCCTGATCCCCTAAGTACAGGGGTTTTAAACCTTTTTTGTGTGTGACACTGGCCCCTGTGGCAATCTGGTTAAATACCTGATCTCTTCTCAGGATGCTTTTTAACACATAAAATAATACATAGGATTAAAGGAAACAAAGTATATTGAAATACAGCTATCAAAATATTTTAAAAATTGCATGAGATAGTAATAAATAATTGTTATTAACACATCAATGACAAGATCTACCAATATTTTTTATGTGATGAGCATAAATAATAATTCCAGATTTCTGCCAGGATTGTAATATGATATGAAATGTCTGTCATTTTTTCTGATCACCAAGTTACAAGAACTAGTAACACTACTGCCATTTGCTGCCTACATTTATCCTTGAAGGAAATGATAAATTTCTAATTAGAGATTAGGGGGATAAAAGGTAATTATTTGCACCATCTGTGTTTTTGGACCCTTTGAATTATATCTAAGGCCCTCTTGAGGGTCTATAAATCCAGGTTAAGAGCTCCTATGGGAGAGTGGCTGGTTTTCGTGGGCACTAGAACAGTCCTCCAGGCCTTAGTAAACTATTTTTAAGCCTCACCTTCCTCCCCCACTTTGAGGAGCTCTGTCTGCCCTTCTTCCTTTGAGCCCATCCTGCTGCATCCCAACACACAGATTCATGAATACCACACAAGGACACAAAGACAACGTTCACACTCTCTGTATGTACAAGGCAATTTCCCTCAAGAAGTAGGTCTGTTTGGACCCCAAAGCCTTGGCAGACACACCCTCTTGGGACAGACACAGTAGGAAGCCATCACTATATCCCTCTTTCCTTCTGTGGGAGGTTTCCCTACAGGCTTCCCAAGTGCCCTCAGAAACCAGAACCAGTGGGAAAAACCTACAAAGGGTGGTAGCCACAGATCCATGGGCCTACAGTCCTAAGATTCACTACTCCTTGGCAGTGTCACGGGGTTCTAGGTTCCAGGTACTCACCAGGCTTTTGCCTGAAGCCGGCACTACCCAGGGTCACCACTGCTACTGCTCCTTTGTGAAGCACTGGGCCTTTGTGGCCTCTTCTTGGGGAGCCCTTACTGCCCCAAGTTCGCAGGCAGGACACTCAGTTCCCACTGTTAGCAACACTGCAGAAAGGCTAGGCGTCGGCCCCTGGACTGATTAAGTCCAGGGGTCTAATTTTAGGCTACCCTCCACCCCCCTTCCCAGGGCCGTGTTATCTTACTAGTGCCATTCTGGGAGCGATCTCAGCCAGAGGAGAGGGGCCATCTGCGGGGAAGTCCTGGAAGGACTGACTGACAGATAGACAGGTGCCTGGTCAGGACAAGGCTCAAGCTCCTAGTGTGTCCCTGTGTACCCCTCCCCACCATTGAAATGGACCACATGGCTAGACCCCTGAGCTTCCTTCCTCTAGGCCACACCTTACTCTGGGCAGAAGCCTCATTTTTTTCTCTCCTTAACTTAGCCTCTCTGGATTTCCTTTTCCATTCTTGAAGGTCCATCAACACATAACCCTCTCCTCCTCCAACCCTTCCATACTCTAATAGTATTAATCAGTAAAAGACTTTAAGAAGGCCCTGATCACTTATAAAAGGGCCCCTTAGTCCACTAACCCTCCAGTCTCAGTGTGAAGAAAATGCCCACAGCCTCCCCACTCTTCTCATATCTAAAGCATTAGATGAATGTGTCCAGCACTGGAAATTTTGTCAAAAAATTAGTTCTTAATAGTGTCGTTTTATATCCCTGATTGCCTTTAAATGAAGGAAGTGGTAGGGAAATACCTTTAGGTGTCGCCCAAAAAGAAACTGGGAGACAGTTCCTCTTTCCTCTGTGAGGAAATGCCAAGCTCTCATTTGGTATGCAAACCACACCACAAATAATCTGATCATGCTGAGAAATTCTATAGAAAAACTATCAAGCAGTCACTATGCATAAGGTTCTAGATATAGGAAGAACACAAAGAAAACTAAGATTTGGAGTCCTTGAAAGAGCTTGTAGTTTATTAGGAAAAACAGACATGGAAAAAATTATATTTCACATACCATCATAACTAAAAGCTGCTTATGGTTACCCTGTGTCCATGTCAATTTCCCAAATTGTTCCAGAGGGTTATTGCAAGGTTCTGTGTCCCTACATACCACCCAAAACAATAGTATCTTGACTTTTCCTGCAAAAAGATTCCAGTCTACCCAGAACACTAGTTGTAAGACTTCAGAGTCCTTCTTTTTGTCCCTTCTAATCACTAAGGAAGAGAAGGTTCCAATCAGGAAAAAATGAAAAACCAGTGAGAGACCAGAGATGTGCTGGGATAAATCACTAGCAGCCCTGTTTTACATGATTACTTTGGTGTTAGAATCTACACATCGAAAGGGAATTTCCACAGTCCAAGAGATGTTCAATGACTTATCTTCAAATGATCCCAATAATAGGGTGTTCTCTACATCCAGAAGCAGCACATCTCATTACTGGTAAGCTCAGTTAGTCCTTTTTCTGCGAAGCCTATACCTGCATCTATAAAGCACCCCTGAGGTTAAATACTGATCTTATCGTCAATCATCCTTAAGACCTCAGGAAACAGGTCACTTTTTTTGCACCAAAACATCCCTTTAGGGGTCTGAACTCAGGTATTCTATCCTTCAAGCCACCTTAACTCAGGAGAAACAGCCTGGCCCCTTCAACTTTTTTTTTTCAAGCTGTTTTTTATTCAATCTATTCCCAAGTCTTGTTGACTACACATATGAAATGGTCATGAATCCTGCTTACACAATGACAGCACCAGGGAGTGCACAGGTCAGATGATTCCTTCAGAAAATGTCAGTGTTCCGAAGTGATTAGTGAATCCGAAGATCAGAAACATCAAAAAAGCATATCTGCTTCAGCTTAGTTTGAGCCAAAGGCCCATAGCTGCTCATTATCTGAAGCTTCTTGTAAACTTGATTAGCAGCCAATAAAGAAGCTATTATGATGTTAAAGACGACAGAGTAGGGCATGATTCTTGAAAAACAAAAGATTAGTAGGTTTTTAAATAGCAATTTTTATTCAAAAAATTATATATTCACATGCTATTTAAAAACAATACAGAGATTCCCTATACACTTTACCATTTCCCTCAATGGTAATTGATATTGGTACAATCCATCTATCTCAGATCTTCCAAGGTTTATTTGTAGTAATTTGTGTTTGTATTTTATTTCTATACAATTTAATCACATGTGCAGGTTTTTGAGTCCACTACCACAGACAATATACATACTTCTATCACAATAAAGATACCTCATTTTGCCTTTTTACAGCCATATTCACTTCCTTACTTCTCCTCCCAACTTAGTCCCTAAGTACAAGGAATCTACTCTGAAATAACAATAAACGTATATTAATATAGTAATTTATTATTATCAAGTGTAATCATATGTGCTATGCTTTTAAGTGATTGGAAGTATAGTAGGTTTGTTTAAACCAGCATTACCACAAACGCCTGAGTAATCCGTTCTGTTATTACATTAAGAAATCTATGATATCATTAGAAGATAGGACTGTTTCAGCTCCATTATAATCTTATGGGACCACTGTTGTATATGTGGTCCATCGTAGGCCAAAAGGTCATTATGAAGCACATGACGGTATTGTGTCTTCTATCCATGAACAAGGAATATCTCATTTATTTAATTCTTTTCATATTTTATTTATCAGAGATTTATAGTTCTCTTTATGTAGATCTTGTACATTTTTTGTTAAATCTTTCCCTACATATTTCATTTTGTGTGGGTGGGGCACTAATATAAACAGTATTGTGTTTTTAATTTCAAACTCTATTTATTCATTGCTCATATATAGGAAAGTGGTTGACTTATGTATATTAACCTTATATCTTGAAACCATGCTATAATTGCTTATTAGTGCCAGAAGTTCTCCTTTCCATTCTTTTAGATTTTTTGCATACACTCATGTCATCTACAGACAAAGATAGTTTTATATCTTCCTTCCTAATCTGCATACATTTTATTTCATTTTTCTTGTGTTATTATATTAACTAAGATTTCCAGTATTATGTTGAAAAGAGGTAGTAGTGGGAAAGCTTCAAGGGTCTTATCATTAGGTATGATGTTAGCTGCAGGTTTTTTGTGGCTATTCTTTACCATGGATAAGTGCTGGATACTATCAAACAACTTTTCTGCATCTATTGATATAATCATGTGATTTTTTTTCTTTTTTAGTGTGTTGCTTTAATGGATTACATTAATTAATTTTCAAATGTTTAACCAGCCTTAAATGTCTTGAATAAATCTCACTTGGTCATGGTGTATAATTCTTTTTATACATTGTTTGATTAGATTTGCTAATATTTTTTGCATCTGTGTTTATGATATTGGTTTGTAGTTTTCTTGTAATGTCTTTGTTTAGCTTTTGTATTAAGGTAATGGTAGCCTCATAGAATGAGGTAGGAAGGATTCCCTCTGCTTTAATTTCTGGAAGAGAATGTAAAGAATTGGTACAATTTCTTAAGAATCTGGTAGAATCCACCAGTGAACCCATTTGGGACTGGTAATTTCTGTTTGGGAAGGTTATTAATTCTCCATTCTATTTCATTAATAGATATAGGCCTATTCAGATTGCATATTTCTTCTGTGAGTTTTGGTAGATTTTGACTTTCAAGGAATTCATCCATTTCATTTAGGTTATCAAATTTGTGGGCATACAGTTGTTCATAATTCTTCTTTATTTCAAATTTAATTTCCAATGAATAATTCGTGTCTTCCTTTTTGCATAGTTAACCTAGCTAGAGTTTAGCAATTTTAGTGATCTTTTCAAAAAAACTGCTTTTAGTTTTGTTGATTATCTTTATTGATTTTATATTTTTTATTTCATCAATTTGTTATAATTTTTCTTTCTTTCTTTGATTTTAATTTGTTTTTTTCTAGTTTCCTAAGGTGGAATCTTAGATTATATATTTTAGATTTGTCTTATTTTCTAATTCAATGCTATAAGTTTCTCTCTATGCATGAATTTCACTGTATACCATAAATTTTGATGAGTTGAATTTTAGTTTTCATTTAGTTAGAAATATTTCAAAATTTCTCTTGAGATTTCTTCTTTGACTAGAGTGTTATTGTGTTGTTTAATCTCCTAGTATATTGGGCTTTTCCAGCTACCTTTTGGTTACCGAATTTTAGTTTCATTCTATTATGGTATGAGAGTATATTTTTATTTATATGATTTTATTTATTCTTCTTGGTTTATTGAAATATAATGTACATATAACATTATGTAAGTTAAAGTTGTACAATGTGATGATTTGATACATGTATATATTGTAAAATGTTTACCAAAATCAGTTTATTGTCATTATGGTGAGAATATTAAAGTTGTACTCTCATAGCAAATTTCAAGTATAAAATACAGTATTGTTAACTGCAGTTACCATGTTGTACTTAGATTCATTGAACTCATTCATCTTATAATCAGTAGTTTGTTCATATTGACCAACATTTCCATTTGCTCCACTGCTTGGCCCCTGGCAAATACAATTCTACTCTCTGTTTCTATGAGTTTAATGTCTTTATATTTTATATGTAAGTGAGATCATTCAGTATTTGTCTTTGTCTGTCTGACTTGTCTTACTTAGCACAATGCCTTCAGTGTCCATCAATGTTTTCACAATTGGCAGGATTCTTTTCTTTTTATGGCTGAATTATATAAATATAACATTTTCTTTATTTGTTTATCAGTCAGTGGACACTTAGCTTGTCTCCATATCTGGGCTATTGTGAATAATGATGCTATGAACATGAGGTTACAGATTTCTCTTTTTTCTTTTTTTTTCTTTTGTAATTTTATTTTATTTTTCCAACCTTTATTGACATAATAATAGATAATTAGTTGCTCATATCTACATTGTATAGTTCAATGAGTTTTAATTACAGTTGACATGCAATACTATATTGGTTTCAGTTGTATAGCATAGTAATTAGAGCTCAAGTGATTGCCTCACTAAATCTAGTACCCCTCTTCCCTCTTACATATTTTTACAACATTGTTGACTATTTTCTTTATGCTACACTTTACATCTTCATGACTATTTTGAAACTATCTATTTGTATTTCTTAATCCCTTTGCCCTTTTTCATCATTCTCCCCAACCCTCCCTCCCATTTAGTAGCCCTCAAATATTCTCTGTATCTATGAGTTTGTTTCCATTTTTGTTGCTGTTGTTATTTTGTCCTTTAGATTCTGCATGCATATGAAATCATATGATATTTGTCTTTGACTAACATCATTCAGTGCAATGCCCTCTAGGTCCATCAAGGCAATATTGTTTTCCATCCCCTTCCTTTTAATCTGTGTGTGTCTTTTAATCTGAAGTGAGTATCTCATAGGCAGCATATGTAGGGATCTGGTTTTCTTATCCACTCAGCCACTCTATCTTTTGGTTGAAGCACTTAAATCTTTTCTATTTGAAGTATTTGCTGATAGGAATGTAGTTATTACCATTCTTTGTTTCTCTTTTTGATACATGTTTTTTTCTTCTTAAAGAAGTCCCTTCAACATTTCCTGTAATGCTGGTTTGGTGTTGATGAGTTCCTCTAGCTTATTTTTGTCTAGGAAGCTCTTTATTTGTCCTTCAACTCTAAATGATAGCTTTGCTGGATAAATTATTCTAGGTTGTAGATCCTGGGTTTTCATCACATCGAATATTTTGTGCCAAAGACTTCTGTCCTGCACAGAGTTTCTTTTGAGAAATCAGCTGCTAGCCTTATGGGTGCTCCCTTGTAGGAAACTAATCACTTTTTTGCTGCTTTTAAGATTCTTTGTATTTAAACTTTGGCATTTTAATTATGATGTGTCTTGGTATGGGCCTCTTTGGGTTCATTTTTTTTGACCCTCTGAGCTTCCTAGGATTGTATGTCTATTTTCTTCACCAGGTTAGGAAAATTTTCCATCATTATTTCTTCAAATAGCTTTGCCACTTCTTGTTCTCTTTCTTCAGGTACCCCTATGACATGAATATTATTTCCCTTAATTTTTCCCATAGGCTCCTTCAATTATTACTTTATTCTTGGTTACTTTTTTCATGTCATTCTGATTGGATGATTTTGGCTTCCCCATCCTCTATATTGGTGGTTCGATAATCTTCTTTTACTTTGTTGATTCACTCTAATATACTCTCATCTCAGATAATGTGTTCTTAATTTCTGGACATTTCTCTTTTATAATTTCCATTTCCATTTTTATGTGTTTTTTTTACCTCTTTGTTAAAGTTCTCACTGAGTTCATCTATACTTCCCTTAAGTTCATTGAGCATCTTTATAACCAGTGTTTCAAACTCTGCATCTGTTAGATAGCTTGACTTTATTTTTCCTGGATCTATGTTCTGTTCTTTTATATGGTTTCTGCTTCTTTGTCTTCCCATTTTGGCTGCCTTTCTGGGGCTGTTTCTATGTACCAATCAAAACTCTTAAGTCTCCTGGTCTTATTAGAGTGGCTTTGTATAGTAGGTGTCCAGCAGCACAGTTCTAAGAGGGGTTCAGCTGCAGGCTAAGTTTAGCCCCAGCCTGTGCCTTTCCAGGGCCACCTATTAAGATTCAGCGAGCAATCCATAGATGTTGTGCTTATAGTTGCCTCACGAAGCCACATCAGAAACCTAGGTTAGCTGCTACCAATGTGGATCTTGGTGCCACTTAGTGAGTGGCACAGGACTCACCAAGGACACAACTGGATATGGCTTGGATAGGGACATGAGTTGAGGGTGGCAGAGTTTCAGGGAATCCTCTGGGCAGAGCAACCTCTATTATCCAGTTCCATGATGTCTGAGATATGGTGGTGCTGTGGCCTCACACTGGGAAGAAGGACAGCTCAATAGAGGAACAGTGGATACCACCAGCACTTCTGCCTGGGAGAGAACCTTGCCTCTGGCCCTCACTCTGACAACTCAGTGTCCCCCTGTAAGTCTCTGGTGCCACCCGCCCCCCAGCAGCTGACCCAGTGGGGGTGCTCAGAGCGAGCAAATGTGTAACCAGGATAGTCCAGCCATTGACATGGCCCCTTTAAGAGGAGCATCTGCATCTGCCAGCTGCAACTGCCACAGCCTCTGTCCCACTCAGCCACTCGGAACCTGGCAGCCTTGTGTCTTCACCCTCTTCTACCTCCAACCATTGCAGGGTGATCTTTTATTTCTATCCCTACTTGTAGGGTCTGTTCATCTAGACCCCAAGTGACTCAGTTTGCTGTTTGCTCCGTGTTTCCATCACAACTTTGATGTGGTCTTAAGAGGTGATGAACAAAGCTTCTATTATCTATGCAATTTTGTCCACTCTCTGGTAGCTCTACTTTTAATTGTTTTAGTAACCCCCATACTGTTTTCCATAGTGGCTATACCAATTTACATTCTCACCAAATGTGCACAAGGATTCCTTTTCTCCACATGCTCATCAGTATTTATCTCTTGTTGTTGTTGTTGTTGTTGTTTTTTAAATAATAGCTTCTCTGAGAGGTATGAGATCTTGTTGTGGCTTTTATTTTCATATTCCTGATTATTTCATGTACTTATTGGGCATTTGTACATCTTTTTGGAGGAATATATCTCTTCAAGTTCTCTATCTACCTTGCAAAAGGATTTTTTTTTTTTTTGCTATTGTGTTGTATGAGTTCCTTATGTGTTTTAGATATTATCCCCTTACGAGATATATGGTTTACATATATTCTCTTCCATTCCTTTTCATAGATTTCCTTTTCATTTTGTTTATTGTTTATTTTACTGTGTGGAAGCCTTTTAGTTTAATGTAATCTGACATTGAATTTTGCTTTTGTTGCTTGTACTTTTGGTGTCATATCCAAAAGAATCACTTGCAAGACCAACATCAAAGAGCTTTGACTCTAGAAGAAGAGTTTTCTTCTAGGAATTTTGAAGTTTCAGGTCTTCACTTTAAGTTCTTAATCTATTTCAAATTAATTTTTGTGAGTGGTATAAGAGAGAAATCTAATTTCATTCTTTTGCATGTGAATATCTAGTTTTCTAAATGCTATTTATTAAAGAGACAATCCTTTCCCCACTGTATATTCTTGGTGTTTTTGTCAAAAATAGTTAACTGTATATGTAAAAGTTTTTTTTTTTTTTGACTCTAGTTTGTACCACTGGTCTGTCTGTTTTCATGTGAGTGCCATCTTGTTTTGATTACAATAGCTTTGAAATACAGTTTGAAAGACAGAAAGTGTGATGCCTCTAGCTTTGTTCTTCTTTCTCAGAATTGCTTTGGCTACTCAAGGTATTTTGTGGTTCCATTCAAATTTTAGGATTTTTTAATATTGACTGATCGATATAACAGTCTGTATTAAGCTAATAATAGTTTAATTTGATCGTAAACCACAACTCTACCCCTTTACTTACCCTCATTTTGTTTTTGATATCATAATTTACATCTTGTTATATTGTGCACCCATTAACAAATTATTATAGTTATAGCTATTTTAATACTTTTCTCCTTTAACTTTTACAATAGAATTAGTGGTTAACATTCCACCAATTACAGTATTAGATTATTCTAAATAAGAATATATACTTACTTTTATCAGTGTGTTGTACATTTTCATATGTTTTCATGTCACTAATTAGAATCCTTTACTTTCAACATTTCTTGTAAGGCAGGTAGTGGTGATGAACTCCATCAGTTTTTGTTTGTTTAAGAAAATATTTTGCCTTCATTTATGACAGACAACTTTGCTGGATAAAGTATTCTTGGCTGGTGGTTTCTTTCTTTCAGTACATTGAATATATCTTCTCACTTTCTCCTGGCCTGCAAAATTCCTATTGATAAATCCATTGATAGATTTATGAAATTTCTCTTGTATGGGAAAAACTTTTTCCTCTTACTACTTTTAAATTTCTTTTCACTTTTTATTTTAGATAGTTTTATTATAACACGCCTTGAAGAAGATAATTATGGATTGAAATTATGGGGTGATTTCATACTTTCACCTCCAAATTTTCCACTTAGTTCTTTTTATGTTTTCTTTTTCTTTGTTGAACTTATTTTTTTCCTGTATTGTTTTACTTATATAGTTAAGTTGTTTATTTGTGTTCCCTTGTAGCTCTCTGAGGATCTTTATAAAAAATGATTTTTAATTATTTGTTGGGCAATTCTTATATCTCCATTTCTTTGTGGGTCAGTTACTGAAGGTTTACTGTGTTCCTTTGGTGCATTCACATTTTCTTGATTCTTTTTGATACTTGTAGCCTTACATAGGTGTCTGTACATTTGAAGAACCAGTAACCTCTTCCAGAATTTGTAGACTGACCTCAGTAAGAAATGTCCTTCACAGCACATGCTGGATGCTGTGACCTCAGGTCTACTGGTGCAGGGCACCAAGTGCTGGGTCATAATGGTGGCCGTGATATCTCATTGGCTCAGGCTGCTGGGGTCCACAGTATCAACAATGCATGGTATTTCTCATGAACTGTGGGAGTCTGTAGTGGTTATAAGAGCTGTGGGGGTCTTCAGAAGTACCTCCAGTTTCACCAGTGAGAAACCTGGGCAGGCAGTGGTGGTGGCTGCAGCTAGTGGTGTGCATATATGCAGCTGCAAGAGCTAGCTGCAGGTTTCTTTGTATTGGTAGGGGCTGGTCGCAGATACACATAAATTTGTGGGGGTTGGGGCTAGCAGTACATCCTGCAGATGCACTGGCAGCTGCAGGAGCCCTGGTTGTTGATGTGTACTCCTGTGGCTTCAGGATCTCCTATGGCTGCATGCATAGCAGTGGAGTTTAGTGAAGGAAGTCAGGTGCAGCATACAAGTATACAGCTTGAGAGACTGGCTGCAGGTGAGCCCAGTATTTGCAGTGACAAAATTCAGGCCCATATCCAGACCTACAAACAGGTGCAGGGGCCCTTGCTGTTGAAATGTACCCTGTGGCTAGCTGGGAGGTCCAGCTATAGGTGAATAGAAAAGTGAAGGCCAGTCAATTGAGATAGAGCCAAATACAGGCCATAATCAGCTCTGGGGGCCTTGGCTGTCAGCATGTACTTCTGTGGTGGCAGGGTCTCACAATAGACATGCACATGGCAGTAGAGGCCAGAGAGAAGAGTCAGGCCAGCAGCATGCAAGTGCATAGCTGGAGGAGCTCACCCCAAATGCATGAATGGCAGTGAGGTTCAGCTGTGTGGGTCTAGGCTGGTGTCTGTTACTTACACAGCTGCAGAATCCTGGACTGGCTGCCAGAGCAGATCCTGGTCTCTGGTGGGTGTGGGGGTCACGGAGTGGGGAGAAACTCAAAAGCTTGGCCTCTGTAAGCAGGCAGTCCACAGTGATGGTGATGGTTGTTTCTTTAATGACAAAAACTGTTTGGGTTCTCTGCAGAGTAGTTCACTAGGAACCATGGTTATTTTCACTGCATGGCTGATATTGGTATCCCCTGCTCTTTTTCTTGTTCTTTGATGTTTATATATGTCTAAGTTTGCTGGTCTCTGGGTAGGGTCAAACTGAAGTGAGTTCTTTGTGCAGTGCCCTGAAAGGCTGAGGAAGCTGGTCACTCATCCCACTTTAGCTGAGGAGTTCCCTCTTGTCACCAGTATGAGGGATTAGATGATGCAGGCAAAATGAAGCTGTTCATCCTTTCCTTTTTATGCAGTTATTTTCAGGTTATTCCAATGAGACGCTGAAATTTCTTAGGTGGACTCTTCTTACCTCTCCCAGAGTTGTTTTTCTTTATAGAGAGCTGTTTAATTGTTTATCTTTTTGGGGAGATGGAGGCTGGGGTCTCCTACTTTGCCATCTTGGTGATCACTCGGCTGATTTCTATTCTTTTATGTTTCCTGGCCCAGAATGTGTTTTGTCTTACTGAATGCTCTGTGTGAGCTTGAGAATATGCATTTGTTGTTGTTGTATGATGTATTCTATAGATGTCAATTAGATTCAATTGATTGATGGATGGTACTGTTGAGTTCTACTATGTCCATACTGATTTTATGAATCTGGATTTGTCAAGTAATCATAGAGAGGAGTTGAAGTTCCAAATATAATAGTGAGCTTATCTATTTCTCTTTGCAGTTACCTTAGTCTCTGCATCATGTATTTGTCATTTTGTTGGTAGACACATACACATTAAGGATTGCTATATCTTCTTTGAGAATTGACCATTTTATCCATATGCACTTCCTCTCATTATCTTTGATAATTTTCCTTGCTGTAAAGTCTGCTTTTTCTTAAAGAAATATAGCTTCTCCAGTTTTCTTTTGATTAGAGAGAGCACAAAGTGACATTCATGTGGTTCTAATTTGCATTTCTCTAATTATTAGCCATTTAAGCATCTTTTCATGTACTTATTGCTATTTGTATACTGTCCTTAGAGAAATGTCTGAGTCCTTTGCCCATTTTCAATCAGCTTCTTTTTGTTGCTTTAGGATTTCTTTATATACTTTAAGTACTAATCCTTTATCACACACATGATTTGCAAATTTTCTCTCATTCTATGTGTTGCCTTTTTAATTCTGCTGATGCTTTTTTCTTAATATTTTTATCACTTTTCATATATAGTTAGCATACAATATTATATTAGTTTCAGGTGAACACGATGATTAGACATTTATATAGCACACAAAGTGATCACCCCAATAAATCTAGTACCATCTGACACCATACATAGTTATTACAACATTACTGACTATATGATTTATGCTATACTTTATATCTCATCACTATTTTGTAATGACCAATTTGTACCTCAATCCCTTCCTCTTTTTCACTCAACCCCTACCTCCTTCCATCTGGCAACCATCAAAATGTTCTCTATATCTGTGAATTTGTTTCTGTTTGGTTTCTTTATTTTGTTCTTTTGATTCCACTTGTAAGTAAAATTATATAGCATTTGTCTTTGTCTTATTTACACCACTCAGCACAATACCTTCTAGGTCCATCCATGTTGTTGCAGATGGTAAGATTGTCATTCTTTTCTATGGCTGAGAAATATTCCACTGTATATATGTGCCACTTTTTTATCCACTTATCCATTGATGGACATCCAGCTTGCCTCCATATCTTGGCTGCTGTAAATAATGCTGCAGTGAACATATGGATTCACATGTCCCTTCAAATTAGTGTTTTGAATTTCTTCAGATAAATGTCGAGAAGTAGAATTCCTAGGCCCTTCTTTGTCTCTTGCCATAGCTTTTGTTTTAAAGTCTATTTTGTCTGGTATTAGCATTACTACCTCCACTTTTTTTGTTTCTATTTTTATGAAAAATTTTTTCCATCCCTTTACTTTCTTTTTATGTGTCTTTTGATCTGAAGTAAATCTACTATAGGTAGCATATATAAGAGTCTTGTTTTTTTTTTACCCATTTATTCTATCTTTTGATTAGAGCCTTTAATCCATTTAAATTTAAAGTCATTGTTGATAAAGATGTAGTTATTGCTACTTTATTATTCATATTTTTAAATCTTTTATTTCCTTCTTAAAGAAATTCCTTTACTATTTCTCATAATACTGGTTTGGTGGTAATTAACTCCTTTAACTTTATCTTGTCTGGGAAGCTCTTTATCTGTCCTTTGATTCTAAATAATAGCTTTACTGGGTAGAATAGTCTTAGTTGTAGATCCTTGCTTTTCATCACTTTGGATATTTCATTCCAATTCTTTCTGGCCTGCAAAGTTTCTGTTGAGAAATCAGTTGACAATCTTATGGGATCTCCCTTGTATATAACTTACTGCTTTTCTTTTGCTACTTTTAAGATTTTTCTACTTGTCTTTAATCTTTGGCATTTTAATTATGATGTTTCTTGGTGTGGGCCTTTTGGCTTCTTGTTTGAGACTCTCTGCGTTTCCTGGATTTGTACATCTATTTTCTTCACCAGGTTAGAAAAAATCATTATTTCTTCAAATAGTTTTTTTTTAATTAGTTTCAGGTATACAGTATATTGATTAGACATTTATAATTGTGGAGTGATCCCACCAATTAATCTATCACGCATTTAGCTCTACACTTAGCCATTACAATACTATTGAGCATATTCTCTATGCTGTACTCTACATCTTTGTGACTATTTTGTAACTACTAATTTGTCCTTCTTCATCCTTTCCCCTTTTTCTCCCAGTACCCTAAACTCCCTCCCTCTGGCAGTAACCAGATTGTTCTCTATATCTGTGATTCTGTTTCTGTTTAGTTTGTTCCTTAGATTCTGCATATAAGTGAAATCATATGGTATATATCTTTCTCTGTCTGACTTACTCCACTCAACATAATAACTGCTAGACCATCCATGTTGTTGCTAATGATTTGATTTCATTTTTTATGGCTGAGTAATATTCCATTGTATATATGAAACATAATTTCTTTATCTAATCATCTGTTGATGAACATTTAGGTTGCTTCAACATTTTGGCTACAGTGAATAGTGCTACCATGAACATAGAGTTGCATAGACCTTTATGAATTAGTGTTTTGGTTTTATTTGGATAAATACTGAGAAGTGCAATTGCTAGGAAAAAGATAGTTCTATTGTAATTTTTCGAGGACCCTCCAAACTGTTTTTCTTAATGGCCATACCAATTTGCAATCCCACCAACATTGTGAGAGGGTTCCCTTTTCTCCACATCCTGGCCAACATTTGTTTTTTGATTTATTGATGACAGCCAACCTGATAGGGGAGAGGTGATATCCCATTGTGGCTTTAATTTGCATTTCTCTAATGACAAGTGATCTTGAGCATCTTTTCATAAGTCTATTGGCCATCTGTATTTCCTCTTTGGAGTAAAACCTATTCAGGTCCTCTGCCCATTTTTTTAATCGGATTGGGTTTTTTTGTTGTTGTTGAGTTTTATGAGTTTTTTTTAAATAAATTTTGGATATTAACTCCTTATCAGATGTATCATAGGTGAATATCTTCTATTAAGTATGCTGTCTTTTCATTCTGTTGATGGTCTCCTTTTTACTTATTTTTATGTAGTCCCATTTGTTTATTTTTTTCTGTCTTTTCCCTTGCCTGAGGAGATATATCGGAAAATTACTGATAGCAATATCAGAGAATTTACTGCCTATGTGTTCTTCTAGAAGTTTTATGTTTTCGGGTCTTACATTTAAGTCTTCAATCTATTTTGAGTTTATTCTTGTATATGGTGTAAGAAGGTGGTCCAGTTTTATTTTTAGCATGTATCTGTCCAATTTTCCTTACACTATTTGTTAAAGAGACTGTCTTTACTCCACTGTATATTTTGCCTCCTTTCTCATAGATTAAATAATCATAAAGGCGTGAACTGAATTTATTTCTAGGCTTTCTATTCTGTTCCATTTATCTATGTATCTGTTTTTATTCAAGTATCATGCTGTTTTGATTATTATAGCTTTGTAGTATAGTTTGATATCAATAAGTTGAAACATCCTACTTTGTTCTACTTTCTTAAGATTTCTGTGGCTATTGGGATTTTTTATGGTTCCATATAAATTTTTGGATTCTTTGTTCTAGTTCACTGAAAAATGCCATTGGCATTTTGATAAGGATTGCATCAAATCTATAGCTTGCTTTGGGTAGAATGACCATTTTAGCAATGTTGATTCTTCTTACACATAAGCATGGTATAAGCTTTTGTTTATTTGTATCTTCTTCAATTTTTTTTAATGACATAATTTTCCATGAACAGATCTTTTACCATCTTGGTTCATTTTATTCCTAGGTATTTTATTGTTTTTGATGCAATTGTAAATGGGATTGTTTTAATTTCTTCTTCTGAAAGTTAACCATTGGTGTATAAAAATGCAACAGACTTCTGAATATTAATTTTGTATCCTACTACTTTATGAATTCTTTTGTCAGTTCTAATAGTTTTTTTTTTTTTTTTGTAGACTCTTTAGGCTTCTCTCTATATAGAATCATGTCATCTGCAAATAATGACAGTTTTACTTCTTCTTTTCCAATTTGGATGACTTTAATTTTCTTTCTTACCTGATTGCTGTAGCTAGGACTTCCAATAAAATGTCGAATAGAAGTGGTGAAAGTAGACATTCTTACCTTGTTCCTGATCTTAAGGAAAACACTTTTAACCTTTCCCCATTATGATGTGTCACTGTAGATTTGTTATATATGGCCTATATGGCCTTTTATTATGTTGAGGTATATTCCCTTTATTCCCACTTTGCTGAGTTTTTATAATAAATGGATGCTGGATTTTGTCAAATGCCTTTTCTTCAACTATTGATAAGATCATATGGCTTTATCTTTCAATTTGTTAATGTGGTGGATCATTGATTTGTGGATATCGAACCAAACTTGCCTCCCAGAAATAAATCCGATTTGATCATGGTATATGATCTTTTTAATGTATTGTTGAATTCAGTTTGCTAATATTTTGTTGAGGACTTTGCATCAATGTTTATCAGAAATGTTGGCCTATAATTTTCTTTTTTTGTAATGTCTGGTTTTGGAGTCAGGGTAATGGTGGTCTCATAAAATGATTAGAAAAACTGCCATCTTCTTGAATGTTTTATTTTTATTTTATTTTAGTTTTTAAAAATTTATTTATATGTATTTTTATGGTGACATTGGTTAACAAAATCCAATAAATTTCAGCTGCACACTTTAACAGTAAGGCATAGATATAGAGATAGATATAGATATAGATAGATAGATAGATAGAGATATAAAACTATCCTTTACATATTCATGATGGTAACCACACACCAAAGATTCAGAACTAAAGTATATAACATAAAACAAGAAGGACCATAGGGAAAACTCACAAAACCCAACCAAAATAAAATTAAAAAGAAAAAAGACACACAAAGACAAGGAAACAATGGAAACACCGAGCTACCAGAAAGCAAAAGATTAAATGGCTATAAGAAAATCTCATATTTCAATAATCATGCTAAATGTAAATGGACTGAACTCACCAATAAAAAGGCACAGTGTTGCAGATTGGATTAAAAAACAAAACCTAACCATATGCTGACTCCAGGAGACACATCACAGTTTCAAAGACAAATGTAGACTAAATGTGAAAGGGTGGAAAATGATATTTCAAGAAAATGGTATTCAGAGTAAAGCAGGAGTAGCGGTACTAATATTGGATGAAATAGACCTCAAAATAAAAAAGGTAAAGCAGGTACTGAGAGACACTTCATAATTATAAAGGGAATCATGTTCCAAGAAGACATAACACTTATTAATATCTATGATCTCAATCAGGGAGCTCCAAAATATGTGAAGTAATATGTAAAGTATCAGAACTAAAGAGAGAAACAGAACAAAACACTATCGTCATAGGGGACCTAAATATCCCATTGTTGGATATGGACAGATCATTCAAACAGAAAATCAATAAGGAAATGACATCCTCAAATGACACATTAGACTAAATGGATATAATTGACATTTACAGAGCCTTCGGTCTCGAAACATCTGCTTATACATTTTTCTCTAGTATACATGGAACATTCTCAAGAAATGACCATATCCTGGGACACAGAGATAGCCTCAACTAATATAAGAGGTTTGAAATCATACTAACCATATTCTCTGATCATAATGTTTTGAAGCTGGAGATCAACTGTAAAAAGAACCTGGGAGGAATCAAAAATACATGGAGAGTAAACAACATACTACTAAAGAATAACTGAGACAGAGATGAAATAAAAAGAGAGATCAAGAGATACATAGAAACAAATGATAATGATAGTACAATATATCAAAATGTTTGGGAAATGGCAAAAGCGGTAACAAGAGGAAAGTTCATATCATTAAAGGCCTATCTCCAAAAACAAGAATGAGACCAAATAAGCAACTTAATTCTTTGTCTAAAAAAACTAGAAAAGAAAGAATAAATGATGCCTAAAGTCAGCAGAAGAAAAAAATAATAATTAGTGAATAAATAAAATTTAAATAAATGTGACAAAGAGCTGGTTCTTGGAGAAGGTTATTAAAAGTGACAAACCACTGGCTAGACTCACTAAAGAAAAAAGAGAAAGGACACAAACAAAATCAGGGATGAAAGAGGAAAAATCATGACAGACACTGTATAAATACAAAGAATCACACATGAATACTATGAAAATGTATATAACACCAAATTTAATAACCTAGGAGAAATGAACAAGTACTTAGACAGATAACACCTTCTTAGACTGAATGAAGAAGTGCTAGAAAATCTAAATAGACTGATCAGTAGTATGGAAATAGAAACAATCATCAAAAACTTCCTAAAAAGTAAAAGTCCAAGACCAGATGGCTTCACCAGTAAATTCTACCAAACATTCAAAGATTTAATACCTATTCTCTTCAAACTCTTCCAAAAAATCGAAGAGGCAATACTTTCCAACTCATTTTATGAGGCCAATATAACCCTGACACCAAAACCTGGTAAAGATAACACAAAAAATGAAAATACAGACCAATATCTCTCATGAACACAGATGCAAAAATCCTAAAGAAGATACTAGCAAACCGAATACAGCAACATATTAAAAACTTTATACACCACAATTAAGTGGGCTTTATCCCAGAGGCACAGAGATGGTTTAACATATGCAAATCAATCAATGTTATGCACCACATAAACAAATTAAAAAATAAGAATCATATGATCATATCAATAGATGCAGAAAAAGCCTTCGACAAAATACAACATCTATTTATGATCAAAACACTTAAATCAGTAAAGAAGGTTTGTACATTCACATAATAAAGGCCATATATGACAAACCCACAGTCAACATTATACTTATGATGAAAACCTAAAAACTTTCTCTCTAAGAGCAGGAACAAGGCTAGGTTGTCCACTATCGCCACTCTTATTCAATATAACATTGGGGATCCTAGCGAGTTTAATCAGGAAAGAGAAAGATATGAAGGAATCCAAACAGGAAACAAAGTTAAACTGTCACTATTTGTGGATGGCATGATTCTCTATATAGAAAACCCAAAAGACTCCAAAAGAACACTACTAGAAAGAAGCAAATGCAGTAAAGTTTCTGGATACAAATAATGAAAGCTATAAGACTCTATTAAAAGAAATTGAAGAAGATACAAAGAAATAGAAAGATATTCCGTGTTCTTGGATTGATAGAATCAACATAGTTAAAATAACTATATTTCTAAAGCATTATACAGATTTAATGAAATCTCTATCAAATTCCCATTGGCATTTTTTAAATAAATAGAACAAAAAAAATCATAAAATTTATATGGAAGCACAAAAGACCCTGAATTGCCAAAGCCATCCTGAGAAAAAAGGATGAGGCTGGAGGCATCACTCTGCCTGACTTCAAATTATACTACAAAGCGACAGTGGCATGGTATTGGCAGAAAAACAGACATATAGTTAGTGAAACAGAATCGAGAGTCCAGAAGTAAACCCAAGTTTATATGGGCAAATAATTTTCGACAAAAAAGTGAAAACCATACAGTGGAGAAAGGAAAGCCTCTTCAATAAATGGTGCTGGGAAAACTGGAAAACCACCTGCAAAAGAATGAAACTAGACTGTTGTCTGTCACCACACTCCAAAATTAACTCAAAATGGATTAAGGAACTCAAAATGTATAGAAGAAAACACAAGAACTAAACTCAAGGACCTTGGACTTAAAGAGGATTTTATGAATTTGACTTCAAAGTCAAGGGAAGTAAAAGCAAAAATAAATGAATAGGACTACATTTAAAAAAAAAACCTTCTGCACAGCAAAAGAAACCACCAACAATGTAAAAAGACAATCATCTGAATTGGAAAAGATATTTGCAAGCAATGCCTCCAATAAGGGCCTAATATCCAAAATATACAAAAACTCATACAACTCAATAACAACAACAACAACAACAACAACAAAATGATCCAATTAAAAAATAGGCAGGAACCTGAACAGACTGTTCTCCCTAGAGGACATACAAATAGCCAACAAGTATATAAAAAGATGCTCAAATTGCTAGCTATTAGGGAAATGCAAATCAAAACCACAAGATGCCATCTCACACCTGTTAGAATCAGTGTAATCAACAGGATAAGTAATAACAAATATTGGAGAAGATGAGGAGAAAAAGGAACCCTCATACACTGCTGGTGGGAATGCAAATTGATACAGCCACCATGGAAAACAGTATGGAGGTTACTCAAAAAACTAAAAATAGATCTATCATATGATCCAGCAATACCTCTACTGGTTTTTTACCCCAAAGACTTGAAAACTCATATCTGAAAAGATATTTGTACACCAATGTTCATAGCAGCATTATTCACGGTGGCCAGGACACGGAAGCAACAGAAATGTCCTATGATAGATGATTGAATAAAGAAGGTGTGGTACATATATACAGTGGAATATTACTCAGCCATATGAAGAGATGAAATACTGCCATTTGGGACAACATGAATGAACCTTAAGATAATCATGCTAAACTAAATAAGTCAGATAGGAAATTTGAAAACCATATGATGTCACTTATATGTGGGATATAAACCTAAAAGCAACAAATGAATAGGACAAACAAACAGACATTCATGGACATGGAAAATAGACTAGTGGTTACCAGAGGGTAGAGGGGGAGTGGGGTGGTATTTGAGGTAAAAAGGGTCAAATATGTGGTGACAGAAAGAAATCTAACTATGGGAGGTGAACACACAATGTAAATATATATATATATATATATATATATATATATATATATATATATATATATATATATGCCTTACTGTTAAAATGTACAGGTAAAACCAGATTTTGTTAACCAAGGTCACCATAAAAAAATAAATAAATTTTAAGAAGTAAAAAAATAAAAATGAGAATAAAAATTATTTAAAAATAAAAAATAAAATAATATAACATTCTGTGGGTTTTTTTTTCTCTGTTTTGATTGGTTGTTTTCTATTACTATTTATTCCAGATCACTTATTTTATTCTCTGCTTCACCTAATGTTATTGAGTCCCTCTAATGTATTTTTCATTTCTGACTCATTTCTTTTGTTTTCTATCTTTAGTTTTATGTTTCTTATCTTTTTGGTGATATTCTCTCTGTGTTCTTATATTCTTCACTTAAGTTTATTGAGTATCCTTATATCCACTGTTTGGAACTGTGCATCTGGTAGCTTATCTCCATCTTGTTTAGTTTTTTTTTTCTATTTTTTTTTCCTGCTCTTTCATTTGGGATATGCTTCTTTGTCATCTCATTTTGGCTGACTCCCTGTATTTGTTTTTATGTATTATGTACATCTCTCAGTTTTGGCGGTGTGGCCTTAAGTATTAGGTATCCTGTGTGTCCCAGTGATGCAGTCTTCCTGGTAACTGAGCAACGTGACCCAGGGGTATTCCTTGTGTGGGTTGTGTGTACCCTCCTATTTTAGTTGAGGGTTTTTTCCAGGCTTTATTAAAATAGACAGTTAGTTGCTCATATTAACATTGTACAATTCAATGAGTTTTTTTTTCAATTATAGTTGCCATACAATAATATACCAGTTTCAGTTTTACAGCATAGTGAGCAGAGATCCACACAACTCACAAAGCATTCACCTGACTAAATCTAGTACCACTCTTCCCCCTCACATATTTATTACATTATTAACCATCTTGCCCATGCTACACTCTACATTTCCATGTCTATTCTGCAACTATCCATTTGTACCTCTTAATCCCTTTGCCTTTTTTTCCCATCCCTCCAATGCTCTTCTCATCTAGTAGCCCTCAAAATAATCTCTGTATCTATGAGTTTATTTCCATTTTTGTTATTTGTGGTTTTAGATTTCATATATATGTGAAATCGTGCAATATTTGTCTTTCTCTATCTGACCCAATTCATTCAGCGCAATACCATCTAGGTCTATCAAGGCAATATCTTTTTCTATCCTCTTCCTTTTAGATGGTGTGTGTCTTTTAATTTGAAGTGAATCTCTTATAGGCAGCATATGTAGGAGTCTTGTTTTCTTATCCATTCAGCCACTCTGTCTTTTGGTTAGAGCACTTAATCCTTTCCATTTAAGGCACTTGCTAATAGGAATGTAGTTATTAGCATTCTTTATTCATGTTTTTGATCCATGTTTTTGCTTCCTAAAGAAGTCCCTCCAACATTTCCTGTAATACTGGCTTGGTGGTGATAAATTCCTTTAGCTTATTTTTGTCTGGGAAACTCTTTATCTTTCCTTCAACTGTAAATGATAGCTGGACAAAGTATTCTTGGTTGTAGATCCTGGTTTTTCATCATGTTGAATATTTTGTGCCAAGCCCTTCTGTCCTATAGTTTCCTTTGAGAAATCTGCTGCCGGTTTTATGGGTGCTCCCTTGTACATAACTAACTGCTTTTCTCTTGTTGTTTTTGAGATTCTCTCTTTGTATTTAAACTTTGGCATTTTAATTATGATGTGTCTTGTGATTCTCTTTGGATTCCTCTTTTTTGGGACTCTCTGAGCTTCCTGGGGTTGTATGTCTAATTCCTTCACCAGGTGAGGGAAGTTTTCCATTATAATTCCTTGAAATAGCTCTTCAATGTCTTATTTTCCTTCAGGTGCCCCAATGACATGGATATTTTTACATTAAATAGTGTCCCATAGGCTCCTTAAATTATTTTTACATTAAATAGTGTCCCATAGGCTCCTTAAATTATTACTCTTTTCTTGCCATTCTGGTCGAGTGTCCTTGGCTTCCTCATCTTCTATATTGGTGGTTTAATCCTCTTCTTTATCCACTGTTTTTTTCCATCTAATATACTCTTCATCTCAGAAAGTGTGTTCTTAATTTCTGACTGGTTCCCTTTTATAATTTCAATTTCCATTTTTATGTTTTTTTTATCTTTGTTAGAGTTGTCACTGAATTCTATATTTCCCCTAAGTTCATTAAGCATCTTTACAACGAATGTTTTGAACTTCGCACCTGTTAGATTGCTTGACTCCATTTTTCCTGGATTTCTGTTATGTTTTCTCAAAGGTTTCTGCTTGTCTTCCCATTTTGACTGCCTTTCTGTGTCTGTTTCTATGTATTTAGCAAAGCTCCTAAGTCTCCTGGCCTTACTTCCATGGCTTCATTTAGTAGGTGTCCAGTGGCACAGTCCTGAGAGGGGTTCAGCTGCAGGCCAAATTTATCCCCAGTGTGTGCCCTTCCGGGGCACCTGTTAAGATTCAGCAAGCAATCCACAGATGCTGTGCTTATAGTTGCCTCAAGAAAGCACACCAGAAAACAAGGCCAGCTGACCCTAGTGTGAGTCTCGATGCTGCCCAGCAAGGAGCACCACACTCACTGATGATACATCTGGATGTGGCTTGGGTGGGGCCACGAGTTGGGGGAGGCAACGTTTCAGGGAATCCTTTGGGCCGAGTGATCTCTTTTATCCAGTTTGATGACCTCTCAGTTATGGTAGCTTTGTACCCATAAACTGGGAGTTGGTAAGGGCTAAACAGAGGAACAATGGATATTGCTAGCACTCCTGCCTGGTAGAAAGCCTCACTTCCGGCCCTCGCTTAGATAACTAAGTGTCCCACTGTAAGTCCCTGGTGCCCCCTGTGCAGCTGACTCACTGTTGGTGCTCAGAGTGAGCTGGTCTGCTTACTGACATGGCCCCTTTTAAGAGGTATCTGCAACTGCTAGCTGCCACTGCAGTATCCTCTGTTCAACTCAGCTGCTTGGGACTGGGCTGCCTCATGTGTTCGCTCCCTCCTACTTCCTCCCATTGCAGGGTGATTTCTCATTTCTCTCTCTAGTTGTGTGGCTTGTTCATCTCAAACCCAGGTGACTTTTCTTGCTGTTTGCTCCATGTTTCTTTCACAACTTTGATTTGGTCACTAGAGTGATGAACAAAGCCTCTATCATCTATGCCAATTTTTCCCATCTAGTTGAGCTTTAATTGCTGTTGGCATGTCAGTGGTTGGGAGCCACCCTCAGGTTGACTACCAGTGAGAGCTGGCTATGACTACAGCAAATGAGATGTTGTGTGGGGGCTGACCCCACAGAGTGGGAGTCACCTTAGTGAGGATCTAATGCCAGCCAAGTCCATCCTTTGGGTGTGTCCCTTGTGGAGCTGGTTAGGTGGTGGTGTGTGGTCTGAAGCTATAAACAGGTGTGTTGTTTTTAGATTCTTTTGTTAGGGAATCTGCTGCAGGTCAAGTTCGGGCACCGTTATTGCCAGCTCCGGCCTTTCTAGTAGGAGGTACAAAGTGATTTTTGGTTGGTTACAACTTGTGCTGGGCTTGGGGTCACTTGACAGAAGCTATTCTGTAAACTGAATCTGGCTGCCACTAGTGTCATGTTTGGGTACCCTTGGTGGGCACCATGATGTGAGCTGAGGGCAGCTGCCACTTGTGCAGGGTTTGTGGTCACGTAGCTGAGGCTATGTTCCAAGCTATGCTAGACTTGGGGCTACCTGATGAGTGTGACAATGCAAGTTGAGACAGCTCACCACTTGTGCTGGGATTAGGGTAGTTTAGCAAGAGGTTCAGTGTACACTGAGGGCTGCTACTTCTTTTTTGGGGGTTGTGGACTTTTGAGAGATTTTAGGAAATTCCACAGCACAAGCTGAGGCAGGCTACTTATGTGGAGTTGCTGCTGGAAGAGGTTCTGGCAGGCAGCGCAGTTGGGTGGAGCAGCATCTCAGGGAATCACCAGGACAAGACAAATTGTATTAGCCAGGTTAATGGAGAGCTCAGATTTGGTGCCCACCTACACTAGGCCATCTGTGCAGTGGTAGAGTTCAATAAAGTAAGAATGGCACCTGCCAGTACTTCTGTCTCAGAGACCATCTGGCCCTCACCCTGAAGCTAGTTCCTCCCAATATGTCCCTGGCACTTTTCGAGCTGCTGCCTCTGTGCTAGAGCCCAGGAAGAGTGAATTTGCAAGCAAATGTATGCGGAGGCCCTTTAAGATGCAGTGCCTAGGTATTCAGCAGCCCTTCTCACTTGGATGCAATACCTGATGGTTTTCACAGCCAGATATCATGGATACTCCTCTTCTTAGTATTGGAACCCTGGGCTTGAGAGCCCACTAGGGGGCTACGACCCCTTGCTCCTCAGGGTGGACCTCTGCAGCTGATATCCCTCCCCATTCTTAATTACCACACTATGGGGATAGAACCTACCTATTCTATGTCTCTGCCCCTCCTACCAGTTCAATGTGGTTTCTTATTTACATCCTTAGATATAAAGCTTATGTTTAACTAGTCTTTAGGTAATTAGTTCTCAGTGATGTTGTTCTATAATTTAGTTGTAATTTTGATGTGGTCACGAGGAGACAAGCATAGCTTTCATCTACTCCACCATCCTGACTAGAAGTACATAACTTGTATTTCCTTGTTGTGAATTTCTATTTTTTTCATTTGTATTAAAATAATTTTATTTGCCTTTTGAATAGTTTCTCTTTATAATGCCCACTTTAAGATTGTCAGAGAATTCCAACATCTGACTTTTCTTGGTGTTAATGTCAGTGGCTGTCTTATCTAATTCAAATTGTGATTTTTCTGTCTTTTGGTATTGTGGGTGACTTTGTATTGTATCCTGGACATTTTGTTTAGGATGTTAGGAAACTCTGGGTCCTTTTTTAATCTTTTCTTTTAGTAGTCATCTTACCTTTACCATGTAGATTCTGGCCTACTTTGTCAGGCTTGTGCCAATGGAAGTTTAGGTTTTAAAGCCTTTTTGGTGCTATTTTGGTCTGCTTGATTTATCTGATACCCCTGGAACTCTCACTGGTTTCTGCTTGTGCCACCTCAGAAGGTGGAATGGCTCTCCCCAGGTCTGTTGCCTCATGTCTCTGAGTCGGTGATGAGTGTCTCAGGCCTGAAAGAATGAGGAAGCTTTCTGGAATGAACACTTGTGGTAGGGCCTCTCTTGTTGAAGTCTCCTGGCTGTCTCAGTGTCTCTGGGTGGGAAAGGCAGAGATGGAGAACTTTTTGCTTAGCTGTTTATTAGCGGGATTAGAGTCTTAACCAATCCTTTTCCTGATACTGCCAGGCTCACCTCTTTTCAGAGGGACTCCTATTTGATATGAGGGAGAAATGAGCCTACCTGAACTGCCTTCTGTTGTTAGATTGGGGGCCAGGAAATACCCAAGCTGAACTGCCTTCTTTTGGGTTGTTACTCCAGACCTGGGGTCCCAAACCAGTCTCTTAACTCCTTTTGTAGTTTTTCTTTGTTTGCTTCTTGTGTTATTTCCAGGGTTTATAGCTGTACTTAGTCAGAAGGAGCAGTAAATAATGAGTCTACAACATCTTGTCAGGGCCAGAAGTCCAATCAACAGGATATTATAGTACAAAATTCTGAAAAGAGACAATATTTTAGAGTTTGGGTTTCAATAACCTACATACTAACTTGATGACTTAGAGAACTTCAGCTATTTAAGCTTCCAGCTCAAGACTTGGCACAGATGAACCACTCAATAGGTATTCAGTATCTTTCCCTACAAATCATTTAGGTCAAACTAGCTGCTTTAAATATAAGGCAACAAAAGCCTAGATAAATGTGGGAGCCTTTTAAATATGTTGTGACCCTCATATACCCAAGTGACATTTTTTTTCCAAAGCCCAAAAGCATACTCTCAATTCTTGATTATTTGGTTCCTTGCTTCATGGTAGTTCTGGTTCAGTTGGAAAGGATTTGAAAATTGAAAATAAAAAATATAATTTATATTTGAAAAGTACCTCAAAATTTACAAAGTGCTTTTGCAGTTACAATTTCCCTTGGTTGGTACAATCACAGCATGAGACAAACAAGGTAGAGATTACTCTTATTTTGCAAATAAGGAAACTCAGTAAGTTGAAGGGCTGAGACTCATCCAGAAATGATCTTTCATTCAGGGCCTTTGCTTGACACCTTTTACCCTGTGAAACCAGACCTTTATTGGATGACAGGAAGCTGTGGAAATAGTTGGTTTTAGGGCACCAAACTTGTCATGTCCTTGGGCTAATGCAGTGGATCAACTTGTGACTATAGGGTAGATGGAGTCCAAATTCAGGCTTATGTTCCACATATAGTAAAGTACCCTGAGACTTGGAGCTTGAATTACCCTTAGAGTGTTTGCTAGTAAAAAAAAAAAATCTTCCCAGGTAGGTGAAATTACCTAACTGCATAGGTTCACCTCTGGCAAGGGGGTATCTTAGGTGAGAAAGGTTGCTGAATTCCAATAAAAGAAAATAGGGTATAGTCCAGGAAGTCAAGATTGGAATTTGATGTAGAAGGCTGTAACTTGGCCAAACAATGAGTTGGTTGAATAAACAATAGCTTACATAGTGAGATACTATGTGGTCATTAAAAATGATGAGATCGATCTATTTATTGAAAAGGTCACAATTAAACAAGAAACATAGGAGTGTGTAGTGCAATCCTATTTTTGTTCTGTATGCATGCATATAGATTTATCTCTGCATAAAGAAATTATGATGCCCTTTTTTTGATACTATATTTTTAAAACATTCCATAATAAACAAAGATTTCTTGGTTAATTATAAAATTTATTTTATAATAATAAAAGAGAGCCATAGCCTAACCTATTTGTTATGAACTGAATGTTTGTATCCTCCCCAAATTCATATGTTGAAATTCTATCCCCCTCCAATATGACAGTAATTGGAGATGGGGACTTTTGGGAGGTGATTAGGATTAGATGAGGTCATGAAGGTGAAACCCTCATGAATGGAATTAGTTCCATTTTGAGCCATGAGAGAGCATGCTTCTTTCTCTGCTCTCCCCCATGTGAGGTTACAGCAAAAAGATAACTGTCCACTAGACACTAAATCTTCTGGCAGCATAATTATGGACTTCCCAGCCTCCAGACTGTGAGAAATAAATGGCTGTGTTTTTTTTTTATTATAGTAATCTAAATGGACTAAGACACAAATTGTATTGTAATGCAATCTGATGGTCTAAAGACAATGTATTAAGAGTCGGAAAGGGGCTGAATGGAGTTGAGGAAAAAGGAAGCCTAAGAGTAAGAATCAGTTTAATCAGAAGTTAACAGGGCTGAAAGTAGGAGACTGACTGACATATTTTGATTGCTTTTTTATGTACCAGGCTCTTTACCAGGTAGTACTTTACATGTTAGCTCAGTTAATCTTCATAACCACCATGTGGAAGGAAGGTACAATTATCATCCCCATTTTTCAGATGAGACCTCTCCTCTTAGGCTCAAAGAGGGAAAGTGACTTGCCTAAGACAATACAGCTAGTACATGGCAAAGCTAGAACTAGAACCCAGGTCTTTGTGTTCTACCCACCAGAGGCCCTGGGCATGTGGTTCCCAGGGAGAAAGCTTCTGCTGTAGGGCAAGGAGATATCACTGGACTCTTCTGCAGCCTAGAGAAAATAATCTGAGTTCATGAGGCTCCATGTGTGAGGATTCTTGCTTAGTAGGGCAGGAAGAAAGGACGGCAATACAGAGCCTGATTCTTGGATAGATCTATCCTCCAGTATGAATTAACAAGCTGGCATTTGGTCAGACAGTATACTTTCGTGAGTCAAGTTGGTGTCAGTCTTGTCCTTAGGTGATCAATGGCAGCTAGAGCCTGGACTCTATAGTGCTGTCCATCCTGATGCCTGTCTTGTTTTATTTTAGCATCAACAGTACATACTTTAACTTACCTGGAGATTCTGTCTTTATATTGTAGTTCATCTGTTAAGGTTATGCCAGGACACCCGTTTTTGAAGGTATGCCACGTTTCATCTGTAGCTATTACACAGCAACCTCACACATGTAAGAGCCTGAAGGTTTTTAATTTTAAACCAAAAAAACTGTATCAACCAAACATTTTCAAACTGGAACAAAACTGCAGAAGAGAGCTAATGAGCAATTTTGCACTAGACTAAACATGGCAGTGAGTGTCTTGATGTGGTCATACACACATACCCCAGTGGTATGACAGGTTCAAAATAACACACAACAGGAAATTTAAAGTCAATCATACACACTGTTGTACCTTGGCAAGTTCAACTTGAGCTTAGTAGTTCAACCAGTCGTTCTATAAACCTGGGGCTAATGAAAAGTTAGGTTTGTCAAGAAAATATGCAGCTGAGATTCTGACTTATATATCAGTTGCATGATGTCCATGCAGGTATGTGGCTACCATGAACACATTACAGATAACACTGGTCATGTATTTGAATCCTACTTCTAAAGCTGTCTGATCAATAGATCCAAGGAAAAAGGCCAATTGCTTCACTATCACTTTGGTTTTTATATCTGGCTTGGTTTAACATGTCCTAAAGTCATCATGGCACTTAGCTGAATAGTATCAAAGTTAAAGTTAAAGGTCTATCACTAGAAGAGTTCTTAAATCTTGGAAACATTCTCTTCCTCTGAATGCCCAAATGATCCATGAGACCAGATACCGCTAAAGTTATAGTAAACACATATACATATACAAATACTCTTACTATGAGTTACATTCCAAAAGGCCTAAACTTGTTAACTAATCCTAAGCCCAAGGCACTTTTAACTAGAATACAGAACATACTCTATCTCAGAGCTAGGATATGTGTTCTGCATTCCTACTGGCATTCAAAAAACATAAAAACAACCCTATCTGCCAATGTGAGTTAGGTGGAGATGCAACAATACCTGTGAATCACTGTGGCCAATTGCATGTAAGGTGGGATCAGAGAAAAGAGTCTTTAAACAATAATCACCTAGTGACTTTGGTGTACATATTCTCATATGACTGGTGATGGGTCCAATGATATTTCAAGCTACAATGAGGCAAAGAAGGGGCCCAGAACTCATCTGCTTTAGGGACAGATTAAAGAAGGAGTATACCATCCATCATCCTTGACTCTGGGGGAAAAAAAGACCCAGGACCACGTACCCTAGCAGAGAAGTGTTTACAAAGAAAATATACAACTCAGAGCATTTTTAAGGAAAGAGTTTCTACCAGTGTAAAAGACCGCTTAAAAAAATATGTCAGCCACAGTACTGCCTGAAAAAGAGAACCATTTTTGGATGTTATTGGAGCACAGGCAATCTTAAATAACTGGAACATGGTCATCCTGGACTGGCATATATTCCTTTTGCTTACTGGTCAGGTGTATTTCTGTATTATCTTCTCTTCCCTCCTGCCCTCCCCGCACCTTCACCACAACTGGGATTCTGTGAGGGCTGGTGTAGGTCTTTCCAAAGAGAGTACAAAGCCATGAAAATGGTTGAAAGGCAACAAAACTTTAGAAGAGAAAGAGGCTTTTAGGTCACCCCCAAAGCTTTGGAAAATGTCAAGAACAGGGCATGGGACTTAACATTGAAGCTGCTAGTTTCATACAAGCCAACTTCTGAATATGTTTTCGTTTATCCCCAGAAAGATACATGGGCCTATATTACACAGCTGCTTTCAAAGGACACTTGTCTTTTGTGAAGTCACAAATCACACATCATGTAACACACTTTTACTTGCACTGACACCTAAAGAAGATGTGGGCTGCTGTGATTGGTAACAAAAACAATACTTCCTATTTAATGAGAAGGCACAGAAATCCGTCTTACAGCCAGGGAATCAGAGAAGACATATTCTGTATGGCTTGAAATTACTTTATTTTATTTTATTTTTTATTTTTTTGCCTTAGAAAAGCTTCTATGCCTCCATCGAATGCTTTGAAAACAGAACTGCCTTTAAAAGAACAACAAATTAAGAATACTTTATACCTCCCAATTTTTTCCCTTGTCCTTTGTTTGATATCACATAACAGCAAGCTATATATTTTTTTTACACTCTATGTTTGTGTGTGTATGTGTGTATGTGTGTGTGTATGTATATATGTATGCATATATAAAATAAGCCCACAGGACAAATTTTAAGGCTTAATTAAGCATGTCTGATTTTTTTAATGTCTATATAAAAACTCAGGTCTAGATTTGGCACTTAGAAGAAAACAACCAAATTTGGTTGGAATCATATCTGCCTGTATCTATATACCTAGAATTCTGGGAGAGACAGGCCTGACAGTGGGGGAAAGGTTTGGTACAACAGCTATTACTAAACCACATACACTGGAAATGAAGAGAGAAATTGAGAACAATTTTCCTAAGTATAAACCAATCTGAAGTATATAGTATACCCCTTTTGAGAGTAATATTTTTCTTAAAGGTAATTTACATTTCCCTACACAACTGTTTGAAAAAAGGCCGCTTTATAAAATGCTCCAATAGAAAGATTTCCCAGTGGTATATCAAAGCTTAAAAGCATCAAGAAATGGTGTTTTGTGTTTCATAAAAGCCAGTAAGTAACAAAGATCTGACATAGTTATTAAACTTCTCCAACTGCTAAATTCAGGCCAAGCTTAAATATTTACCAAATTGGTTTGAAAAACAAAAAGACTTGTATTCTTTTTAGTTGGAAGTGTTCAGGAAAAGGTCTTACTTTCAAGTGAGGTATGTCACAGACAAAAGGTATCCACACATGTGGACAGGCAATGTTAACTGACTTGGTAGTAATCAAACACAATTTCTAGGGTGACTTTCCAAAGATATAAGAGCCCAATGCGTGTACCATAAGCTTTACATTCTTGCCCTGTTAGTTCCAAATAGAATTCCAGGTTTTCTTTCACACAGCAAACCTTCTCTCTCAATTTATTCTTTGAAAAGTCAGACTATTAGCTATTATATTACTTAGCTTTGTTATTTGGGGTTGTTTTATTTATTACCATGAAGAATCTGTCATTCTATAAACTAATTAAATAATTAAATTTTTAAAAAAGGTGTCCATAATGAATCTTACTCACCCTCATGGACACAAGCACAGGCATAGAGCCTGCCTCATGCTTAGAAAAGATAAACAGTGATCCTAGGCCTGTGAAACTTGCATAGGAAACAGGCAGAGGTCAGGTTAGTGGATGAAACAGTAGCCTTCTTATTTAAGTGGGGCAGTCACATTAGAATGGAATTTCTGCTCAGGGAAGGGTAGGACAGTGGGGAAAGAGGTCATATTTCTTTCATAGCATAGGTACCATATGATGGTATGAAATGAAAGCCATTAATAGATCATTTTTTTCTAGTACATCCAGCAACTTTCCTTCAGTTGTTTCCTCTCTGTCATGAGGCTTCTGACTACAGATATCTACTGGGTTTTTACCAGTAAACAAATATTTGGATCCCACTGAACTTTTTTCCTCTCTCAGATTTTCAAATCCAGTTGAAAAACAGGAAGGTGTTAATTGAACATGTTGGGAAATAAAATGAAAACAGACCAAATAAACTGACTGACAGATCTTTAGGCTGAAATTGATTCTATGTTCTTAAATCCTCAATAAAGTAAGACAGTCTTTTTAAAAAATTTTGTTTTGCTTTTGGTAATACCAGTGTTGCTCTTTACCACATCTCAGTTTAAAATTATATTGAAAAGATATTTTCACTACTGATTACTTTTATTCTAGATCTAAAAAATAAAGTTTGGTACTATGTACTGCCCTTGCTCAGGTCTGTAGAAACAAATCTGAGACTCTTAAACTAACTTTTCATAGGATTTACAAAATTACTGTGTCTTGTCATTTGCTTTTTTCCTTTTCCTAAAAATAACATAACATCCTGTATTTGAAGTATCATGCTAGTTAATGAACTATGAAATTCACACTGAGATATAGGAAGAGGCCCTAGGTATAAGCAAGACCCAGAACAGACTCACTCATAACAGATGATTGGTACTGTCATCTTTAACATCTTCCTACAAATCCAGGGTTAGATGGAGTCTCCAGATAAAAATGATTTGCATAAGTCATACTTTTTTCCCAGAAGTAAAAAGTCAAATAACTGGAAACATCTGATGATTTAGGTTATATAAGCCAGTGATCAAATTGTGGAAAGAGAAGGATCAGAGAATATATAATAGAAAATCACTTTATTGCTTAAAAATGACAGAAACAAGGCAAGAATCAAAGTAAGGCAAATTTTTAAAAATGGACTCTATTTAAAATGAAAAAAAATCAAATAAATTAGTTCTTTACAAACACAGAATTGAAACAGCTACCAACAGAAGGTAAGTAAAAAAAATGGCTCCTATTTGCATATGAAAAAGATAACCCAAATGATTTAGTGTTCTTCCTCTAAAGAGGAAAGTTGTTTTGGGTTCACAGTTTAGCTATGAACAAGAAATCAAGGAGCTACCCTGGCTCTTCTCTCCTACTTCTAACACTTAGGTTAAAAGGCACCTCTTTCTTACAGAGAAAAGTAACCAATGAGTCTTTAGAAATGTCTGTGTTTACCACTTGGACGTGGTAGTATCAAAGATGGCTCTTTCACTAAGAACTCATTTTTGAGCTTAAACCAGACAGAGTATTCAGAATAAACATCTTGGGTGAGGACATGGATTGTATTGGCAATGGGAGTTCTGAAAATGCTGTTATTATATAGTGCATGACCCGAACTGCTAGAGGCCTACCCTACCACAGCATGTGAAAGCAGGTAAACCATGACTGAATATACAATAAGAAAGTATACATCAAGTGCATCAGTCCCAAGAAGAAGATCTGGTGTTTAAACAATAAGGAACACATCCCTTCTCCAAGGAGTATTTAGGCCTCCTATAAGTGTGGACTTTTTTCAAAAGTGTACATTAGCACAGGTGATAAAAATAGTGCCAACTGTATGTAAAAATCTACAAACTTGATGTGATGTCTACAGAAGCAAAACCACCGGTTTTCATAAAAAGACCTAAGAATAGGCTTGTTTTAGGAAAACTCAGATGAGCACATAGGCCATGTATAAGCCAGGGTCTAAAGCACTGAGAGTTTCCATTGTCTCCTGAATTGATGTTGAGAATACTATTAATAAATGTTACTAATTCAGATCCCATCAATTTGGAATTAATCATTTTAGAATGATGTAGTGGATTCAAATTTACCTATGGACCAACTATGAAAAGGGTAGTTGGCTAAGTGAGTATTATAAGACCTGGCTTGGATGTGTGTTTGGGAGAGCAAGTGTAACTTAAGAAAACTATTTCTTTATATGTTCTAAACCACCAAGCAGCCAGCACTCATGCTAACAGTTAAGGATCATTTTGATTTATTTCTCAGGCAAATGCTGGGGTCTCTATAGGCAATAATGTTAGCTTACATCTTATGACTAAATATATCCGACAGTAAAATTTTCTTTTAAAACATATGGTGATTCAGTTACCTGTTGCACACCATCTCTTCAACCCCTTAATAAGATCTTAATTCTCCACTATGACAATATTTCCACTTTGTTCTCATGCTATAGCAGTGAGGGTAGAAAAGTAGGGAAGTTGGGTCATTAAGGAAAACAGAATAATGGAACCGCCTAGTATCTCAGCTGAAAAGCAATATTTCTAAAGTTAAATCCAATTCTAGAACAATAACATAATCTTTCTCTTACCTACATTTTGGGCTGCTCTAAGTACATATACTGATCACTTAATAAAGGCCTTAAGTTCCCTTCCCGACTCTTAAGTGGAAAGAGGGGTGCTCTGGCCTTACCCATTTAATTGGAATAGCAGCACGGCCTTCTTTGTGACAAGGAACACTGTGGGTACCTGCAGGTGTACCTAGCATGGAAGCAGATAAGTAGCTCACTGTTGCTTGGAGCAGCCTGCTTCCTTAGTGCTAGCCTTTGAGATGCCTGTGTCCCCATATATATCCATTTCCCCAGAGAAGCCCATGGCTCCAGAGATGCTGATGTCTTCAGAGATGCCTGTGGCCCTAGAGATGCCCATGGCCCCAGGGATGCCTCTGGCCTCAGAGATTCCTGTGTCTCCAGAGCAGCCTACATTCCCAGAAATGTTTATGGCCCTAAGGCTGCCCATGATCTCACAACAGTGGTGGTCTGCACACTGGCTTGTTACTTGATCCATCTGAGCTTGGAGGCCTCCTTCCATGAACAGGGTGCCATACTCCATCAAGGTACTGAGGTCTCCATCAATACCCATCAAGCCAAGTGGGTTGGTCAAAGGACTTCCCAGATGCTGAGGTAATAAATTCCCTAACTGAGAGCAGGTACAGACTTGCTCTGGTGGCTCATCACGGGCTTTCAATTTCTGTCATAGAAGAAAAGAATGGGTGAAAAGAATTAGAAACAGGAGAAAAACTAGGCAAATATTATATTATCCTGCAGAGATCCTGCTTGCTATCACTGATATGGTAGCAAATGACCTTTTGCCCCCCTCTTTACCTCTAAACAGCTTTTCTTCATCACCTGAGATAGTACTTTAAAAAGTCCTACCATTAAAGATCCTCAAAGGTCTTGTGTCTATAAAAGACCTCTTTTCTTAAAAATGCAATTTTATTATTAGGAGCAGGGAGGGCAAGGGAGAGGCTCACTGATACTTATTGAATACCACTATGTGCTGGACACTATACATATAGTATTTCCTTTTACACTCATAAGAATCCTGTTAGGTATTAGCTGTATTTTATATATGAGGAAACTGAGGCTCATAGAATTTAAGCGAGTCACCCAAATTCACACATTTAGGAAATAGTAGAGCTGGGATCTGACTCTGTCTCTTCTTAATGCCAAAGTCTATAACCTGTCTACTACCTTACTTATGCTATCTCCAATGAATATTCTCACTTTAATGGATAACACAATGATTCACTGACACTTTACAATAGTGATTCTTAACTTTCTAGGGGTCATAGACCCTTCTGAAAATATTAAGAAAATGATGGAACTTCTCATAAAACTACATGCATACACATGTGCACATGAGACAGCACATAAAAAGTTTTTAGGTGTAATTTCACAGGCTTCACAGATGCCCCAAAGGGCATCTGTGGATACCTACAGGGTTCATGAACTCCAAATAAGAGCTCCTGCCTTAAGGAACAAGCATATCATTTTTATTTTTCTAGAAATAACAAAATCTCATAAACACACACACAGAGTGATAACCCCTGGAGAGAAGAACTAAATAGGTGGCTGGGGAAGTTTTTTAAACTTTTATTCATTTTGTATGTTTTTATATTGTGCATATTCTAACTGTACACTTGAACTGCCTTTTTAAAATGATGACAGGGCTATCTGGGAAATATTATGGGCCACTTTTGTTTTTCTTCTCTGTATTAAAAAAGAATGTTAATAATTTTAATGTATATATTTTAAAAGGAAGGAAGCCTTAATTTTTTACAGAATCAAATAATGATCTGATTCAATATAGAATAAATCTGATCCTCTCTCAGAAAACAGGCAGGAATAAGTAAGAGGGCTATTATGAATAAGGCACTGGCTCTGGGAGCCTTGTTTCTAATAGCTAAAAGAGAGAACAGAAGACCCTAGGGAAAAGTTTTCCTTCTTCTTAGTTCTGCCTATTGCTTGGTCTTCTCAGGGCTGCTTATTTCCCTTGTTTCCTATGATTTTAAGTCATGCTTCAGTTTTCCAGTTTCCTTCTTCTTCCTTCTTCTTTTTTTTTTTCAATAAATGGAACCAAATAACTGACTATTACCTCTCAAGAGGACATTCAAAAGTTTGGAATCTGATGTAATCAAAATACATTTATTTTCACAATAAAAGGATATTTGATTACTTGTAAGGAAAAGCTATGCCTTATCTGGCCTATACTGGGTTCACACCCAGTTCCTAAACAGCACATCTCTTCCAAGAATTCTTTTATAAAAGGTACCCCTCCCCTCCTTCCTTCAAACACACCCTTAAGGACGCCTAGAATCCAGAAGCAGCTCAGCATTTTCTATATTTTGAAAAGAAATCCTTGTTGACTTCTTTAATCTGTTATTAAAAACATGTGTCTGGTTTTGCTGGTATCATAAAGCAAAATGAACACATATAGCATGACCAAAGAACAGTATGCTATCTACATGAGAAGAAAATGAGAATTTTTATAAGGTTTTCCTAATTGAAAATATAAAAATATCATTGTTCTTATCAGTACACCCAAGATATGATAAGAAATATCGGTATAACTTCCCTTTTGTTTCTCCTAATAATTACACCCAGATCAAAGTTAGGGAACCAATCCACTTGTTTAACTAGCTGAGTGTGATATTTACCACTTTCTAGGGGGAATAAGAAAAAGAGTTGTGCCTCAGTGCCTTGTAGCCACAGGACACCTGGACACATGAAGATATAACAAGCCCGTCAGGCAGCTTCTCACAAGTACTAAGTGGGCTGGGCATACTCAGAAGGGGCAAGAGGATCTCATTTTGAGATTCTTCTCTCTACCTCTTCTAGTTTGTGCACATCTGCCTCCAGCACTGTTCTCTGCTTCTTAATTTCCAGGAGGCTCTCAAGCATACTCTGCTTGGGATGAAGCCCTTTGTCAAAGCGGTTATACATCCCACACCAGAACCTTGAATAAACAAAAAGAACAAAAAGTGGGTTAGTTTAGCTGGAAAAATAGATTACTTATGTTTTCTTGTGTCAAGAAAGTATTAGCCTGGTAGGTTGGCATATCTCAAAAATAAGGTAATTTTTACATAAAAAAAGACTGAACATGCTCATAACTGAAGAGTAAAGTTCCTCCTAGCAGAAGGATCTCTTCTGAAAGAGACACTTTGGACTTGAGCAAATTTGAGTCAATTTTTAAAAATTAAATTAAACTTTTTATTTTGAAATAATTATAGATTCACCTGCAGTTTTAACAAATAATAGGGAGTTGCATCAGCAAGATGACAAACTTGGAAGCTCCAGGCCCTTGTTCTCCCATGGCAATACTAAATAAATAACAATAGATGGACCAATGTAGCTTTGTGAGAACTCTAGAAACCAGGTAAGAAGCTGCAGCAATCAAGTGCTTAACCAAGAAAAATTGTACCCAAAATGGTAGAAAAAGGCATAGTGCTTTTGCTTATCCTTGCCCTACCCCCTCACCAGTGCAGCATGATACAACTGGCAGCATGGTGCGCAATTCCCCTTTCCTTTATTAGGTTGGAAGAAAAAGAGTGGAAGTTGTTTGCAATGCTCTGCCTTGTCTATGGGGAGTCCAAGGGATTGATTTTTGTCTCACCTGCCTTGAAGCACTGACTGGAACAGTGGAAGCAGTGGCAGTAGAGAGGAGTAGGGGTCTGCAGACACATGGTGTCTATGGGCAAGAGATTATGGACAAAGGAATACAAGAGAACTTCCAAGGCTTCTGAGACCCAGGGGTAAGACTCTTAGTGAAACTAGTACATTTAAAGCAGCTGAGAAAATTGGAAACATGAATAATGGCATATGCAAAGACCCAGGGAAGACACATCTCCAGAAAAGGTCTGAGTGGGACCCGAGTCTTTAAACTGCCTGATGACTGTAGGTTTCTGCATGAATAGAGCCAGTCCTCAAAGACATGGAGAGGTAGCTAATTTATAAATACCCAAATTTCAACAGAAGATGAGGCATAAAGAGAAACAAAGTCCATTCAAAGGAACAAAATAAGTATCTAGAAACTGACCCTAAGAAACGCAGGCCTCTGGCTTACTCGACAAAAATTAATAACAAGTAATTTAAATATATACAGTGAGCTCAAAGAGAATGTGGAAAAATAAACAAAATAAGGAAAGTGATTTAGGAATAAAATGATATCGTCAATGAGATAAAAATGATAAAAAAAGAGAAACAAACAGAAACTTTGGAGTTAAAAAACACACATAAAAAAACTATTAAAGAAGATTTAATACGCATTCTCCTCAAACTTTTCCGAAAAATTGAAGAGGTAGTAAAACTTCCTAAGTTATTTTATGAGGCCAATACTACTCTGACACCAATACCTGGCAAAGATAACTCAAAAAAAGAAAACTACAGACCAACATCTCTCATGAACACAGATGCAAAAATTCTAAATAAGAAACTAGTGAACCAAATACAGTACCATATTAAAAAGATTATATGCCATGATCAAGTGGGCTTCATCTCAGGGGCACAGGGATGGTTCAACACACGCAAATCGATTAATGTGATACACCACATGAACAATTAAAAAATAAGAATCATATGATCATATCAATAGATGCAGAAAAAGGCTTCGACAAAATACAGCATCCATTTATGATCAAAACATTTAATAAAATTTGTACAGAAGGAAAGTACCCAGGGAAGACACATCTTATGTTAAGTACCTTAACATAATAAAGGTCATATATGACAAACCCTCGGCCAATATTATACTTAATGTGAAAAACTAAAAAAAAACTTACCTCTAAGATCAGAAACAAAGCAAGGCTGCCCACTATCATCACTGTTATACAATATAACATTGGAGGTCCTAGCAATCAAGTGCAATCAGTCAAGAGAAAGATATAAAAGGCAACCAAATAGGAAATGAAGAACTCGAACTGTCACTATTTGCGGATGACATGATTCTCTATATAGAAAACCATAAAGACTCCACAAGAACACTACTAGAAACAATAAACAAATACAGTAAAGTTTCTGGATGCAAAATCAATGTTCAAAAATTCATAGCGTTCCTGTACTCTAATGATGAAGTGCCAGAAAAAGAAGTGGAAAAAATAATTCCTTTTGTAATTGCAATGAAGAGAATAAAATACTGAGGAATAAATCTAATGACACATGTGAAGGACAAATATAATGAAAACTATAAAGCCCTAAGGAAAGAAATCGAAGAAAAAAAGAAATGGAAAGATATTCTGTGTTCTTGGATTGAAAGAATCAACATAGTTAAAATGACCTTATTACCTAAAGCATTACAGAGATTTAATGCAATCCTCATCAAAATCCCATTGGCATTTCTTAAAGAAATAGAACCAATACTTATTATATTTGTATGGAAGAATGAAAGACCCTGACTTGCCAAAGCCATCCTGAGAAAAAGGGACAAGGCTGGAGGCATCACTCTACCCAACTTCAAATTATACTACAAAGCGACAATAATCAAAATGGCATGGTATTAGCAGAAAAACAGACACACATACCAGTGTAATAGAATTGAGAGTCCAGAACTAAACCCATGTATATATGAGCAAATAATTTTTGACAAAAAAAAGCCAAAAACATACAATGGAGAAAGGAAACCCTGGGAAAATGGGAAAGCCACCTGCCAAAGAATGAAACTAGACTGTTGCCTATCACCACACACCAAAATTAACTCAGAATGGATTAAGGACCTGAATATTAAGACCAGAAACAATAAATTGCATAGAAGAAAACATAGGAACTAAACTCAAGGACCTTGAACTTAAAGAGGATTTTATGACTTTGACCTCAAGGGCAGGGGAAGTAAAACAATTATAAATGAATGGGACTGCATCAAACTGAAAACCTTCTGCACAGCAAAAAAAAAAAAAATCAACAAGGTAAAGAGATAATCATCTCAATGAGAAATTATATTTGCAAGCAATGCCTCTGATAAGGCCCTAATATCCAAAATATACAAAGAACTCATACAACTTAATAACATCAAAAAAACAAATGATCCAATCAAAAAATGGGCAGAAGACCTGAACACACACTTGTCCCAAGAAGACAAACAAATGGCCAACAAACACGTGATAAGATGCTCATCTTCGATAGCTATTAGGGAAATGCAAATCAAAACCACAAGATACCATCTCACACCTGTTAGAAAGGCTGTAATTAACAGGACAAGTAATAACAAATGTTGGCAAGGATGTGGAGAAAAAGAAACCCTCATACACTGCTGGTGGGACTGCAAATTTGTACAGCCACTATGGAAAACAGTATGGAGGTTCCTCAAAAAACTGAAAATGGATATAACTTTTGACCCAGCAACTGTACTTCTGGGTATTTATCCAAAGAAAACCAAACAATAATTCATAAAAACATCTATGCACTCCAATATTCATGGCAGTACAATTTACAATAGCTAAGATATGGAAGAAATCTAAATGTCCATCAACAGATGACTGGATAAGGAAATTATAGTTCATATATACAATGGACTATTACTCAGCCATTAAAAAAAATGAAATGCTATCCCTTGTAATGACATGGATGGACCCAGAGGTTATTATGCTGAGTGAAATAAGTCAGACAGAGAAAGGTAAATACCATATGATTTCACTTATATGTAGAATCTAAGGAACAAAAAGAACAAACTAATAAAGAACACACAAATATAGTGAACAATTTGGTGATGGACAGAGAGGAGGGGAGTTGAGGGGCTGGGAGAGCGAGTGAAGGGTTAAAGAAGTACAAATTAGTAGTTGATAGCTGGTCATGGGGATGGTGAACATGGCAGAGGGAATGTAGTTAGCATTAATATGATGGCTAGGTGGAGGGCTAGGGGAGGGAGGGAGTAATTGGGAGGATCATTTTATGAACTATATAGATGTCTAACCAATGTAGTATATACTTAAAACTAATTTAAATAAATAAATTTAAAAAATAATATCAAGATACTATGAACAATTGTATGTCAATAACCTATATAAAATGGATAAATATTGAAAAACATAGAAGCTACCAAGATTGAATCATGCAGATATAGATAATCAAAACAACTGTACATGTAGTAAGGATACCGAATGTAATCAAAATCTTCCGAATGAAGAAAAGCACAGGACCAGTGGGCTCATTGGTAAATTATAACACATTTAAAGAAGAATTGACACCAATCCTTTTCAAACTCTTCCAAAAATTTTTTTTTATTATGGTGAGATTGGCTAATGAAATCTAGTAACTCTTAAGAGTACAAATCAACAGCAAGGAATATATATGTATATATATTCCTTACTGTTGATACTATATATATATATATATATATATATATATATATATATATATATAATTTTTTTTGCATTGTGTTCACTGCCCATAGTTAGCTTTCTTTCTGTCATCACATATTTGACCAGTTTTACCAAATCTACATCCCTCCGCCCCCTAACCCAACTCTCTAGTAACCACAAGTGTATTGGCTATGTCCATGAGCCTTTGTTTGTTTGTCTTGTTCATTTGTTGCTTTTAGGTTTATATACCACATATAAGTGATGTGGTTTTCAACTTTTTCTGTCTGACTTATTTCACTTAGCATGATTATCTTGAGGTCCATCCAAGTTATTGCAAATGGCAGTATTTTATCCCTTCTGATGGCTGAGTAATATTCCATTGTATTTAGGTACCACAGCTTCTTATGCAATCATCTATTGTAGGATACTTCAGTTGCTTCTACATACTGGCCACCGTGAATAATGATGCTATGAACATTGGTGTGCAATATCTTTTTGGATATGTGTTTTCAAGACTTTGGGGTAAAACCCAGTAGAGGGATTGCTGGATCATATGGCAGATCAAGTCTTAGTTTTCTGAGGAATCTCCATACTGTTTTTCATAGTGGCTGTACCAATTTGCAGTCCCACCAGCAGTATATGAGGGTTTCTTTTTCTCTACATTCTTGCCAACATTTGTTATTACTTGTCCTGTTGATAACACCTATTCTAACAGATGTGTAATGGTATTTCATTGTGGTTTTGATTTGCATTTCCCTAATAGCTAGCGATGTTGAGCATCTTTTCATATGCTTGTTGGCCAATTACATGTCTTCTTGGGAGAAGTGTCCGTTCTGGTCCTCTACTCGTTTTTTGACTGGATTATTTGTTTGTTTGTTTATTATTATTATTATTATTGAGTTGAGTTCTTTGTATATTTTGGACATTATCAGAGGTATCAATTGCAAATATATTTTCCCATATGGATGGTTGTCTCTTTACCTTGCTGATGGTTTCTTTTGCTGTGCAGAAGCTTTTTAGTTTGATGAAGTCTCATTCATTCATTATTGCTTTTACACACCTTGCCATTGAGGTCAAATTAATAAAATCTTCTTTAAGTCCAAGGTCCATGAGTTTAGTTCCTGTGTTTTTTTTCCTATGAAATTTATTGTTTCTGGTCTTATATTCAGGTCTTTAATCCATTTTGAGTTCATTTTGGTGTGTGGTGATAGAAAACTGCCTAGTTTCATTTTTTTGCAGGTGGCTTTCCAGTTTTTCCAGCACCATTTTTTGAAGAGGATATCCTTTCTCCACTGTATATTTTTTAGCTCTTTTGTTGAAAATTATTTGTCCATATAAATACGGGTTTAGTTCTGGACTCTTGATTCTATTCCACTGGTCTGTGTGTCTGTTTTTCTGCCAATATCATGCCATTTTGATTATTGTCACTTTGTAGTATAGTTTGAAGTTGGGCAGAGTGATGCCTCCAGCCTTGTCCTTTTTTCTCAGAATGGATTTGGCAATTCGAGGTCTTTTGCGCTTCCATACAAATTTGATGATTTTTTCTTCTATTTTAAAAAAACGCCAATGGTATTTTGATGGGGACTGCATTAAATCTGTATAATGCTCTAGGTAATAAAGTTATTTTAATTATGTTGATTCTTCTAATCCAAGAACACAGACTATCTTTCCATTTCCTTGTATCTTTTTTAATTATTTTCAAAAGGGTTTTATAGTTTTCATTATAGGTCTTTCACATGTTTTGTTAGATTTATTCCTCAGTATTTTATTCTTTTTGTTGCAATTGCAAAAGGAATTAGTTTTTCCACTTCTTTTTCTGACACCTCATTATTAGAGTATAGAAACAGTATAGATTTTTTGTCTTTATTGAAATGTAATAGACAATTAGTTGCTTCTATTTACACTGTAAAATTCAATGAGCTTTTTTTTTTCAATTATAGTTGGCATACAATAATATACTTGTTTCAGTTGTATAGCATAGTGACCAGAGAGCTATATAACTCACAAAGTGATCACCCCACTAAATCTAGTACCTCTCTTCTCCTTTGCAAATTTATTATATCAACTATCTTCCCCATACTACAATCTGTATCTCCATGTCTATTCTGCAGTTATCCACTTGTAACTCTTAATCCCTTTGCCTTTTTGTGTCACCCTAACCACCTTCCCATGTAGTATCCCTCTAAATATTCTCTGTATCTATGAGTTTATTTCCGCATTTATTGTTGTTGTTCTTGATTTTGTTCTTTAGATTCCACATGTAGGTGAAATCAAACATCATTTGTCTCTCTCTATCCTTCCCATTTCATTCAGCATAATACCCTCTAGGGCCGTCAAGGCAATATCTTTCTTCATCCACTTCCTTTTAGTCTGTGTGTGTCTTTTAATCTGAAGTGAGTCTCTTATAGGCAGCATATAGAGGGGTCTTGTTTTCTAATTCATTCAGACACTCTATCTTTTGGTTGGAGCACTTATACCTTTTCCATTTGAGGTACTTGTTGATAGGAATGTAGTTAATACCATTCTTTATTACCGTTTTTGATCCATGTTTTTTCTTCTTAAAGAAGTCCCTGGCTTGGTGATGATAAGTTCCTTTAGCTTATTTTTGTCTGGGAAGCTATTTATCTTTCAACTCTAAAAGATAGTTTTAATGTATAAAGTATTATGGGTTTTCATCAAGTCAAATATTTTGTGCCAAGCTCTTCTGTCCTGAATAGTTTCATTTGAGAAATCAGCTGCCAATCTTATGAGTATTCCCTTTAAGGTAACTAACTGCTTTTCTCTTGTTGCTTTTAAGATTCTCTCTTTGTATTTAACCTTCAGCATTTTAATTATGATGTTTCTTGGTGTGGGCCTCTTTGGGTTCCTGTTTTGGGGGGCTCTCTGAGCTTCCTGGGGTTTTATGTCTATTTCCTTCACCAGGTTAGGGATGTTTTCCATCATTATTTCTTCAAATGGATCTTCAACATCTTGTTTTCCTTCAGGTACACCTATGACATGGATATTTTTACCTTAAATAGTGTCCCATTGACTCCTTACATTATTGTTATAGTCTAGGCTTTTTTCATGCCATGATAATTGAGTGTCCTTGGTTTTTCCATCCTCTATATAGGCCATTTGATCCCCTTCTTTATTCACTTTGCTTATTCCTTTTAATATTCTACTCATCTCAGATAATGTGTTCTTCATATCTGACTGGTTTCCTTTTATAATTTCCATTTCCAATTTTATGTTTTTATCTCTTTGTTGAAGTTCTCACTAAATTTATCTATACTTCTCATAAGTTCATTGAACATCTTTATAATCAGTGTTTCAAACTCTGCATCTGTTAGATTGCTTGACTCCATTATTCCTGGATCTCTGTTCTGTTCTCTCATCATTTCTGCTTCTTTGTCTTCTGATTTTGGCTGCCTTTCTGTGTCTGTTTCTATGTACTAAGCAAAGCTCCTAAATCTCCTGGTCTTATTAGGGTGGATTTGTGTAGCAGGTGACTAGTGGCACAGTACTGAGAGGGGTTCAGCTGCAGGCCAAATTGAGCTCCACCTTGTATCCCTCCGGGGCCACCTGTTAAGATTCAGCAAGCAATCCACAGATGCTGTGCTTATAGTTACCTCAAGAGGCCACACCAGAAACTGAGGTCAGTTGCTACTAGTGTGAGTCTTGGAGTTGGCTCAGTAAGGAGCACCGGACTTGCTGAGGACACAACTGGATGTGGCTTGGATGGGGCTGGGAGTTGGGTGAAGCAGAGTTTCATAGCATCTTCTGGGTGGTGCGACTTCTGTTATCTGGTTTGATGACATATTCCACATGGCACACTGGGAGTGTGGAGGGTTCAACAGAGGAATAATGTATATTGCCGGCACATCTGTACAGAGTGAGACTTGCCTCAGCCCTCAGTCCCCTGTAAGTCCCTGGTGTCTCTCGCACAGCCAAACAAGCACTGTTGCTCAGAGCAAGCAGGTCCATCACCATGAAAGTCTGCTCACAAACATGGCCCCTTTAAGGGGAATTGCAGCTGCTGGCTGCCGCTGCCACTGCAGCAGCCTGTGTCCCACTCAGCCACTTGGGACCAGGCAGCCCCGCCTCCTCACCCCATTCTACCTTTTCTTGTGGCAGGGTGATTTATCAGGTTTCTCCCTAGTTGTTTGGGTTGTTTATCTAGATTCTAGGAGATTTTTCCTTGCTGTTTACTCCATGTTTCTGTCATAACTTTGATTTGGTTGCCAGAGGGATGAACAGAGCCTCTATCATCTATGCCATTTTTTCTTGCTCCCCTGCTATGGATTTTTGAACATTGATTTTGTATCCAGAAACTTTACTGTGTTTGCTTATTGTTTCTAGTAGTGTTTTTGTGGAGTCTTTAGGGTTTTCTATATAGAGAATCATGTCATCCGCAAATTGTGACAGTTTGACTACTTCATTTCCTATTTGGATGCCTTTTATATCTTTCTCTTGCCTGACTGCACTTGCAAGTACTTTTAATGTTATACTGAATAACAGTAGAAATAGTGGGAAGCCTTGTCTTGTTCTTGAACTTAGACATAAGATTCTTAGTTTTTCACCACTCAGTATAATGTTGGATCAGGATTTGTCATATATGGCCTTTATTATATTATGATAATTTCCTTCTATGCCAATTTTGTTAAGTGTTTTGATCATAAATAGATGCTATATCTTGTCAAAGGATTTTTCTGTATCTTTGATATGATCATATGATTCTTATTTTTTAATTTACTTATATGGTGTATCACTTTAATTGATTTGCATACATTGAACCATACTTTTGCCCATGGGATGAAGCCCACTTGACCATGACATATAATCTTTTTAATATGTTGCTGTATTTGGTTCTCTAGTAACTTATTTAAGATTTTTACATCTCTCTTTATGAGATATTGGTCTGTAGTTTTCTTTTTTTTGTGTTATCTTTACCAGGTTTTGCTATCAGGGTAATATTGGTCTCATTAAATGAGTTTTGAAGTATTGCTTCCTCTTTGAATTTTTGGAAGAGTTTGAGGAGAATAGGTATTTCTTCTTTGAATGTTTAGAAAAATTCACTGGTGAAGCCACCAGGTCCTAGACTTTTACTTTTTGGTAGGTTTCTGATTATTGTTTCCATATCCCTATAGCTGATTGGGCTATTTAGATTTTCCAGTTCTTGATTCACTCTAGGAAGGTTGTATCTTTCTAAGTACTTGTCCATTTCTTCTAGAATTTTAAATTTGGTATTATATACTTTTTCAATGTATTCTTGTATGACCCTTTGTATTTCTGTGCTGTCTGTTAATTTCTCTCTTTTCACCATGATTTTGTTTATTTGTGTCCTTTCTCTTTTTTCTTTAGTGAGTCAGGCCAGGGTTTTGTCAATTTTATTAACCTTCTCAAAGAACCAGCTCTTTGTTACATTTATATTTCTATTGCTTTTTGTTTTTGATTTTATTTAGTTCTGCTCTAATTTTGATTACATCCTTCTTTCTGCTGACTTTGGGCTTCATTTGTTCTTTTTCTAGTTTTTTAAGATGAAGCATGAGGTTGCTTATTTGGGTTCATTCTTGTGTTTTGAGAAGGCCTGTAATGATATGAATTTTCCTCTTAATACTTGTTTTGCCATATCCCAAAAGTTTTGATATGTTGTACTATCGTTTTCATTCATTTCTATGTATCTCTTGATCTTTCTTTTTATTTCTTCTCTGACCTGGTCGTTTTTCAATAGGATGTTGTTCAATCTCCATGTATTTGTGGTCCTTCTCATTTTATTTTTTACAGTTGATCTCCAGCTACAAGATTTTATGATCAGAGAATATGGTTGATTTCAACACTCCTTTATTTGTTGAGACTATCTCTGGGTCCCATTATATGGTCAATCCTTGAGAATGTTTCATGTGCACTAGAGAAGAATGTATAAGCAGCTGTTTTGGGATGGAAGGCTCTGTAAATGTCAATTATGTCCAGTTGGTCTAATGCATCATATAAGGATGTTATTTCCTAATTGATCTTCTGTTTGGATAATCTGTCCATATCTGACAGTGGGGCATTTAGGTCCCATACTATGATAGTGTTTTGGTCCGTTTCTCCATTTAGTGCTGTTAGTAACTGCTTTATATATTTTGGGGTTCCCTGAATAGGAACACAGATATTAATAAATACTATGTCTTCTTGGTGCAGGATTCCCTTTATCATTATGAAATGTCCCTCTATCTTTCTTTACCCTTTTTATTTTGAAGTCTATTTTGTTTGATACTAGTACTGCTACCCCTGCTTTTCTCTGAATGCATTTGCTCATATTATCATTTTACACCTTTTCACTTTGAGTCTATATTTGTCTCTAGAACTGAGGTGTGTCTCCTAGAGGCAGCCTATGTTTGGGTTTTGTTTTTTGATCCAATCTGCAATTCTGTGCCTTTTAATTGGTGAGTTAAGTCCATTGACATTTAGTGTGATTGTTGATATATAAGGTTTTCCTATAGCCATTTTACTTTTTGCTTTCTGGTAGCTTGGTGTTTCCATTATCTCCTTGTCTTTGTGCGTCTGTTTTATTTTGGTTGGCTTTTGTGGGTTTTCTCTCTGGTTCTTCTTGTTTTATGTCATATACTTCAGTTCTGAAGATTTGGTATGTGGTTATATTTACCAATATGTAAAGGCTAGTTACATGTACGTATGTGTGTGCGTGTGTGTATCCACACACGCGCGCGCGCGCGCACACACACACACACACACACACACATTCATTTTCTTCTGTGTGTGCCTTATCTCCTTTCCACTTTGTGAATTTGGATCTTAGAATCCTCCCATTTTCTGTTATTGTTGTCTCAGTTTGTCCCTATGTATGCTGAACATTCATTACTATCTTGCAAAGCAAATCTCTTCTTATTGTTTAAGCTCATAAATCCCTGTTCTTAATAAGGGTTGCACTCCTTTGCTTCTATCTGCCTGCTAGTCATTTTATTCATAGCAGGATTATTTACAAGATCCAAAAGGTAGAAGTTACTCAAGTTTCCATGAACAAATGAATGGATAAACAAAATATAGTATATATAATCAATGAAATATTACCCTTAAAAAGGGAGGAATTCTGACACACACTACCAAAGGGATTAACCTTGAAGACATTATACTGAGATAAGCCAGACACAAAGGGACAGAGAATGTATGGTTCCACTTATATAAGGTATGCTAACCAAAATAAGTCAGATGGAGTCAAGAACCATATGATTTCACTCATATGTGAGATGCAAAACTGAAAACAACAAACAAGCAAGCCAAACAAAAACAGAGAAACTCATAGGATGGTGTTATGAGTGGGGTAAGGGGAGGTAGAAAGGGTAAAGAAGCTTAAATATATGGTGATGGAAGATTTGACTTTGGGTGATGAACACGCAGGTAATATATTATAGAACTGTACATTTGAAATATATATATATATATATACACACACACACACATACACATAAATATATATACATATATACATACATATATACATTACACACACACACACACACACACACACACACACACACACACACACACACACGTATATAGTGAAAGGGGAGCCCCAAGAAGGAAGGGCTGATTATCAGCTGGAGAATGATACATTTCCTCTCTCTTGCCTTGAGGCCCAGACTCTCCTTAAAGACCTAACCCTGGAACCAAGTAAAAAAGGGGTCTGCCTGGCTATATAGAATGGATCTGGTGAGGAACAAACTTCTCCTAAAGGGGGCTGAAATTAAACAACTGGATGCCATAGTTCAGAATTGAAAAGTGATGTCCCTACTAAAGGATCCGACACAATTCATATGCATGGTGGGAATGACCCACAGAGGAGGCCTTCAGCCTCAGTCCACATATAACTTGATGTGTACTTTTATGACTTGGAGGGCTGCCCATCCTATGTTAGGCCTCACTGAAGCCTGGGCAGACTTTCAACGGAAAATATTAGCTGATGCCAAAGATCTCTTTCATCACCTTGGGGCTTATCAGGCAACAGATGGACACAGTATGGCATGCAATATGATGACTTGGCAAATACAGAGGAGACTGAATTGAGTCCTGAGTTTACTTGGTTGTTTCCCGAGGGTGAGGGGTACTGATAAGTATAAGTCCTTTTTATGGACCATGATAGCTAACGCTAAAACAATTCAATAAGTCATAGATGCCCTGTATTTTATAGAACTCATGAAGGACAAACTAAGAGTCGTGTTGTTTGCTAATTCTATAAGCAATACCCCATTTGGCCTAAATAAAGATTGCTATTAACAGTGATTCTTCTCTCCTCAAGGACAGACAACCAGGCCCTCACTTAAGTATGAATTGTGAGATGAATGAGAGGTTATACTGGATCATAAGAGACAAGAGGAATTCAAATTGAATGATTTCTGGTAAACTGGTAGAGCAATTACAGTATTTACTAGTGTTACATTATAATCCTCAGCAGGTACCACTTTCTAAGACAGCCTCCCCTTGAAACCTATCCCTGATCTCCTCCAGTGGCAAGTACCCACCCCTACATGGGACCTGATAATCACAGAAGGGGTGGTTCCAGAAGCTGGCCACTTCTAATAGAAAATCACCCTTTTACCATATTAATTATAGTTTGGCTCCAAAAACTAAACATCATAAGCTAGCTCTGTTGAATATGGTTGCCCAAATCTCCCTAATCCAAGGAATCACACTCATGCTTTTAAGGGATCCCTATATACCCCCACCCCCCACCCACCCAGGAGGTGACCAACTTGGAAAGAAGATTAAATAAAGGAGTAATTACTCGCTTAACTATAACCATTCAAATTGGCCCAGTTCTGCAAAAAGATGCTTCTACCCTGGTTAGAACCCTCCCCCTGTCCACCAAAACCATCCCTTTCCCCATTTTTGTAATGGATTCCTTCAGTTAGCAAGTACCTCATGGAACGAGCTTAAGGCTTTTATGCCATTGGTGGACACCACACGGTGAAAACCAGTTAACCTTCCCTTACCATTGCAGGTGGTAAATATAGCACAGTATTGGCTAAGGCATGGCAGTGAATGATTGTGGCCTATCAAAGCTGATTTAGTTAAAGAAAGGGGTACTGAATCCTACTCTCTCACCTTTCAATTCCCTGGTATGACCTGTGCTATAAAGCTACGACTAATAAGTGGAGGCTAACTACAGACTTTGAAGAGTTGAGTAAGGCTGTTCACTTTATTAGAGCACCTCTCCCAGATATTTTCACCTTAACATTCAAATAGGTAAATTGTCTGGAGTTACAGACTTGACTAATACATTCTTTCAATTCAGTAAAAATTTTGCAGGGAAGCCAACCACAATCTTTACCTTTACCTTTGAGGGTTAAAAAGTATATCTTTTCTTGGTTGCCTATGAGATATGTAAATAACCCTGTGATCATACATGTGGTTTGCTGACAGGACCTAGATGCCTGTTACATGTATCCCACTAGAAACTTGGTTTTGACATTATATTGGTGACATCCTCCTCAGTGGATTTGACTAAGATTGCCTCATAGGCCATCACAACTGTGAGCAAACACCACTGAGAGAGGATGGGCAAATGCCTTGCATAAAGTCCAAGACTTCTTTCAATCTATTAAATTTGGGGGCTACATTTGGAACTGAGAAGGGTACACTGGTATTTCCAATCTGGTAAAAGACAAGCTCCTAGAACTTCAACCTCCTACATTTGATAGGAATGTTTAGATAATGGCACCGATGCTTTCCTCATCTCCAATATTTGCTGGCCCCCATCTAACAAGTCATCTGTAAATCTACTTTTCAGTGAGGATATAAGAAATAACGGGTACTAGATAAACTAAAGGTGATTATTACTTTGTCTCTCCCACTAGTGCTCTAAACTACAATTTGAAGTTTCTGACATCTCAGAATTCTTTAACTAGAGCCTCCTGACTGAATGGACAGATAAATGTCTCTCCATGGCTTTTTGGTGTAAGCAACTCCCAGACTCAGCTCAAAAGTTCTCACCACTAGAGAGAAAACTCCTGGTGGTATACGGAGTACTTATCAAATGTGAAGCTCCATGATGGCCAAATGCCTTGACCTCTGGCCAATTATTCTACAGACCACGATTCCTATTATGCCCTGGATAATGGGAAAAGGTCTCTGTAAAACTGGATAAGCATCATAGGTCTCCTAATTAAAATAGAAATGGTATCTAAAAGATCAAGCTAAACCCAGCTCTAGTGAAGTATCACAACACCATGAAGAAATAGTCACATACCTTGCTACTGAAATTAACTTGTCAGAACCCTAGAAAAATGTCTCTAGGTCTTGCTCAGTGTGGACTGAAGTGGGGATGGTCAGTACTCACATAACAAGAAAAGCAATACTATTTCTTTACTGATGGAGTGAAAAGAGAATATAAGGGGGTTTGACAATTCAATTCACTCTTATTCAAACACTTCAATTTCCATAAGGAATAGACCAAAATACCCAATGGACTGAGCTGCATGCAATACTGCAATACTCCTAGTAACAGAGCATGTCCTTGACAAACATTTTCCTAAGGTTCACATTTTTACTGATACCTGGATGGTGGCTAGTTGGCTAACTACTTGGTCAGGACTTCAGCAAAATCAAGGTTGGAAAATACAAGGCTGAGACATTTGAAGTAAAGAGATACAGGGAAAAGAGTTACTACACTGGCTCCCACTCTGTGCATCCTGGTGCACCGTACCTTGGCTCATACCAAACAAGACACATAGGAGGCACAACATAAAGCCAGTGCAGAATAACCAAATCAGGCAAACTTCTCAAAGGAGGGAGAGTCCTCAAAACTTTGGGATGAGCTACCTTATCATTACTATTGGTAAGCACACCAGAGGGCAAGGCATTTGGCCATCATGGGGTTGTAAAACTAGATTGTTATAGAAGAGTCAAACCAGTAGAGAGACATTTAAACAAAGCTAGTAGAAACTGTACTCCATGAAATCTAGACACTGGGCCTACTGCACTAGAGGAAAAATTTATAAAGAAGGATCACATCAGAAATGGCAAATCAATTTCGCTGGGCCTCTCCCTGCAGTAGATAGAGTAGAGCCACTAAATATGCCTTAACAATAGTGGATACTGCACAGGCCTTCTGTTGGCTTACATGTGCAAGGGTAACATGCTGATGTTATTGAGGAGCTAACAAGCTTTTATGGCCTTTTTTAGTTTCACAATTACACAGTCAGATCAAAGTTCCCACTTCACCACAAAGCAAATGCAACAATGGACATTATATAATAATATTGCTTGGGTTTTCACCTACTCTTATTGTCCTAAGAGAGAAGATATCATAGAAAGACATAATGGGCTTTTAAAACAAGAGCTACTAAAGGACTGTGGAGGACAATTGTCCTCCAAGTGTCAAAAATACTGCTCATACTCCTGATTTCATTAAATCCACCACCTATGGCATAATTACACCATACTGAAATTCACAACAAAATAAGATACCACAACCCTCACTGGTATAAAGACTTATGTAAGACATAACCCAATTACCAATTTTCTCAGACATGGGAGCCCTGATATTGTCATCTATAGCACAGTAATATCCACTTGGTGCTTTCACCTTTCCCTTTTCTCTCAGAAAAATTCAGAGCCTAGCTACTTCCCCATCAGTCCCGAGAGGACCTTACATGGATCACTGACCATTCAATGGTTGATAAGGTATGTCTGGAAACAACATGCCACATGCACACCACAGGAAAACACACAATGTGGGCCAGATTGGGGACCATGCTGTTGGCTGTTTGGGTTTATCAATCCTACTAACACGACCACAAACATCCTTCTCCCATCTCTACTACTACTAACTACTCATTCTGGTTAAATCAGACTTGAAGATATCACTTGTGACTTATAAATGCCTTCTAAGCTCTATGTGACAACTTTTACTTCTAATCAGATGAAACTGACCATTAAGTAAGGCCAAACAAACAGAACAATGTGTCACCTATTGAGTCTCATTTAAGGAATGCCCAGAAATAGTACGCACCCATATTACAATCAGAATGCTCATGATTGTTACAGTCAAATAAAAGATGCTATAATCCAGAGCCAATACCAATAAATACTCTATGGTATTATAGAGAGAAAATTATAGCTTTTATTAATCCCTGGCATGAGAATAAATGTAAAACTCTGCCAAGAATGCACACCCTTTAGCTACTGGTTTCTTTTCCTATTAATTATAAGGTCTTTCTCTCCCTTCAACATAAGTCCAATTTATTGAAGCAAAGAGAAACTGCACTATCATATGGCCAAGGGCTCTTACCATGGATTTAGTTCCTGACCACTAATTAATATAAGACAATATAAACTACATAATATCACCTAGGCTAAGGCCTATTTTTTAAAAAAATCAGGGATTACCATCAGCTTGGGAATTCTTCCCTAACCTAACCTTCCCATAATACCAACTGCAAATTTTACATAACAAAAATGCAATGCTGGATACACATACTAAATAATCACATTCTTAGGTGTTATTGCAAAGAGAAGTCTTATGGAAAATGTATTTGACCCCATGGGGAAATCTAACCACTACCTATATGAGAGTCTCCACCCAAATTGACAACTACTTGTTTACAGCTATTATAAAAGTTGTTGGGCCTACAAAAGTCACTGTTAATAAAGACTTGGGAAATATTTGAAGGAAATTGACACTCGAAAATCTCTTCTGGGTGCCTCCTAAAAACATATATCCCTCACCTTATGGAAGACAGAAATAATGAGAAGCCTAGTAGCAAAGTTAACCCAGGGAGAAATTTATTGGTTTCATAACATCATTCTCTCCCAAGGGGCTGCCAAACAACTATTAAAACTATACAAATGGTTGTCCTGGAAAAGTTTCCCCTAGTATAGAAGCACTGGAACAGGTGGTCCCTCACTGAAACACAGCAACATGGTGATAAATAGACAGAGAAATAGGCTAAATGTATAATGTAATTAATGTCTACTTTTGAAATAATGTGCCCCACCTGTGGGATCCCATATGTGAATCCCTAATAGTTCAAGATCTAATTTGATGTGTAACTAAATTAAAAACTAAACAAAACCTCTGAGAGTACCTAAAAAGCTTATTTCACAATCATGGAAACACACCAATATTATTTACCACTGACAACTGGCAAGAAACCAAAACACCAATGTATACCAATCTGAAAAAGGAGGAACATACAATTACCCACCAAATCAAACCTGCATATAGCCTTAGCCACACAAATACATAATATAGCACCTTTAACCACATGTTGGGCTTGCTTCCATCGATCTGATTTTAGTACACACAGCATAATAACTTTCCCTTAGCCTAGCTCCCCCATAAACTTCACTTATCAAGATGAGCCTATTTCTACTAATCACTGATGGTACCAAACAAAATCCAGAAGCTTATCTCACATTAATGTGTGGGAAATGGTGGGCTGAAATAAGAATCAATTTAGTTGACCCAGGTGCTAAATGTAAGGTGGATAACACACACACTTGATCGACTAGTACATTATATGTAATAAACCTGACTAGAGAACCAAGGCAGCTGTGTAGCCCATCCTACAGCCATGCTTGCAGGAGTGCCCAAGCAGAGAGCTTAGCCGGTAGTTATGTCCACTTGCAGAGCTGAGCCAGTAGCCATAACTGGCTGGGGATCCCAGTGGGCAGATCTGCCTGTTTCAGGTCACTAGCCAGCAAGTCGAGCTGGCCATGGAACTTGTTTTGCAGACTCGCATGGGTGGGAAAACAAATTCAAAGCCCTCCCTGCTGCTGAACATCGTCCTTAGTCCTGCTCAACCAGGAAGCCTAACCAGAGAACCTGGGCAGCCATGGAGCCAATCCTAAAGCCATGTTTGGGCAAGGAGCCAAGCCAGCAGTCATGCCAAATAAAGAAGTATAGCCTCTGGCTCTGTGTAGCCAAGGGGCTAGGTGACATAGCCAAGTCTACAGCCTTGGCTGATTGCTGAACAGAGCCTGAGACCCTGTCGAAGTAGGAAGTCTGGATGGTGATCCTGCCCAATTGTGGAACATAGTCTCTAGCCCCTCCCACCTGTGAAATACAGCTAGAGGCCCCTCCTAACCAAAGAGCTCAGCTGGCAAGCTTGCCAAATTGTGGTGCACAGCCAGCAACATACCTGATCACTAAGCCCAGCCTATGGCCTATCCAGCTTTGGGGTATAGTCTTCATCTCAGCCTGTTTGCAGAGTACAGCTTGAGTCCTTGTCTGACCATGAAGCCCTTCCTGTGGCCCCACCTAAACAGAGTCCAGCCAACGGCACCACCTGATTGGTGATCACAGTGTAAGAACCCACCCAACCAGGAACAACTGCAGAGCCAAGCCCATAGCCCTATCCAATCAAAGAATTCATCCAGGGACCTTGACTCCCAGAGGTCACTGCATAGCACATTTAGTGGCCCCACCTGACTCAGTAGCAGAATGAGCAGAAACCCCTGAAGAGGGAAATAAATGAGTGGCCTTGCACAGAGCCCAGTCAGCAAGCTCACCCAAATGTGAAGTTGAGCCAGTGGCACTCCCCTCAGCCTGAGAACACAGGCAGTGTCTTTGCCCAAAGAGAGACACCAATAGGAAGCCCTGCATATCAAAGGATGCTATCAGCTGACCTATCTATAAACCCAAGGTGTGCTGAATGTTGAAACAAATCTATGAAGTCTGGAAGAAGAGACTGCTTACTCAAATGTGCAGATACCAACAAAGAGAATCAGAGATCACAAAGAATTGGGCAAACATGACATCACCCAGGAAACCAATAAAGTTTCAATAGAAGAACCTAAAGAAATGGAGATCTACAAACTGCCTGGCAAAGAATTCAGAATAATCCTCTTAAAGAAGTTCAGTGAAAAAGAATAAACAGACATCTAAATGAAAATAGGGAAATGCTCCATGAACAAAATGAGACATAAGACAAAAAACAGAAAACCTAGAATTGAATACAATGACTGTACTGAAGAATTCAACAGAGCTTCGACAACAGACTTCACCAAAAAAAAAAAAAAAGGATCAATGAACACAAAAATAAGTTATATAAAATTATCACTCAGAGGAAAAAAAGAAAAAAAAAAGAATGGGAAAGAATAAAGAAAGTCCATGGGACTTATAAGATACTGCCAAAGAAAGGATAAATGTATTATGGGAATCTAAAAAGAAGAGAAAGAGGAAGAAAAATGGACAGGAAGGATATTGAAAGTAAAAAGGCAAGACACTTCCCAAATGTAGTGAGAGAAATGAACCATTGAGATTTGTAAAGCCCGAAGGCCTCCATAAAGGTTGAACCCTTTTGACACCAAGAGTGAAGGCAAAAAAATAAAAAAAATAAAAATAAATAAACAAGTGGCATTACATAAAATTAAAAAGCTTTGCAGAGCAAGGAAACCATCAACAAAATGAAAGGTAACCTACCAAGGGGAGAAAATATTTGTAAATCACATATCTGATAAATGGTTAATATACAAAATATATAAAGAACTCACAGAACTCAAAAGAAAGAACAATTTGATTAAAAAATGGGCAGAAGATCTGAATGGACATTTTCCCAAAGAAGACGTACAGAGGGCACAGGCACATGAAAAGATGCTCAATGAAATTAACCATCAGGAAAATGCAAATCAAAACCACAATGAAATATCACCTCACACCTGTTAGATGGCTATCATTAAGAAAAAAAAAGTCAACTTGGAGAAGGATGGCAGAGCTAGGGATGTCCCTGGATCACTCCAATGAAATAACAATAAGGTGAATATCTAAAACTCAACAAAAAACACACAACCTGCACACAAGCACGTCTGAGTGCCTGATCTGCACATAAAAGCTTCCAGAGGTCAGAACTACTGGAGTCTGTGTGGTAGACTGGAAGGAAAAAAGAAGCTGCCTCACACAGCTGAAGCTCCCTGCAGGAGGGGGAGGAGAAAATTTGAGACCATTTCCCCGAACAGCTCTGCCTGAGGGATCAGTGTGTTCCATGTGGGGAGCCCAGGGATGAGGGCAGAAAGTAGAGCAGGAACTAAGTGTGAAGGGGTAACAGCTGTGTCATAGTAGCCACAGTTGCAAAGCAGGAGGCTGAGACACAGAGACCACCAGCAACTCCCACTCACTGGCACAGAGGGTGCCTTCTCTCCACCTCATATCTTCCCAGACTTAGCACCGAAGAGCGCCAGGGGAATTTGCGCAAACAGTACCAAAACAACAACAAAAAACACTATTGGTATCACAGAGAGAAGCTGGGAACCAGGGTAGTCAATCATGACCTGAATATTTAATTTATCGGAGAGAAAATTATTAGCCTCAAAGAAGAGATCCAATAGGCTTGGCCGCCAACTACTGGAAATCAAAAGAAAAACACCTTCTTATCAACTGGCTAAAGACTGATCTCTACATAATAAATCTTTCTGGGAAAAAAAAAAGCTGAATACACTTCCAGTAATGCCCAGGTGGAGAAACAGTCCATCAAATACCATGAACAACCATGGTGATGAGGGGTGATGAGGCAGTTTAGAAAGAGAAAAATCTCCAGAAAATAAGCTTAAAAACATAGAGATATGTGATTTAAATGACAGAATTCAGGGTTGCATTTCTGAAAAAAACTGAATGAGATGCAAAATAATTCAGATCAACAATTCCAAGAAATTAGAAATAAATAGACAAGCAAAATGAGTTTTTTTAGCGAGGAGCCTGAAACCCTAAAAAGAACCAAATAAAACTGCTGGAGATGAAGACAACACTAAAAGAGGTGAAGAGTGAAATAGCAAGCTTAGGAAATAGAGCTGACAAAATGGAGGAAAGAATCAGTGATATCAAAGACAGAAATCAAGAAATAATTCGAAGAGGAGAACATACAATGAAAAATAATGAAAGAGAAATGCAATAACTGCCTGACATCATCAGGAAAGGCAACTAATGAATGGGTATACAAAAGAAGAGAAGGATAAGGGATCAGAGAGCATATTCAGAAAAATAGTTGATGAGAATTTCCAAAATCCGAGCAATGAGCTGGAGCTTTGAATCCAAGAAGCTAACAGAACACCTAATTACCTCAACCCAGAAAGGCTTTCTCCAAGACACATTATATTAAAACTATCAAAAATATATAACAAAGAAAGAATCCCAAGGCACCCAGGGAAAAGAAGACATTAACCTATAAAAGAAACCCCATTAAACTATCTTTGGACTTCTCAGCGCAAACCTTACAAGAAAGGAATGGAACCAAATACTCAAACTACTAAATGAAAGAAATTATCAACCAAAAATAATGTAACCGGCAAAGCTCTCTTTTAGCTATGAAGGAGAAATAAAGATCTTTATAGACATACAAAAGTTGAGGGAATTCTCCACTATGAAGCCTGCATTACAGGAAATGTTGAAAGGGGTCAGCCCACCTGTAACAAAATGACAAAATAACAACAACAACAACAACAACAACAACAACAACAACAAAATACCTAACTATGAGTAAGATGACTAGCAGGCACACAGAGCCAAGACAATGTGACCTTTATCAAGAAAAGGGTAAAAATAAGAAGGGAATGGCTATGGCCAGTTAGAAATGAACATTCAGCTTACATAGGGGCAATCTGAGACAACAATGACTGGAAAGGGGAGGATTCAAAGATCCAAATTCTCAAATGGAGATAAGGCACACACAGAAGAAAATAGAGTATTGTATATATATAACTATCCTTTCCATATTCTTCATAGTAATGACAGATGAAACATCCAGAACTTAGGTACATAATGTAAAACAAAAGGATCACAGGGAAATTTGGCAAAACCCAATCAAATTAAAACAACAGACAGAAATACAAGGGCAAAATAACAATGGAAACACCAAACTACCAGAAAGCAAAAGATAAAATGGATATAAGAAAATCTTATATTTCAATAATTACTCTAAACATAAATGGACTGAATTGCCAATAAAAAGGCACAGAGTTACAGAATGAATGACAAAACAAAACCCAGACATATGTGGCCTTCAGGAGACACATCTCAGTTCTAAAGACAAATATAGACTCAGAGTAAAAGGGTGGAAAATGATAATCCAACCAAACAGCATTCACAGAAAAGCAGGACTAGCAGTACTAATATCAGACGAAATAGACTTCAAGATAAAAAAAAGTAAAGAAGGATACTGAGGTACACTTCATAATGATAAAGCAAATCATATACCAAGAACACTTAACACATTAATATCTATGTTCCCACTCAGGGAGCCCCAAAATATATAAAGCAATCACTAACAGAACTAAAGAGAGAAACAGACCAAAACACTATCACAGTAGAGGACCTACATATGCCACTGTCAGATATGGACAGATCATCCAAACAGAAAATCAACTAAGAAATAACATCCTTAAATGACACATTAGACCAACTGGACATAATCAATGTTTAAATAGTCTTTAATCCCCAATTGCTTATATATTATTCTCTAGAGCACATGGAACATTCTCAAGGATTGACCACATACTGGGACACAGAGATAGCCTCAACAAATATAAGAGGGCTGAAATCATACCAACCATATTCTCTGATCATAATGCTTTGCAGCTAGAGATAAACTGTGGAAAGAAAGTGGAAAGGACCATGAATACATGGAGATTAAACAACATGCTACCAAAGTATGACATATCAAAACTTTTGGGACATGGCAAAAGCGGTAATATGAGGAAAGTTCATATCATTACAGGCCTTCTCAAAACACAAGAATGAGCCCAAATAAGCCACTTCGTGCTTCATCTTAAAAAACTAGAAAAAGAACAAATGAAGCCCAAAGTCAGCAGAAAGAAGTATGCAATCAAAATTAGAGCAGAACTAAATAAAATCAAAAACAAAAAGCAATAGAAATATAAATGTAACAAAGAGCTGGTTCTTTGAGAAGGTTAATAAAATTGACAAAACCGTGGCCTGACTCACTAAAGAAAAAAGAGAAAGGACACAAATAAACAAAATCAGGGTGAAAAGGGGGAAATTAATAGTCACCACAGAAATACAAAGAGTCATACAAGAATACTTTGAAAAAGTATATAACACCAAATTAAAAATTCTAGAAGAAATGGACAAGTACTTAGAAAGATACAATCTTCCCAGACAGAATCAAGAACTGGAAAATTTAAATGGACCGATCAACAGAATGGAAATTGAAACAATCATCAAAAACCTACCAAAAAGTCAAAGTCCAGGATCAGATGGCTTCATCAGTGAATTCTACCAAACATTCAAAGAAGTTTTAATACCTACACTTCTCAAACTTCCAAAAAATTGAAAAGGAGTCAATACTTCAAAACTCATTGTATGAGGCCAATATTACTCTGATACCAAAACATGGTAAAGATATCACACACACACACACACACACACACACACACACACACCACATACACACACACACACGCAAACTATAGACCAATATCTCTCATGAACACAGATGCAAAAATCCTAAATGAGATACTAGTAAACTGAATGCAACAACATATAAAAAAGATTATATACCATGATCAAGTGGGTTTCATCTCAGGGGTAAAGGGATGGTTCAACATATGCAAATCAATTAATGTGATACACTACATAAACAAAATAAAGAATAAGAATCATATGATCATATCAGCAGATGCAGAAAAAGCCTTTGACAAGATATAGCATCCATTTATGATCAAAACATTTAATACAATTTGTACAGAAGGAAAGTACTTTAACATAATAAAGGTCATATATGACAAACCCTCAGCCAACATTATACTTAATGTGAAAAACTAAAAAAAAAACTTACCTCTAAGATCAGGAACAAGACAAAGCTGTCCACTATCACCACTGTTATTCAATAGAATACCAGAAAGCATAGCAAGTGCAATCAGGCAAGAGAAAGAAATTAAAGGTTTTCGTAGGAAATGAAGTAGTCAAACTGTCACTATCTGCAGATGACATGATTCTCTATATAGAAAACCATAAAGACTCCACAAGAATACTACTAGAAATAATAAACAAATACAGCAAAGTTTCCTTATACAAAATTAATGCTAAAAAATCCATTGCATTCTTGTACTCTAATAACGAACTGTCAGAAGAAGAAATGAAAAAAAAAATTCCTTTTGCAACTGAAACAAAAAAATAAAATACTTAGCAACAAACCTAATGAAATAATGAAAACTACAAGACTCTATTAAAATAAATTAAATGGGATAGAAAGATATGGAATGATATTCCCTGTTCTTGGATTGGAAGAATCAACATAGTTAAAATGACATTACCTACAGCATCATACAGATTTAATGCAATCTCCATCAAAATCCCATTGGCATTTTTTAAAGAAATAGAACAAAAAATCATCAGATTTGTATGTTAGCAAAAAAGACCCACAACTTCCAAAGCTATCCTGAGAAAAAAGAACGAGGCTGGAGGCATCGCTGTGCCTGACTTCAAATTATACTACCACATGACAATAAACAAGTGGCATGGCTTTGGCTGAAAAACAGACACACAGACCAGTGGAACAGAATTGAGAATCTGGAAGTAAACTGCCATTTGCTTGGACAAATAATTTTCAACAAAGGAGCCAAAAACACAGTGGAGAAAGGAAAGCCTCTTAAGTAAATGGTGCTGGGAAAACTGGAAAGCCACCTGCAAAAGAATGAATCTAGATTGTTGTCTATCATCACATACCAAAATTAACTCAAAATGAAGTAAGGACCTGAATATAGGACCTGGAACAATAAATTGCATAGAAGAAAACATAGGTGCTAAACTCATAGATCTTGGACTTAGAGAGGATTTTATAAAATTGACCACAAAGGCAAGGGAAGTAATAGCAAAAATAACTGAATAGGACCAACATCAAACTAAAAGCTTCTGCACAGCAAAAGTAACTGTCAAGGCGAAGAGACAGCCACCCAAATGGGAAAATATATTTGCAAGCAATGCCTCCGATAAAGGCCTAATATCCAAAATATAAAAAGAACTCATACAACTCAATAACAATAACAATGAATAAACAAACAATCCAGTTAAAAATTGTCAGAGGACCTGGATAGACACTTCTCCCAAGAAGACATACAAATGACCAACAAACATATGAGAGGGTGCTCAACTTCACTAGCTATTAGGGAAGTGTAAATCAAAACCACAGTGAGATACCATCTCACATCTGTTAGAATGGCTGTTATCAACAGGACAAATTATAAGAAGTTTTGGAGAGAATGTGGAGAGATATGAACCCTCATATAGTGCTGGTGGGACTGCAAATTGGTACAACCACTATGGAAAACAGTATGGGGTGTTTCTCAAAACTATGAATTCATCTACCATATGATCCAGCAATCCCTTTATTGGGTTTTTACCCCAAAGGCTTGAATACATATAACCAAAAAGATTTTGCACACTGATGTTCATATAGCAGCATTATTCACAATGGCCAAGACATAGAAGATACCGAAGTGTCCTACAACAAATGACTGGGTAAAGGATATGTGGTACATATATGCAATGGACTATTACTAAGACATAAGAAGAGATGAAATACTGCCATTTGTGACAACATAGACGGACCTTGAGATAATCCTGCTAAACGAAATAAGCTAGACAGAAACAGTTGAAAACCACATGATATCATGTATATTTGGGCTATAAATTTAAAAGCAACAAACAAATCTGAGAAACAGAGACTCACAGACATGGACAATAGACTAGTGATTACCAGATGGTGGGGGGAAGGAGGGAGGTGGATAGAAGTAAAAAGGGTCAAATATGTGGTGAAAGAAAGAAATCTAATTATGGGTGGTGAATACACAATGCAATATACATATGACTTACTGTTGAGTTGCACACTTGAAATTTATTGGATTTTGTTAATCAATGTCAATGTCAGCTTAATAAAACAAACAAACAAACAAACATCAGATAACAAATATTGGCAATGATGTGGAGAAAAGGAAACATTTATGCACTGTTGGTGGGAATGTAAATCAGTGCAGCCACTATGTAAAACAGTATGGAGGTTGTGCAAAGACATATTCTTCCTCATGTTCACTGTAGTATTCTTTACAATAGCCAGGATGTGTAAACAACCTAAGTGTTCATCGATGGGTGAATAGATGAAGAACTTGTGTTATATAGATACAATGGAATGTGATTCAGCCATAAAAAGAAGGAAATCCTCATGGGTCCCCAGGTTGAGCAGGTCTGTGGATGACCTCTCCAGCCTGGATTCCCAACTACAAGTTTACAGAGGGCAGAATCTGAGATGGGCCTGGGTATGGCCACTGCTGGAAGCCTCCTCCCTCTTCTGAGGAGGTCAGAGCCTCTGAAAGAGGGCAAGACCTGTAAACAAAATTCTCCTGGTAGGATATGTCATCCATCTGCAAGATTCACTCTCCCAATAATGGGAGCCCCTTCATAATTGCTCTCTTTACCCTCCTACTGGACCTCATGCCAACCCTACTGATTAAGGGATGATCCATGGAGAATACCCAATTTCCTGCCTCCCTCCTTTATTTCCCTTTTCCCCTCCATTCAAATCAGAGTAGTACACAGACACGATTTTAAAAGTCAAACAGGATAGCCAAGAAGATTGTGAAGAAAATCAACTTTGAATTCACCTCCTTCCATAATCACATCGAAATTACAACTAGATTATAAAACCATCACTGAGAAGCACCTAAAACAAGTTGAACAGATAAGGATATAAAGCAGAAGCCATATATCAATAAGGGTATGAAGGGAGGAGATGCGGACCAGGCAGATATGGGATGGCATTTCAAAAAAGGGACAGATAGCTCAGCTGCAGAGATTCCCCTTGAAGAGTGAGGGGTCCCATATCTACACTGGTATCCCCAGCATGGGACTCCAGTGTCAGGAAGGAGTCCCCATAATATCTGGCTGTGAAAACCATTGGGGATTACATCCTAGAGAGACAAAGGTCTGCGGGAGACCCAGACACTGCTTTTAAAGGGCTGGTGCACAAACTTACTCCCTCTAAGCTCCAGTGCAAGTAGAGTAGCTCCAAAAGTGCCAGGGAAATACCATGAAGGACTAAATAGACTAAGTTCAGGGTAATGGGCTAGAGGTACAAGGACTGGGGTATCTCAGGGGACTGAAGTGCTGGTGGGCACCATTGTTCCTTTGTTGAGCTCTTCTACCATCCAGTCAGCCCAGAGCAGATGCCAAATCTGTTGTATCCCATTAACCTGGCTATCTCCATTTGCCCCATCCTGGTGATACTCTGAGATCCCAACACACCCTACTTGCTCCTGGGCCTCAGTCTATTCCATTGGCTACTCCACACAAACAGCCTATGCTGGCTTGTGCTGCAGACTTTCCCCCAAATGTACAAACCCCACATATCAGCAGCCTTCCTCCAAACATGCTGCAGTCTCTCAAAGATTCAAACAGCCCACAAAGGCAGAATTCGGCTTTGGTGTTCATCATATCTCCTGCAAAGTGATACCAAGCTCAGCACAAGCAGTGGCCAGCCTTAACTAGCAAGGTGACTGCCATTGGGTAGCCTGTCTTGCCCTGTAACGTAGCTCCACCTAAGGGGATACAAGCCTGGCACAAGTGGTGGCTGGCTTCCTTGCATTATAGAGCCCGACAAAGGGTCCCAAGACTGGTACAAGTGGCAGCCAGACTCAGTTCCCACCGTAGCATCTCTCATGAACCTGATAGGCCAGTACAAGCGGCAACCCAATATAGATCATTTCACAGCTCCATACAAGTGGCCACAAGCCTGGCACAAGTGGCAGCTAAACTTGTTCCACATTGGAGTCACTCCCAAGAGGCTCCAGACCCAACACACCTAACAGGTGGCTTCAGCGGCACCAGAGCCCCACCCTAAAGGTCCACAACCAATACACTAGAAGGGTGATCTTGGCTGGCATCAAGCCCTGATGAAATGACTTCTGCTCCATGGGGTGAACACCCACACAAAGCTCACCCACTGTAGTCTTGGACAACCCTCACAGGCAATCAGCCTTATGGTCAACCCCACCTACCCACTGATAAACCAGCAGAAATTGAGGCCCAAATATAACAGGAGGACATACACAATCACCATAGGGGATACCACTGGAGCACCTGGCTCAGTTGACCACAGAGACTTTGCCACTGTGCACCACAGGACACCTTCTACATAAGACCACTCTTTCAAGACTGAGAGACTTAGTAGATCTGCCTAACACATAGAAATAAACCCAGGGGATCAGTCAAAACAAGAAAACAAACAAACAAACAAAAACCCTGTGCTGAATGAAAGAACAAAACTCCTGAAAAAGAAAAAGACAAAACAAAACAAAATAGAGACGAGCAAGCTACCAGATAAAAAATTCAAAACACCGGTTATAAGCATGCTCAATGAACTTTGGAGAAGAACAGATGAAGTCACTGAGAACTTCAACAAAGAGTGGAAAAACTTTAAAAAGAACTCACCAGAAATGAAGAATACAATTGCTGAAATGAAGAAAATGCCAGAGGGAATCAACAGCGAATTAGATGAAGCAGAGAATCAAATTATCAATCTGGAAAAGGTAGCAGAAAACATCTGATTGAAAAAGCAAAAAGAAAAAAAAATTAAAAAACAAAGATATTTTAAGGCAGCAGTCCCCAACCTTTTTGGCACCAGGGGCTTGTGCTATGATGAGAATCTAATACCTGATGATCTGAGGTGAAGCTGAGGCGGTGATGCTAGTGCTGGGGAGCAGCTGCAAATATAGATTAAGCCTCGTTTGCTCACATGCTGCTCACCTTCTGCTATGTGGCCCAGTTCCTAACAGGCTACAGACTGGTACCAGTTTGCAGCCCAAGGGTTAGGGACCCCTGGTTTAAGGAACCTCTGGGACAACATCAAGTATAGTAACATTTTCATCATAGTGGTCACAGGAGGAGAAAACAAAAAGAGATTGAAAACCTACTTGAAGAAATAACAACTGAAAACTTCTCTAACATAGCAAAGGAAATAGACATACAAGAACAGGAAACCCAGAGAGTCCCAAACAAGATGAATCCAAAGAGGCCCATACCAAGACACATCATAATTAAAATGCCAAAATTTGAAGACAAAGAGAATATTAAAAGTAACAAGAAGAAAGTAGTTAGTTTCTTATAAGGGAGCTCCCATAAGAGAACCAACTGATTTTTTAACAGAAACTTTGCAGGTCAGAAGGAAGTGGCAGAAGAAACTTTGCAGGTCAGAAGGAAGTGGCAGAACATATCCAAAGTGCTGAAAAGCAAAAACTCACAAATACTATTACTCTACTGAGCAAGATTATCATTTAGAATCAAAGGAGAAATAGTTTCCCAGACAAGAAAAAGCTACAGGAGGTCATCACCACTAAACCAGTATTATAAGAAATACTAAAGGGACTTCTTTAAGAAAAAAAAGATAAAAAATATGAATAAGAAAATATAGGAGAGAAAAAATATATGAATAAGAAAAATATAGGAGAGAAATAAACAGGAAAAAATTATTAAGTATTTAAAAAGGCAAATAGTAAAAGCAGTAAATCAACCAATTATAAGGTAGTACAGATGTTAAAAAACAAAAGTAGACATGTGTAATTACAATAAGAAAGGAATAAAATCTATAAGAGATATTCAAGAAATAAAGATAAAGGAATCCAAACTATACGATGTCATGTATAAGAGAAGAGAGCACGAGAAGGAACAGAGAACCTCAGAATCAATCAGAAAACAATTGATAAAATGGCAATAACTACATACTTATTAGTAATTGCTCAAATTTAAATGGACTAAATGTTCTAATCAAAACACACAGGGTGGCTGAATGGATAAAAAATCAATGCCACCTAAAACAGATTCGCTTCAGATCATAAGAGAAACACATACTGAAATTAAAGGGATGGAAAAAGATGTTTCATGTATATGGAAATGAAAAAAGCTGGGGTAACAATACTTAGACAAAACAGACTTTAAAGTAAAGGCTGTAACAAGAGACAAAGAAGGGTATTACATGATGCTAAAGAGATTAATCCAACAATAGGGTATAACTCTTATAAACATCTATATGCTCAGTGTAGGAACACCTAAACAGATAAAGGAAATATTGACAGGAATAAATGTAGAGATCAACAATATTACAATAAGAGTAGGGGCTTTAACACCCCATTGACATCAATGGATATAGGTCATCCAGACAGAAAAACAGCATAGAAACAGTAGCCTTGAAAGACACCTTAGACCAGATTGAATAAACTGGTAATTTTAGAACATTTTACCCCAAAACAGCAGGATATACATTATTTTCAAAAGTACATTGAACATTTTCCAGAATAGACTATATGTTAGGCCTCAAAATAAGTATTAATACATTTAAGAAGACTAAAGTCATACCAAATATCTTCTCTTAATATGATGGTATAAAAATAGAAATCAATTACAAGAAGAAAACTGAAAAACACACAAACAAGTAGAAGCTAAATAACATGCTACTTAACAATGAACAGGTTAACAACAATGTGATCAAGGAGGAAATCAAAAGATACCTTGAGACAAATGAAGAAGAAACAAAATGGCCCAAAAATCTATGATATACAGCCAGAGCAGGTCTAAGCGGGAAATTTATAGCAATACAGGCCTACCTTAAGAAACACATGATATAATCTGATATACAGAGAATCATAAAGAGTCAACCAAAAATACTAGAACCAACAAATTAATTCAGTAAAGTATAAGGATACAAAATTTATATTCAGAAATTGGTTGCACATTTATACAAAAATAATAAATTATTAGAAAGGGCAATTAAGAAACAACCCTATTGGTGGCCAAATGGATAAGAAAACAAGGCTGTTACATATGCTAACTACAAGAGACCCACTTCACATTAAAAGAAACACAATGAATGAATGTAAAGCGATGGAAAAAGATATTTAATGAAAATGGAAATTGAAAAAAAAAAAAACCTGGGGTAGCAATACTTATAGTAGACAAAATAAACTTGAAAACAAATGTTACAACAAGAGACAAAAAAAGACCCAGTAATCCCATTTCTAGGTATTTCTCCAAAGAAACCCAAACCACTACTTCAAAGGGACATGTGAATCCACATGTTCATTGAAGCATTATTTACAATAGCCAAGATGTGGAAGCAAGCTGATAGGTGAATGGATAAAGAAGAAGTGGTACTTATATACAATGGAATATTACTCAACCATAAAAATAATGAAATCTTGTTATATGCAACAACATGGATGGACCTAAAGGGTATTGTGCTGAGTGGAGTAAGTCAGAGAAAGACAAATGCAACATGATTGTACTAAATGTGGAATCTAAAGAGCAGAATAAACAAACCAAACAGAAACAAACTCATAGGTATAAAGAATATTCTGATGGTTGCCAAATGGAAGTGGGTTTAGGGGAGTGGCTGAAAAAGGAGAAGGGACTAAGATTGGTAGTTACAAAACAGTCATAGGGATGTAAGTATAGCATAGGGGGTATAGTCAAAAATATTGTAATAATTATGTATAGGGTCAGATGGGTACTATATTTATTGGGGTGATCACTTCATAAGTTATATGAATGTCTAATCACCCTACTATATACCTGAACAAGTATAATATTATATACTGGCTGTAATCAAAAAATAAAAAAAAATACACATATTTTTTTAAAAATGTATTTACTGAGGCCCAGTAAATTGCCACTTAAAATCAAAAGTAAATGCAAAAATATGCTTACAATGCAAGTTGCTCCCTCTGTGTTACTCTCTGAGCTTCCAACTACAGTGTAAATCCAGAAGTGCCTATGTTAAAACTCTTTCTTTTGTATTTCTGTTTTTAAAGAAGTACCTAACAGACTGTGGGAAAACTTGTCACAGGAAATTTTTAAAAAGTTAAAGTAACTTGTGAATGAGGTTCAAAATGATTTATTGTGTGTGTAGTTTTAAAAGTGTATACTTGGTTTGAAATGTGAACATTTGAATTTTGAATGTTTATCAAATATTAGAAAATTTACACCTGAAGCTGATATAATGTATGCCAACTATAATTAAAAAATTAAATATATATATATATGTGTATATGTGTGTGTATATATATATATATATATATATATATATATATATATATATATATTAGAAAAAGATATGGCAAGGAATCATAAATATATAAAAGGAACGAGAAAATAATCATGCTTCTTCTAGGGCAGCTGATATGTTGAAATATACATTTCCCTTCAGAGAAGTCCACATAGCTTCTACAATTAAAATTGTTATGAGTGGGGAAATGGAAGGAGGTTGAAGAAATGAAGTTTTAAAACCTTTGTCATACTCAATCACAAGTGAGAAATGCTCATAGAGAAAGAGCTAAAGGACAGATACTTTGAATGTCTATTATATTTTATATAATTATGTAATGAATTGTATATGTTTTCAGCAAAGAAATTTAAATACTTGAAATCAAAGATTTTCAAAGAAAGGCAAACAACAGACTGTTAAAATTTATCTCAGAAATATCAGCCTAATTAAAAAGAGAAGCCAGGCTCAAATTCATTTAACTTATTCATCTGTTAAACAAACATTTATTTCCTAGATGGGTAACATTACTTCAAGTCCTTAAAAAAAGTCTATGGAGTTTGGAGAAACATAGCAGAGTGAGAGACATCACCAGATCTGTCTCCTTGAAACAACAATAAGCTGAACATCTAAAATTCAGCAAAAAAACACCCAAACTGCACACCAGCATGTCTGAGCGTGGGATCAGCATGTAAGAGCTACCACAGGTCAGACCCTGGGTGTTGGGTGGTAGGCTGAGAGAAACAAAGAAGCTGCACCTTGCAGCCAGAGCTCCCTGTAGGAGGAATGAGAGGGGAGAAGGTGCAGTGAGTTACCTGAACAGCCCTTCCTGGAGAAGCTGTGATCTCCATACAGCTGGTGGCAGAGCTGAGTCATCAGGACAGAGAGCAGAGAAGCAGGGACAACACAGAAATAACAGTTGATTTTTACCAGCTGTCACTGCAAAACCGAGGCTGACGGGATCCCCCATCTTCTAAACCAGAGGGCACCTCCCCACATATCCTCTGAGACCAAACACTACAGTGCCCCATGGGGAAACTGAGCAAACACTATTGAAACTGTCGCTAATACTGACAGGGACTGAGACTAAGAGTGGCAAGCATGATTAGACATTTATAAGGAAAAAAAAAAGCATTATGAAGTCTTTATACAAAGCAGGCATCCAATAGGCTTAGAAGCCACCTACTAGAAACAGAAAAAAGCCTTTTTTGCAACAGGCTAAAGAGAGACCTTTACATAATAAATCTTTCCGGAAAAAAAAGCAGAATACACTTCCATTAATGTCCAGGTGGAGAAATAGTCCATTAAACACCATGAAAAAGAAAAATCTCCAGAAGATAAGCTTACAGACATAGATATATGTGACTTCAATGACAGCGGATTAGGGATGGTACTTCTGAAAAAACTCAGTGAGATCTGAAACAGGTCATAGCAACAATTTCAAGAACTGAAAAAAACAACTAGATCAGCAGACCGAGTTCTTTAGCAAGGAGATTGAAGGCTTCAAAAAGAACCAAATAGAACTTCTGAAAATTAAAAATACACTGCAAGAGTTGAAAAATAAAATAGCAAGATTGGGAAAAATAATTGACCAAATAGAGGAAAGGATCAGTGATATCGAAGACAGAAATCTAGTAATAAATCAGAAGGAAAAATTGGGAAACCAAAGAATGAAAAATAATGAAAGAGAAATACAAGAATTAGCTGATACCATCAGGAAAGGAAACATAAGAATAATGTGCATTCTTGAAGGGGAGGAAAAGCAGCAGGGATTAGAAAGCATTTTCAGACAAATAGTTCATGAGAATTTCCCAAAACTAAAGAATGAGCTGGAACTTGAAATTCAACAATCAACAGAACACTCAGTTATCTCAATACAAAAAGGCCTTCACTGAGACACATTGTATTAAAATTATCAAAAATCAATGACAAAAACAGAATTCTGAGGACAGCCAGGGAGAAGAAATCAGTAATTTATAAAGGAAACCCCATTAGATAATCATCAGACTTCTCAGCACAAACCTCACAAGCCAGAAAGGAGTGGAATCATATATTCAAAATATTAAGTGAAAGGAACTACCAACATAGAATAATGTATCCAGTTAAGCTCTCCTTTAGATATGAAGAAGAAATAAAGACCTTTCCAGACATACAAATATTGAGGGAATTCTCCACTACGAGGCCTGCACTACAGGAAATACTGAAAGATGTCAGCTCACCTAAAATAAAATGACAAAAAAAAAATACATAATTAGGTGTAAGGCGACTATCAGACAAATAGAAGCAGAGGAGTGCAACCCTTACTAAGAACAGGGCATTATAAGCTTAAACAATAAGGAGAGAATTGCTATGGCAAGATAGTAATGAACATTCAGCATACATAGGGACAAAATGAGACAACAATGACTGAAAAGGGGAGAATTAAAAGATCCAAGTTTGCAAAAGGGAATGGAGATAAGGCAAGAAGAGAAGAAAATGGATTATCGTGTATATGTAACTATCCTTTACATATCCATACGCCAAACATTCAGAACTAAAATATATAATATAAAACAAACAAACAAACAAAAAACAGAGGGAAAACTCACAAAAGCCAACCAAAATAAAGAAAACAAGAACACAAGAACAAGGAAGCAATGGAAACACTGAGCTACCAGAAAGTATAAGATAAAATGGCTATAAGAAGACCTCATATTTCAATAATCACCCTAAATATAAACGGAATGAACTCACAAATAAAAAGGCATAGAGTTGCAGAAGGGATCAAAAAACAAAACCCAACCATATGCTGCCTCCATGAGACACACCTCTGCTTGAAATATAAATATAGACATGAAGTGAAAGGGTGGAAAATGATATTTCAAGCGACTGGCATTCAGAGAAAAGCAGGAGTAGTGGTACTAATGTCAGGTGAAATAGACTTCAGAATTAAAAAAATAAATAAAGATACTGAGAAAAAGAATGAGGCTAGAGACATCACTCTGTCTGACTTCAAATTATACTACAAAGCAACAGTAATCAAAACAGCATGGTATTGGTAGCAAAACAGACACACTGACCAGTGGAACAGAATTGAGAGTCCAGAAGTAGACCCATATTTATACGGGCAAATAATTTTTGACAAAAAAAAAAAAAGCCAAAACATACAGTGGAGAAAGGAAAGTCTCTTCAATAAATGGTGCTGGGAAAATTGGAAGGTCATCTGCAAAAGAATGAAACTAGACTTTTGTCTATCACCACATACCAAAATTAACTCAAAATGGATTAAGGGCCTAAATATAAGACCAGAATCAATAAAATGCATAGAAGAAAACATAGGAACTAAACTCAAGGACCTTGGACTGAAAAGACGATTTTATGAATTTGACCTCAAAGGCAAGGGAAGTAAAAGCAAAAACAAATAAATGGGACTACATCAAACTAAAAAGCTTCTGCTCAGCATAAGAAACTGTCACAAAGTAAAGAGACAACCATCTGAATGGGAAAATATATTTGCAACCAATGCCTCTGATAAGGGCCTAATATCCAAAATATACAAAGAACTCATATGACTCAATAACAACAAAAAAACACAAATGATCCAATCAAAAAATAAATGGGCAGAAGACCTGAACAGACACTTCTCCCTGGAGGACATACAAATGGTCAACAAATATTTGAAAAGACGCTCAACATCGCTAGCTATTAGGGAAATGCAAATCAAAACCACAATGAGATACCATCTCATACCTATTAGAATAGCTGGAGAAGTAATAACAAATGTTGGAGAGGATGCGAAGAAAAAGGAACCCTCATACACTGTTGGTGGGACTGCAAATTGGTACAGCCAGTATGGAAAACACTATGGAGGTTCCTCACAAAAACTATGAATTGATCTACCATATGATCCAGTATTACCTCTACTGGGTATTTACCCTAGACTTAAAAACCCATATCCAAAATGATATTTGCACACCGACGTTCATAGCAACACTATTCACAGTGGCCAGGACATGGAAGCAACCAAAATGTCCTACGATAGATGATTGGCTAAAGAAGCTGTGGTACATATATGCAATGGAATATTACTCAGCCATAAGAAGAGTTGAAATACTGCCATTTGCGACAACATGGATGGACCTCGAGATAATCGTGCTAAGCGAAATAAGTCAGACAGAAAAAGTTTAAAATCACATGATATCACTTATATGTGGGATATAAACCTAAAAGCAAGAAATGAACAGGACAAACAGAGACTAAGGGACATGGACAATGGACTGGTAGTTACCAGAGGGTAGGAGGTGGGGGAGGAGGGAAGAGGTAGACAGGGTAAAGGGGGTCAAATATAGGGGGTTTGGGGGAGGGCAAAGTGAGTAAATTGGATCAAATATATGGTAGCTGAAGGAAACTGGTTCTGGGTGGTAATCACAAAATATAATACATAGATGTCAAATTATAATGTATACCTGAAAATTATATTATTGTCTTAATTAATGTTACCTCAATAAACTTAAAAAAAGGAAAGCTACTGAGGAATACTTTATAATGATAAAGGAAATCATGCACCAAGAAGACATGACACTTATTAATATCTATGTTCCCAACTAGGGAGCCACAAAATATGTAAAGCAATTACTAACAGAACTAAAGAGAGAAACAAACCAAAACACTATCATAGTAGGGGACCTAAATACCCCACTGTCAGATATGAACAAATCATCCAAACAGAAAATCAATAAGGAAATAACATCTTTAAATGACACATTAGACCAACTGGACGTAATTGACATTTACAGAGCCTTCCATCCTAAAATAGCTGCTTATACATTCTTCTCTAGTGCACATGGAACATTCTCAAGAATTGACCACATAATGGGACACAGAGGTAGCCTCAACAAATATAAGAGGGCTGAAATCATACCAACCATATTCTCTGATCATAATGCTTTGAAACAAGAGATGAACTGCAAAAAGAAAGCAGGAAGAACCACAAATACATGGAGATTAAACAACATGCTACTGGAGAATAACTGGGCCAGAGAAGAACTAGAAAGAGAAATCAAGAGATACATAGAAATGAATGAAAATGATAGTACACATATCAAAAACTTTGGGGACACAGCAAAAGCAGTAATAAGAGGAAAGTTCACATCATTACAAAGGGTGATTGGGGGGGCGGGGATGGGGGTAAAATATGTGGTGACAAAAAGAAATCTAACTATGGGAGGTGAGCACACAGTGTAAACACATATATGCCTTACTGTTAAAGTGTTCAGTTGAAACTTATTGGAATTCATCAACCAGTGTCACCATAAAAATAAGTTAATCCATTTAAAAATGTCTATAGAATAAAAAAAAGGAAAAGAAAGTGTAGCATGTGGAAGTGAGGTGTACAAGCATACAAAAATATAATAAATTGTAAAATTGTTATAATGATTGTTTTATTGGGTAACAGGAGTAGAGAATCAAGAGTTCACTAAAAACAGTAAAAGAAATGAACATATTTATAATTGCATCAGAAATTACACAATACCTGGGAATAAATTTCACTAAGAAGGTGAAAGACGTACTCAGAAAATTATACATCATTGAAGAAAAAAGTTGAAGACACAAATAATTAGAGGACTATACCTTGCTCAAGGATAGGAAGAATTAACATAATTATAATGTCTATAATATCAAAAGCAATGTACAGATTCAATGCAATCCTTATAAAAATACCAATGGTATTTTTCACAGAACTAGAACAAATATTCCTAAAATTTCTATGGAACCACAAAAGCATGGGAATAGTCAAAACAATATTGAGAAAGAATAAAGTTGGAGGTATCATACTGCTTAATAATGAAATATACTATAAGGTTATAGTAATCAAAACAGCATGGTACTGCTATAAAAAACAGACCCTTAGATCAACAGGACAGAATAGAGAGCCCAGAAAATAAACCCATGGCAACACGGCCAATTAATCTATGACAAAGGAGGCAAGAACACACAATGTGGTAAAGACAGTTTTGTAATAAACAATGTTTGGAAAACTGGACAAATATATGCAAAAGATGAAACTAGAACACTTTCTTACACCCCATTATTAATTTTGTAATAATCTCAAAATGAATTAAAGATTTAAATGTAAGACCTGAAACTATAAAACTCCTATAAGAAAACATAGGCAATAAAGTCTTTGACAATGGTCTTAGCAGTATTTTGATTTTTGGATATGTCTCTTCAGGCAAGGGAAACAAAAGCAAAAATTTAAAAAAATGAGATTACATCAAAGCAAAAAGCTTTTGCATTACAAAGGAAACCATTAACAAAATAAAAAGCCAAAGGACTAAATGGGAAAAGATATTTGCCAATGATACATCTGATAAGGGGTTAATATCCAAAACATATATAGAAGTCATATATCTCAATATCAAACAAACAAACAAACAAATAATCCAATTAAAAAATATGTAGAGGACATGAATAGATATTTCTCCAGAGGACACACAAATGACCAACAGATATATGAAAAGGTGCTCAATGTCACTAATCATCAAGGAAATGCAAATCAACAACACAATGAGAGATTACCTCATACCAGTCAGAATGGCTATTATCAATAACAAAAAAAAAGTGATGGCAAGAATATGGAGAAAAGGGAACCCAAGAGCACTGTTGGTTGGACTGTAAATTGTGCAAACAGTATGGAGGTCCTCAAAAAATTAAAACTAGAACTACCTTATGATCCAGCAATTCCATTTCTGCATATTTATTCAAAGAAAACCAAAACACTAATTTGAAAAGATATATGCACCCCCATCTTCACTGCAGTACTATTTACAATAGCTATGATATAAAAGCAACCTAAGTGCCCATGAGTAGATGACTGTATAAAGAAATTGTGGTATCAGTATACAATGGAATATTACTCAGCCATAAAAAAAATAAAATCTTAACATTTGCAACAACATGGATGGACCTAGAGGGTATTGTGCTTAGTGAAATAAGTCAGACAGAGAAAGACAAATACCATATGATTACACTTATATGTGGAATCTAAGGAACAAAATAAACGAACAAAGAAAACACAAAAACAGACTCATAGATACAGAGAACAAACTGGTAATTGCCAGATGGGAGTGGGGGTTGGCGAGGCTGGGTGAAGATGGTAAAGAGATTAAGTATAAATTAGTAGTTAGAAAATAGTCACAGGGATATAAAATACAGCATAAGGAATAAAATCAATAACATTTTAAGAACTATGTATAGTGCCAGGTGAGTACTAATTAGGGGTATCACTTTATAAATTATATAAATGTCTATCTACTATGCTTAACACCTGAAACTAATATAAAATAATACTGAATGTCAACTCTAATAAAAAAATAAAAACTAAAAAAAAAAGTAAAGATATATGTCCACTGCAGCATTATTCACAAGAGCCAAAATATGGAAGTAACCTGTGTCTATAGATGAATGGATGAAGAAGATGTGGTGTATATATATGTGTGTGCGTGTGTGTGTATACATATACACACACACGCACACACATATATACATATATATATGTATATACACACACCTACATACATATATACATACATATATGAATATTAGTCACAAAAAGAATGAAATCTTACTATATTCAACAGGGATAGATCTAGTGGGTATTATGCTAAGTCAAATCTGTCAGACAAGAAAGACAAATACTGTATGATTTCATTCATAATAGAATCTAAAAGAAAAAAAAAAAACAGAAAAAACTTATAGATACAGTGAACAAACTGACAAGTGCCAGACAAGAGAGGTTTGGGGAGATGGGCAAAAATGGTGAAAGAGATTAAGAAGTACAAATTTCCAGTTATAAAAATAGTCATAGTACAGCATAGGGAATAAAATCCCTAATACTGTAATAATTATGAATGGTTTCAGATGGGTACTAGATTTTTTGGGGGGTGATCATTTTATAAGTTGTATAAATGTCTAATAACTATATTGTTCACCAAAAACTAATATAATATTGCATGTCAAGTATAATTGAGAAATATATTTTTAAAAGGAATTCCTGAACTTTATCACAACATGAATCTTGAGTGTATTATGCTAAGTGAAATAAGTCAAGTTGTGAAAGACAAATAGTGCATGCTCTCACTTAGATATAGAAGCTTTAAAAACCCAAAACTTACACCTAAAACTAACACATTATATGTCAACTATACCTCAAAAAAAAAAGTAATGGACAAATGATTTGAATAGATTTTTTTTTCCAAAAAGATATACAAATGGCTAATAGTTACATAAAAAGATGCTCCATATCACTAATAAATGAAAATCAGAATAATGAGATATCACTTCCTTCCCACACATTTTGATAGCTACTATAAAACAAATAAGCAAATAAACAAAAAACTGAAAATAAATGTTGGTGAGGAAGTTGAGAAATTGTACCCCTTGTATACTGTTGGTAGGAATGTAAAATGGTACAGCCACTATGAAAAACAGTATGACATATCCTCAAAAAATTAAAAACAGATTTACTATATGATCCAGCAATTCCACTTCTGGGTAGACACCCTCCAAAAATTGAAAGCCAAGACCCAAATATCATTCAAGCATGTCCATAGCACCATCACTCACAATAGCCCAAAGTAGAAGCAATCTAAGTGTCCATCAAAGGATAAAGTGATAAATAATATGTCATATATATATACATACAATGGAATATTATTTAGCCTTAAAAAGGTAGGAATTTTTGAACCATGTTACAATATGGATGAACCTTGAAGACATTATGCTGAGTTAAATAAGCCAGTCATAAATTGACAAATATTGTATGATTCCACTTATTACAAGGTACCTATAGTAGTCAAATTTATAGAGACAGAAATTAGAATGATGGTTGCCAGAGGAAGAGGGAAGAGGAGAATTGGGGAGTTACTGTTTAATGGGTATATAGTTTCAGTTTTGCAAGTTTACAAAGTTCTGGGGATGGATGATGGTGATGGTTGCATAAAAATGTGAATGTACTAATGCCTCTGAAATGTACACTTAAAAATGGTCAAAATGATAAATTTTATGTTATGTATATTTTACCAAAAATTTTTAAATGGGAAAAAAACAAAAATTCCTAGTGTCTCAGAATACATCTAAGGATTCAATTTTGAAAAGAACTTCTTGAAGCCCCCCCCATATCATTTATTTTCTTTCCCCTCCGAGTCCTTCCATCTTTTCCATTTCAATTAGATTGTTGAACATTCTCACTGCAATAAAGTCCATCTTTTATTTTACTGAAGGCTGTACTCAAAGACACAGCAGAGATTCTTTCAGTGGGATAATGAAAGCCTACATGGAAACCTGGCCTTTTAAATCCTATACCTGTGCTATAGCAATAATGGCAACAGAATTAGTCTAAAGGGCTTTGAAAGAAATTGTACCTGCTGTTACTAGAAATAAATTATACAAAGTTATTTTAGGGGAAAAAACAATCGAACAAAAACCAAACTTCTAAAACAGAACAGGAGTGGGGGTGGGGGAAATGAGTGAAAGTGGTCAAAGGGTACAAACTTCCAGTTATAAGATGAGAATATAATGTGCAGCATAGTGACTACAGTTAATATTATTGTATTGTATATTTGAAAGTTGCTAACAGAGTTGATTTTAAACGTTTTTACCATGCATAGAGAAAACTATAACTATGTGAGGTGATGGATGTGTTAATTAATATTATGGTAATCATTTTGAAACATATACATATATAAAATCACTTTGCCGTATGCCTTAAGTTTACACAATATGTCAATTATATCTCAATAAGGCAAAATAAAAAGAAAAAAAACACATCGTAAGCACTTATTACCGCCTAGAATTGCGAATTGTGCTAATACAAACTTACCTACAAATGAACTCAAACAATATAGACAGTAGAGGGAGCCTGATGAGCATATAAGGGAAGAAAATGGCTTCCTCTATCACAACTTCACCTTGTCCAAACCTGGAAAATATTTCCTGAATTTGGGTTTCTCTCAAAATTCCACCAGATTTTACTCATCTGAGGAACTCCCAGTATTTTCTCCTACAAAGAATGCTAGCTGCAACTCTCAATTGCTACAAATGAGGTATTTTACTTATCTCCCTGGCACTGACTGCCCTGGCATTGCTAGTTTGGGGAGCAGTACAAGCCATATAAGTGTGAAATATCATACAGTAATAACAGAAACACATATAACCATGTCCAAGGAACTAGCCACATGAATTTAACAAATGGACGACAGGACTGAAACTCTGGGGCAAATCTTTTGGGACTATGGTGACAGGTAACTGCATAGTCCTCCTACATTATTTATTACCTGCTTGAAAGAGAGGTCGGCACATTTATTAATACATTTGCTGCATGTGAGTAGATAACACCAAATTTTACTGATGGTCAGGGTCATGCATCAAAGGGGCCATAACATCACTATGCTAACTAAATAGATGAAACAAAAAAACTTTTTTCTTTTCTGATATGTCCTCTTGGCTTTCCCCCATAAAAATGGGCAAATTGGCTGTGAACAGGCTTTGAAATGTTAGTGTTTCTTTACAGGATTCTTGGTCTTTAAGCTATTTTATCGCTGACTCCAAACTTAGGCATTATGAAATAACATACAACTGAAGATTATAAAACAATAATGGCTAAAATGATCAGAGAGAATATCAAGGAGGAAAAATAAGACTGGAACAACCCTAGAATCAATTAGACCTTGTAGACACATATAGAAAATTCCACCCCAAAACAGCAGAATACACAATTTTCTCAAGTTCACATGGAACATTCTCCAAGATAGACCATATATTAGGCTACAAAACAAGTCTCAATACCCATAAAAAAGATTAAAATCAAACAAAGTATTGTTTTATGACAATGGAGTGAAACTAGAAATGAATAAGAAAAAACTGGAAAGTTAACAAATTTGTGGTAGTTAAACAACATACTTTTAAACAATCAATAGGTCAAAGAAAAAAATCACAAGTGAAATTAGAAAACAGCTTGAGATGAATGAAAACAAAAATATTTCTGCTATTTATCAATTTCTTCCTTTTGCTAGTTTTGAGTTTAGTTTGCTGTTATTTTCTACTTCCATGAGTGTAAAATTAGATTCTTGATTTCAGATTTTTTTCAAGTATTCATATACAGCTGTAAATTTCCCTCTTAATATTGCCTTTGCAGCATTCCTAATGTTGGGCTTTTGTTTTCATTTATCTCAAACATATGATGATGGAAGGAAATTTAACTTTGGATATGGAATATACAATGCAATATACATATGATGTATTATTGAATTGTACATTTGAAACCTATATAATCTTATTATCCAATGTCACCCCAATAAATTTAAAATAAAAAAATAGTGGAGATAAAACATAGACTACAAAAACAATAGAGAAAATCAACAACACCAAAAATCGGTCTAACGAAATTGACAAATTTTAGCTAGACTAAGAAAAAAATGAAAGAAGACTCATTACTAAAACCAGAAATGAAAGTGCTGTCAATATTACTGATTTTATGGAAATAAAGATTATAAGATAATATTATGAACAATTATATATCAATAAACTTGATAACCTAAATGAAATGTACAGACTCTTAAAAACACAAATTTACTAAAACTAACCCATGAAGCAAAAGAAAACCTGAATAGATCTATATCTACCAAGGAGATGGAATTAGTAATCAAAAACATTCAAGCCAAAAAAGCCAAGGACAAGATGGCTTCACTAGTAATTTCTATTAAACATTTAAAAGGAATTAAAATCAATTCTTTTCAAACTGTTCCAAAAGACAGGAGAGAACACTTCCTAACTTAAGCCAGCATTACCGTAAAATCAAAATTAGACAAAGACACTAAACTACAGACTAATATCTCTTATTAACATTGATGCAATGATGCATAAGAAAATACAAGGAACAAAACTAAGCAGCATACATGATGAATACAACCCAAGTGAGATATATGTCCAGAATAAAATGATGGTCCAACATACAAAAATCAATCACTGTAATATATTACATAAACAGAACTAAGGTAAAAAAAATGATAATCTCAATTGATGCAAAAGAAAGCATTTGACAATTTCAATAGCCTTTTATGAAAAAAGAAACAATACAATAGGAACAGAAGGAAAATTCTTCAAAATGACAAAGGCCATATATGAAAACCCACAGTTACCAATGTATTTGTGATGAAAAACTAAGAAATTTCTCCCCTAAAAATGGCATAGATGATAGAGGCTTTGTTCATACCTCTTGCGACCAAATCAAAATTGTGTCGGAAACAAGGAGCAAAGAGCAAGGAAAGTCGCCTGGGATATAATGAACAAGTCTTATAACTAGGGAGAGAAATAAGAAATCACCCTGCAAAAAAGAGGAGGTAGGATGAGATGAGGGCAAGAGGCTGCCTGGTTCCTAGTGGCTGAGTGGGACAGAGGCCATAGCAGCAGCAGCTGGTAGCTGCAGACACCTCTTAAAGGGGTCATGTCCATGAGCGGACTTTAGCAGTGATGGACCTGCTCACTCTGAGCACCAACACTGGATCAGCTGCATGGGGGGCACCAGGGAATTACAGGGGGACACTGAGTTATTGAACTGAGGGGCAGAGGCTAAGACCTCTCCCGGACAAAAATGCCCATGGTATCCATTGTTCCTCTGTTGAGTGCTCCACCCTCCCAGTGTGTGGACCCAGCACTGCCATAGCTGAGATACCATCAAACTGGGTAACAGAGGTCGCTCTTCCCAGAATATTCCCTGAAACTCCACCTCCCAAACTCGCGGACCTACCCAAGCCATATCCAGGTGTATCCTCTGCAAGTCAGGTGTTTCTTGCAGAGCAGTGTCAAAGACTCACACTCAAGGCAGCTGGCCTCGGTTTCTTGTATGGTTTCTCGAGGCAACTATAAACAGAGCATCTGTGGATTGCTTAATGAATCTTAACAGATAGCCCTGGAGGGGCATAGGCTGGGGCTAAACAACTTGGCCTGCAGCTGGACCCCTCTCAGGACATTGCCACTGGACACCTATGACACAAAGCCGCACTAATAAGACCTGGAGACTTAGGAGCTTTGCTTGGTACATAGAAACGGACATAGACAGACAGCCAAAATGGGAAGACAAAGAAGCAGAAACCATATGAGAGAGCAGAACAGAGATCCAGAAATAATGGAGTCAAACAATCTAACAGATGTAGAGTTCAAAGCACTGGTTGTAAAGATGCTCAATTAACGTGGAGGCAGTATAGATGATTTTACTGAAAGTGAGAACTTTAAAAAAGAGATAAAAAACATAAAATTGGAAATAGAAATTATAAAAGGGAGACAGTCAGAAATGAAGAACACATTATCTGAGATGAAGAGTATATTAGATGGAATCAACACAGTGGATAGAGAAGAGGATCAAATGACCTATATATATAGCCAAGGACACTCAATTAGAATGACAAGAAAAAAGCCAAAAATACAATAATAATTTAAGGAGCCTATGGGACAGCATTAAATGCAAAAATATGCACATCATATGGTGACCTGGAGGAAAACCAGATGTTGAAGAGCTATTTGAAGAAATAATGATGGAAAACTTCCCTCACCTGGTGAAGGAAATAGACATGCAACACCCCCCAAAATAAAATGACATAAAATAAAAAGAAAAAAGAAAATGATCAGAGAGTCCCCAGAAAAAATGAATCCAAAGAGGCCCTAACCAAGACACGTCATTATTAAAATGCCAAAAGTTAAATATAAAGAGAGAATCTTAAAAGCAGCAAGAGAAAAGCAGTTAATTATCTACAAGGGAACACTCATAAGACCGGCAGCTGATTTCTCAAAAGGAACTGTGCAGGACAGAAGGGCTTGGCACAAAATATTCGACGTGATGAAAACCCAGGATCTACAACCAAGAATACACTATCCAGCAGAGCTATCATTTATGGCCGAAGGACAGATAATGAGTTTCCCAGACAAAAATAGCTAACGGAATTTATGAACACCAAGCCAGTATTACAGGAAATATTGGAGGGACTTCTTTAAGAAGAAAATACATGTATCAAAAACAGGAATAAAGGATGGTAATAAACTCCATTCTTATCAACAAGTACCTCAAATAGAAAAGTATTAAGTGTTCCAACCAAAAGACAGAATGGCTAAATGGATAAGAAAACATGATCCCTACATATGCTGCCTATAGGAGACTCACTTCAGATTAAAAACTACTCACAGATGAACAAAACGGGATGGAACAAGGTATATTGCCTTGATGAATCTAGAGGGTATTGTGCTGAATGAAATGGGTCAGAGAAAGGCAAATATCGCACGATTTCATGTACATGTGGAATCTAAAGAACAAAATAAACGACAACAACCAAAGCAGAAATAAACTCATAGGTACAGAGAATATTTTTAGGGATACTAGATGGGAGGGGCATTGTGGGGATGGCATAAAAAAAGCAAAGGGATTAAGAGGTACAAATGAATAGTTGCAGAATAGACATGGAGATGTAAAGTGTAGCATGGGGAAGATAGTTACTAATGTTGTAATAAATATGTAAGGGGGAAAAGGGGTACTAGAATTAGTGGGGTGATCATTTTGTGAGTTATGTGGCTCTCTGATCACTATGCTATACAACTGGAACTGGTATATTACTGTAAGCCCAGCTATAAGTGAGAAAAAAAACTCATTATACAATGTAAATACGAGCCATTAATTGTTTCTTATATTTGAATAAAGCCAGAAGAAAAATGAAATGTTTGTGTAAGATAAAAAAAAAAGCTTCCTCCCCTGAGATCAAGAACAAGGAAAGGATGTACACTCTCGCCACTACTATTCAACAAAGTATTTGAAGTCCAGCCAGAGCAATTAAGTAAGGGGAAAAAAATAAGAGGCATCCAAACTGGAAAGAAAGGAGCAAAATTATCTTTGTTCACATATGATATCATCTTATATGCAGAAAACACTGAAGAGTTTACACACACACACACACACACACACACACACACACACACACACACTCACACACGTGTCAAAGCTAATTTAAAATGCAGTAATATTGCGGGACACAAACATGAAAAAGTCAGCTGCATTTGCATTTTTATACACTAGCAATGAAAAATCTGAACAGGAAATTAAGAAAATAATTCCATCTATAAGAGCTAAAGAAATAATATACTTAGGAATGAATTTAATCAAGGATGTCTAAGACCTGTAGACTGACAACTAAAAATCACTGGTGAAAGAAATTAAAGAAGATGGAAATAAAATGGAAAGACATTCTATGTTCACAGACTGGAAGACTTATTATTGTCAAGATGTCAATACTATCCAAAGTGATCTACAGATCCAATGCAATCTCTGTCAAAATCACAATGACATTTTTTGCAGGAATAAAAATGTGAATCCCATAATTCACATGAAGCCCAAAGGAACCACAAATGGCTAAAACAATTTTGAAGTACAAAAGAAAAGTTGGAGGACGTACCCTTTCTGATTTCAAAAATTAGTACAAATAGCTAAAAATAAACTTTTAAAAGAAGGTAAAAGACCTGTACACTGGAAACTATAAGACACTGATGAAAGAAACCAAAGAAGACACAAAGAAATCTAAAGATATTCTGTGTTCATGGATTGGAAGAATTAACATTGTGAAAACGTCCATTTTACCTAATGCAATCTACAGATTCAAAGCAATCCCTATCAAAATCCCAATGACCATTTTCACAGAAACAAAACAAAGAATCCTAAAATTTGTATGGAACCACAGAAGACCCCAAAGAGCCAAAGAAATCCTGAGGAGAAAGAACAAAGCTGGAGGTATCACCCTCCATGATTACAGACTTTACTACAAAGCTATAGCAATCAAAACATTATGGTTATGGTATTGGCAAAAAAAAAAATCATAAAGGCAAACAAAAAACCCAAAACAAAACAACCAAACAAGAAACAAACAGACCAAAGGAAGATAATTGAAAGCCCAGAAATAAACTCACACATATATAGAGAAGTAATTTATGACAAAAGAGCCAAGAATATACAATTAGAAATGAAAGTCTCTTAAATAAATAAATGGTATTGAAAAAACTGGATAGCCATATACAAAATAATGAAACTATATCAGTATTTTACATAATACGCAAAAATTAACTCAAAATGGAATAAAGACTTGAATGTAAGACCTGAAACAATAAAATAAATAGAAGAAAATTATAGACACTAAGCTTCCAGACATCAGTCTTAGTCGTATACTTGTGAATTTGATTCCAAAGCCAAGAGAAAGAAAAATAAACAAATGAGACTACATAAAACTAAAAAGCTTCTGCATAGCAAAGGAAACCATCAACAACAAAAAAAGCAACCAACCAAATGGGAAGATATTTGCAAATGACATTTCTGATAAGGGTTGATATCCAAAAATATATAAAGAATGCATACACTTCAATAACAACAAAAAACAAACAACCTGATTAAAAAACGGGAAGAGGATCTGAACAGGCATTTGTCTAAGGAAGACATACAGATGGGCAACATGCACATGAAAAGATGTCCAATATCACTAATTTTAGAGAAATGTAAATCCAAACTGTAATGAGATATCATTTCACACCTGTTAGAATGGTTATTATAAAAAAGACAAGGAATAACAAGTGTTAGAGAGGATGTGGAAAAAAAGGGAAACCTTATACAGTGATGGTGGGATTGTAAATTGGTGCAGCCACTATGGAAAACAATATGGAGGTCCCTCAAAAATTACATATAATCCAGCTATTCTTTTTCTGGGCATATATTCAAAGAACATGAAAATGCTAATTTGAAAATATATATGTACCCTTATGTTCATTGTAGCATCATTTACAATAGCCAAGATATGAAAACAACCTATGTGTTCATTAACAGATGAATAATAAAGATGTGAGACACATGCACACACACGCACACACACACAATGGACTATTACTCAGCCATAACAAGATAAATTATTGCTATTTGTGACAACATGAATGGATCTTGAGGGTATTACACTAAGTGAAAAAAGTCAGATGGAAAAGGATAAAAACTGTATGATTTCCCTCATATGTAGAGTGTAAAACAAAAAAAAAAGCAAAGAAAATAAAACAAAAACAAACTCATAGATACAGACAACAGATTGGTGGGGTAGGAGATAGGGTGAAATGGGTAAAGCAGGTAAATTATACGGTGATGGCTAGAAACTAAACTTTTGGTGATCACACTATAGTGTATACATATATCAAATTATAATGTACGTCTTAATTTATATTTACCAATATAAATTTTATTATTAACCAATATTACCTCAATTAAAAAATAAAAGATGCTTTACATTTAAATATATGATCCATTTTGCATTATATTTTATAAAAGTATGAGGTTTAGGTAGAGGGTTTTCCAATGAGTATACCATCATTATTTGGTGAAAAGTATAAGCATCATTGAGTTGTTTTTGCAATAAGCTTGATAAATTTGTGTAAGTCTTCTTCTGGGTTCTCTATTCAGTTCTATTGAAGTATGTGTCTATCCTTCCACCAACAGCACACAGATCCGGTTACCTATATAATGTGTTCAAATTTGCCACAATAATTCCTTCTACTTTTTACTTTTATTATATAAAGATGTTAATATTTTTAGTGTATTAGGTTCACAGCAAAATAAAATGGAAGGAACAGAGATTTTCCATATACCCCACTACCCCCCCAACACAGGTTTACCTTACCCCATTATCAACATCCACAACCAGAGAGAGTGGCACATTTCTTACAATTGATAAACCTACAGTGATACATCATAATCACCCAAAGTCCATACTTTACCTTAGAATTCACTCTTGGTGTTATATATTCTATAGATTTGGGAAAAATGCATAATGGCATGAATCCATCATTACAGTATCATATCAAGTATTTTCATGCCCCTGAAAAGCCCCTAGGCTTTGCTTATTCATCTCTCCATCAACCTCCAACTCCTGACAATCACTCATCTTTCTACTGTCCATAGAGTGGTCTTTTCCAGAATGTCATATAGATGGAATCATACAATATGTGGCATTTTTAGATTGGCTTCTTTCACTTAGTATTATGCACTTAAGTTTTCTCTGTGTCTTTTCGTGGCTTGATAATTTCATTTTAACACTGAATAATATTCTATTTACTGGATGTACCATAGATAATTTATCCATTCATCCACCAAAGGCATCTTGGTTACCTCTGAGTTTTGGCAACTATGAACAAAGCTGCTATAAATATCTGCATGCATGTTTTTGTGTGGACGTTTTCTACTCCTTTGGGTAAATACCAAGTAGTGCAACTGCTGGAATGTAAGGTACGAGTATATTTAATTTTGTTAGAAACTGCCAAACTGTCTTCAAAAGTGGCTGAGCCATTTTTGCATTCCCACCAGCAATGAATGAGAGTTCTTATTGTTCCACATCTTTGTCAGCATTTAGTGTTGTCAGTGTTCAGGATTTTGGACATTCTAATAGGTATATAGTGGTATTTAATTTTATCTTCCATTTCACTGATGATATATAATGTGGACCATCTTTTCATATGCATATTTGTCATATGTATATCTTCTTTGGTGAAGTATCTGTTAAAATTTTTGGCCTATTTTTTAATTAGTTTGTTTTCTTATTGTTGAATTTTAAGTGTTCTTTGTATAATTTGGATAACAGTCCTTCATCATATGTCTTTTGCAAATACTTTCTCCCAGATTGGCTTCACATTCTCTCAATGGTGTCTTTTGCAAAGTAGAAGTTTGTTGTTGTTGTTGTTTTAAACGTTAATAAAGTCCAGCTTGTCGATTATTTCTTTCATAGATCACACCTTTGGTATTATATCTAAAAAGTCATTGCCATGACTGAGGTCATCTGGTTTTCTCCTGTGTGATCTTCTGGAACTTTATAGCTTTTCATTTTACCTTTAGGTTTGTGATCCATTTTAGTTAATTTTTATGAAAGGATTAATGTCTGTGTCCAGATTTATTTATTTTTGTATTGGGATGTCCAGTTGTCCCAGCACCATTTGCTGAAGACTATATTTGCTGTATTATATCGCCTTTGCTACTCTGTCAAAGATCAACTGACTACATTTATGTGGGTCTATTTCTGGGCTCTCTATTCTGTTCAATTGATCTATGTCTATTTTGCTAGTAACACACTGTCTTGGTTACTGCAACTTTATTGTAAGTCTTGAAGGTGAGTAGTGTCAGTCCTCCAATATTGTTCTCCTTCAGTACTGTGTTGGTTATTCTGGATCTTTTGCCTCTGCATAAAATTTTATAATCAGCTTATAGATATCCACAAAATAACTTGCTGGGATTTTGATGGAGACTGCATTGAGTCTACAGATCAAGTCGGGAAAAACTGACATCTTGACAAAAGTGAGCCATCCTACCCATGAACAAGAAATATCTCTCCATTTATTTACTTCTGACTTAGTTCTTCAAATTTTGTAGTTTCTCCATGTAACTATTATACTATTTTGTTACGTTTATAACAATGTATTCCATTTTTTCAGGTTCTAATGTAAATGGCATTATTTTTAATTTCAAATTCTACTTGTTCACTGCTGGTATATAGGAAAGTGATTGACTTCTGTATATTAACCTCGCATCCTGTAGCCTTGATATAATTGCTTATTAGTTCCAGGAGTTGTTCTGTACATTCTTTCAGATTTTCTACATATAATCGAGTCATCTGCAAAGACAGTTTTAAGTCTTCCTTTCCAATCTATATAACCTTGTTTTTTTTTTTTTTCTTATTACATTAGCTGGGACTTTAGTAAGATATTGAAAAGGAGGGGTGAGAAGAGACATCCTTGCTTTAATCTTAAAGGCTTTGAAGTCCTCACCATTAAGTGTGATTTAATCCATAGGTATTTTATAGATATTCTTTATCAAGTTGAGGAAATTCCCCTCTATTCTTAGTTTACTGAGGCATTTTACCCTGAATAAGTGTTGGATATTTTCAAATACTCTTTCTGCATGTATTGACAAGATGATATGATTTTTCATTTCCAGTGTTTCTTTGATGGATTAAATTTTCAAATGTTGAACCATCCTGTGTGCCTGGAATAAATCTCCCTCGGTCATGATGTATAATTCTTTTTAATTTTGATATTGTTTTGTTGAGGATTTTTGCATCTACAGTCATGAGAGATATTGATCTACACTTCTTTGTCAAAAGTGTTTTATCTATGCTATTTCCTTTGACTTTCTATATAAATTTTGGAATACTGATGATAACTCCAAAAAATCTTCCCAGTATATTAATAAGAAACTCATTATAACTGTATATCAATTTGAGGAAAATGTACATCTTAACTATGTTAAGTCTTCTTATCTGTGAATATTTTATGCCTCCCCATTTAGGTATTCTTTGATTTGTTTTGTAGTTTCTGCCACACAAGGCCTAAATATGTTTTGTTATATTGCTACTTATATATTTCATTTTTAGATTTAGATAAAATGTCTCCTTGTTATAATTTTTTATTGTGATAAAAAACATTAAAATTACCATCTCAACCATTTTGAAGTGTACAGTTCAGTAAAGTATCTGCACATTATTGTGAGGCATATATCTAGAACTTAAATTTTCAACACTAAAACTCTACACTTTCTATATACTAATTCACTCCTCGCCTGCCCCCAGATCCCGGCAATCACATTTGTACTTTCTATTTCTACGATTTTGACTATTTAGATACTTCATATAAGTAGACTGATAATTGGTTCTTTAGTGACTGGCTTATTCCACTTGACATGTCCTCAAGGTTCATCCAAATTGTAGCGTGTGATGGGAGGTACTTTTTTAAGGCTGTATAATATGCCATTGCATTGTTTATACCATTTCTTTATCCATTTATCAGTCAATGGACATTGTGACATTTGGGTTGCTTCCATGTCTTGGTTATTATGAATAATGCTGTGATTAACGTGTGCACAAATATTTCTTTGAGATCCTCCTTTGCATTATTTTAGATATAAATTCTGAAGTGGGACTGCTAGATCTAGTTGATAATTTTATATTTAATTTTTTGAAGGACTGCTAAAATGTTTTTCAACAAGGACTGTACCATTTTATATTCCCACTAGGAATGTACAGGGTTACGATTTCTTCACATACTTGTTGATTCTTTATCCCATTTTTTTTATAGTAGCAATACTAATGAGTGTGAAGTGGTATCTCATAGTTTTGATTTGTATTTCCCTAATGATCAGTAATGCTGAGCATATTTTCTTGTGCTTAGTGGCCACCTTTTTTTTTTATTTAACAGTAAGGTGTGTGTGTGTGTGTGTGTGTGTGTGTGTGTGTGTGTATAGTGTTCACCTCCCATAGTTAGATTTCTTCCCGTCACCACATATTTGACCCCCTTTACTCCATCTATCTCCCCCCTCCCCCCAACTCTCTGGTAACCCCTAGTCTATTGTCCATGTCCATGAGTCTCTGTTTGTCCTGTTCATTTCTTGCTTTTGGTTTATATCCCACATATAAGTGATATCATGTGATTTTCAACTTTTTTGTATGGCTCATTTCGCTTAGCATGATTATCTCAAGGTCCATCCAGATTGTCGCAAATAGCAATATTTTATCTCTTCTTATGGCTGAGTAATATGTCATTGTATATATATACCACAGCTTCTTTATCCAATCATCTATCGTAGGACACTTTGGTTGTTTCCATGTCTTGGCTACTGTGAATAATGCTGCTATGAACATCAGTGTGCAAATATCTTTTTGAATACGAGTCTCATTAATTTGTTCATTCATTCATTCATTCATTCATTTTTTAATGCCTACAGCACCCGGTATTCCTAGGTGGTCTCCCATCAAAGTACTAACCAGGCCCGACCCTGCTTAGCTTCCGATATCAGACGAGATCAGACACGTTCAGGATGGCGTGGCTGTAGACTCTTGGATTTGGGTTTTAAAGTATTTGGGGTAAATACTCAGCAGAAGGATTGCTGGATCATATGGTAGATCAATTCTTAGTTTTTTGAGGAACCTCCATACTGTTCTCCATACTGGCTGTGCTAGTTTGCAGTCCCACCAGCAGTGTATGAGGGTTCCTTTTTCTCCACATCCTCTCCAGCATTTGTTATTACTTGTCCTGTTAATTATAGCAATTCTAACAGGTGTGAGATTGTATCTCATTGTAGTTTTGACTTGCATTTCCCTAATAGCTAGTGATGTTGAGCATCTTTTCACATGTTTGATGACTATTTGTATGTCCTCCAGGGAGAAGTGTCTGTTCAGATCCTCTGCCCATTTTTTGAATGGATTATTTGAGTTTTGTTGTTATTGAGTTGTATGAGTTCTTTGTATATTTTGGATATTAATCCCTTATCGGCGGTACTGCTTGCAAATATATTTTCCCATTTGGATGGCTCTTCTTTACCATGTTGACAGTTTCTTTTGCTTTGCAGAAGCTTTTTAGTTTGATGTAGTTCCATTCATTTATTTTAGCTTTTATTTCCCTTGCTTTTGGGGTCAAATTCATAAAATCTTCTTTAAGTCCAAGGTCCTTAAGTTCAGTTCCTATGTTTTCTTCTATGCATTTTATTGTTTCAGGTTTTCTATTCAGGTCCTTAATCTATTTTCAGTTAATTTTGGTACGTGGAGATAGACAACAGTATAGTTTCATTCTTTTGCGGGTGGCTTTCCAGTTTTCACAGCATCATTTATTGAAGAGGCTTTCCTTTCTCCACTGTATGTTTTTGGCTTTTTTTCTCGAAATCATTTGCCCATATAAACATGGGTTTACTTCTGGACTCTCAATTATATTCCACTAGTCTGTGTGTCTGTTTTTCTGCCAATGCCATTATTAGTCATCTTTGTATCTCCTTTGAAGAAGTATCTACTAAAGTCCTCTGGCAATTTCTGAATAGTAATGTTCACTTTTTTGCTGAGTTTTAGCAGTTCATTATATAT